>VXBU01014403.1:434083-730665 GCA_013400315.1 Bombycilla garrulus
GGGGCAGGGGGCAGGGTAGGTGCAGTGGGATGTTGGTGTTTGTTGTTTTTTCCCTTAATCAATTCTTAAGAAACATACAGCATCAAAGGCAAACTTTTTCTGACTAATCCTTCCCATGATCCATTTGAAATTGAACTGTTTGAAGTAATCCTGTATTTTATAAAAAATCAGTGTAGGCATGTTTTGAAGGCTACTTTTTTTTTTTTTCTTATCTGTATTAATCATTGTACATTCACCAACTCCTAATATGTGATATGCTAATATGTAGCTAATTCTAAATGCATTTTCATATCTCTTCCTAGTAGTATAAACAAGACCATTAAATTTTGGTTTTGCCAGTCTCTTACATAACCTCAACCATTTGTTCTACTGTTTTGAAGTACTTATTTTTCTCTGTGACATTCAAGAAGAAAAGACAGGTCTTTCCATGCTTCACTGCACAGTTCTTAGGTTTATCTTCATATTTTTGATGGACAGTTACTAGATTTTATTGATCCATGTTTCATGGTTGCCATTAAACATATCTGGAACTGGAATACTTTGTCCTCTAAAATAGTTTTAAAAGTTCTTTTTCCAGTCCATCTACAAAAGTGGAGTTTCTTAATATAAGTATGTTCTTTTTTTTTTTAGTAAAAATTAGACCAGTGGATGCTACATCATCGTTTTTCTTCAGCAGAGAAACAAGCTGTCACTAGAGAGTAGTTAAATAGTATTTTTCTGGCTGACTATGGTTGCAGGAAAATTGGGATATTCAGCAAATCTTGCAGCGGTCTTAACTTAAATTTTGGTTCTGATCAAAACATCTAAATACTGACATAAATTTTCACACTCAGAAGAGCATAAGTGAGCATATACTGGGCACTGACTATGAACACCTGTGCCAAAGTGTAATTAGAACACCAGCTGAGCTACAGAACTGCAGGAATTTCTCTTTCAAGTGGGAAAGGGATTCTATTTCTTCAGTAATTTTCCTGGAAGCCACAGCACTTCAAGGGTTTTCTTAATTTGCTGCTGTGTCACCACTTCTTTGTTTTAGAAGAGCTTAGGAACAATCTTTTAAACAACTTGAGTGCAAAATCCATTTATTTCACTTTTCTGTATATTCACCTCTGCATAGTGCTGGGTTTTTTTGTTTCTTCAGGGTATTTGCAAGACATCATATAAGCATTTCTTGCTTCCTTTTCATAATCTGAGCCTTAATGACTGTAATTTATTTGCAATTGCAATCCTAAGCTATTGCCATGGTTTAAACTGTGACAATATAGGTTGTTCCCTCTTCAGAAATCTCCTTCCTTTGCACTGATCTTCTGGAACAAGATAAAGTAAAGCAATATATCTTATTTTGTGTCAATCACAACCATTCCTTTCTTGAAATTAATTGCTGTTAACCTTAGATTCACTTCCTTCTCTTCCTGGTCTTTTTAAATGTTAATTCTCAAGTGTAACTAAAAAAATAAATGAAACAAAGGAAAGATGGAGGGAGATACTATAGCTATGTGATGATTCCTAATGCAGTTTTCATCATGCTAATAGTAATTATTAATGTCAAATCATGTGATGCATAATTACTGTCATCCTCACTATTAATAAAGGGGTCTGTTTTGCAATTCATTCTGAAGAATTAAAAATAGGGGTTTTGTTGAAACTGAAATGAAGAAAAATCAGTATTCAAATGTTTTCTGCAAATAATTAATCTATGTGAAACAAAGTCACTAGGTACAAGTTGTATGGTTTTCTGGAGTTAAAGGCAAAATTAATATTCATCTATATTAAACTCTCAAATGAACAAATTGCTGTAGAATTCCTACTCTTCTAAAATGGAAATAAGTATATATCTATTTTTATAAGTGGTTAGTAGTCATTTTTCCCCTGAAAGGCACTCTAATTCAGTAGGGAAATTCAGTCTAACATTGTTAAAACTTGCACAGTGAGTTTGTCATATGTAACAAACATTTCTTCACACAGTATTTCCATTCTGTATCATGACAGTGGTTTAAAGGAACACATCAAGATTGATGCTTCACCTTGCTCTGAAATGACAAAGCCAAACAATTAATACAAAGTCTAGCAAGCCGACTGTCTCTGTGGCTGGTACACATGCTAAATAGAATCCCACCAACAATTTTTTTCATAAATGCATAGAAATAGTAACAAGGGTTTTGTCCGAGATTTATCTGGATGCCTTTACTACCAATATATAGAAATAAATATGCAATAAAAATCTTCTCATTATGAAATAATTGTCCCTATATATGTGCTTTTTACAAAACATGTCTACCATGACAAATTGTGTAAATACATGTGGTTTGGTGGAAGAGTACAGACAAAACAATAGCTTTGGATATGGGGAGGTTTGTAAACAGTTATATCATCACCCTTAACTGGCCAAGAGTATTCTAAGGGGAGAGAAGGGTTTATTCTTCACCACTAATGTTTAATAGTTATTCATTTGTCCTGAGAAATGGCAGCTAAAAGTGAAAACATCAGGGGACAGTAATAGAAGGGTCTGCCTTTCTAAGTTGATATTGATGGCACTGAAGATACTGGGGAAATGTCCTGCAATTTTCGTTGAGAAAGTTTTGAAAGTTTGGAGTAAAGGCATCAAAACAGCGGGTGTTTTTGAGGGCAATGACTGGGATAGAGCAGTTAAGAGAGCTCTACCTCCTGTGTGCTCTGTCTGACAGGGAGCACCCAACATGGGAGATGCTGCGGGGCTGCAGAGGCTGCAGCTGCATGGAGACTAAAAGGTTACTTCATTCCAGGTAAGTCTGGTCTAAGGCCTTGGGCTATGCCTAGCCCTGTACGTGTGTAATATATATAAAAAAAAAAAAAAAACAAATTATAAGTGTTCTTCATCACAACCTTCTGATTTGTCTGCTCATCTTTTAATTTTCTCTGTATCTCCTGTATTTCCCCTGCCCCCGCCAAGCTTTATTGCTTACATTGTTCAATCAGTACATCAAATATTAAAGGTACAGCCTGAGATAAATAAAATCATTCATGCTGTTTGTGTTGGCTTGGCATCAATAGCCAGCTAAAGCATACTATTCTGAGAACTTTTGTTGCCATCAGTTGATAAAGCTGCTCTGTGCAGGGCCTTGATGGGTTAGATCACTTTATTTGAGGTGGAGGCTTTTTGATTTGGGAGCCAGAAAAAATCACCCCAATTTCACCTCCAACTAAAAAAAAAAAAAAATATCTCAGTTTTGGAGAAACAGAAAGGGACAAGAGCAGAAAGGAAATCTGAATAGTTGGTGCTTGTATATTGCAAGCATTTTAAACCGCAAGTGAATATTATGGAGATTGTGCTAACTCTCGTATCATCTGATGAGATGATTCAGGTTTATTCAGTGAAGAAACTGAAAAATTAAAATGACAAATTGAAATGGTTGTTAATGAAAGAAGTATGCTTAGATCAAAGTGAAAACTGGAAAGGGAAGCTAAAAGGTTAGCAATACATTAATAATTGAACATTCCTTGAGATTACTTTCATCACAGTAATTTTAAGAAGTACTTTAGTCTGTGTCTTCATCCCTGAATCTGTGTGGAGTCTTTAAGTTGTGATGCAGGTTGGCAAATACGCAACATATAGCATTTTGGTCAGTTTGGCCCTTCTGCTGCCCGCAGGAGGCAGTTTATGAAAAATTCCAGGGCTTCAGAAAGAGCTACAGGACTTCCAGGAGACACTGCTAGTCAGAGAAGGTGAAGCTGAGGGGGTTGGCTAACTGAGATACTGGTATTCTGCCTAGAAATTATCCCTGGAAAGGAGAATGAGATGAAGGGAGCAGCAGAAAAACTTAAGAACAGAGAACAGCCTCAGGACTAACTAGAATTCATCTTTTTTTCTCATTTATTTGCTGTATCATACTGGTGCTGTGATGCATAATATAAAATAAATTAGCTGTGTTTGTATGATAACAAAGGTGTCTGGATTTTGAAAATCCAACTTGAAAAGCTGCATGCTTTCACATGACAGTGGCTCTGTGTGTGTGTGTACACAGTGCATGATATAACATATAGACCTTTAATATATAAATATCAGGTGGCACTTTAAAATATGTTCATAATTAAATTGTATCCATAACAAATAAATGGTACTTTTTTCTCACTATAATTAGTGGTTATTGGATATTAAGTGTTGATTTTGACTTTCATCAGTTTAGTGTATAAACCAAAAATTTTCCCACTTGGAGATGGCTTTCTGAATTCCGCACTGTTAGTTATCATTTATTGTTTCCGAACTGTCAACACATGAAATGAACACAAATTTTAGTTTGAAGAAGTTTGACCAACTGAAAAAGAATATATAGAAGAAATCTGTGAAAATAATCAGAATATGTATCTGTGCTTGCATGCCCAAATGTCAATTTTGCTTCAATAAGGAGTTGTCCGTACATTACACAGCTGGCTGTAGCAGTCCCTGCAGTTTAAATGACTTAGTGAATCTGTTTTCCCATCATGAAACTTACTGTGAACATATAGGCAAGATTAAAGTTGGGGGGTTTTGTGAATTTGTTGTTTTGATTTTGTTTGCTGTGTTTGTTGGGGTTTTTTGCCCAAGTTAGTAAGGGTTTTTCGACAGTTGTTACATTGGAAATCACATGACCATTTCCAACTCTAAAATTGAAATGGAATTTCAAAGAGCCAGGCAGACAAGATTTACAAATATCTAGCCAGGGGAAAAACTTTCACATCCAGCTTTGGGAGAATTCAACACAAATCTTTGTTTTTTGCAAACACAGTTCTAATTTTGGCCAGGATTATTTGTGTGCTTGCATTATATGTTCCAGTAAGAATGACTTTCATCAGTTTAGGATGCTGTTTAGTGTTTCCTCTGGATTTGTTTGAATGCTCATGTTCTAAGATTTATTTTTTTAGGCCAGGTAATTGATTAGACCACTATGTTTTCAAGCAGGTATGTTGTACCTCTACAAATACACTCACTGCAAACTTGGAAGGTCTGCAGGCTTGGAAGTAAAATTCTGAGAGAGAATAAAAATGCAAAAGGTAGAAATACTTAGCCTTAAAGTATTATTAAATGAGATGCCAGTCATATTTGAGGAGTGCTTGCAGAGAGATCTTGACAATGATTTATCAACTTTCACGTAACTATCATTGCTGTGGACTCCTTTTTCCCTCTATTCAATGCAGCTCTTTTATTTCTTTCATCCCACCTAGGATTCCTCCTCTGAACATGATTTGTTGAGTCATTATATATTGTGTTTCAATGAGTAAAATGGCATGCTAAAGAAGAAACAAAAATAATTCAAAGAGAAACACCCAAAGGATTTGAAACAAAATTATTTTAACAAAATTCTTTCCACTTTTGCAGTAAGAAGGAAAAAGAGTAGCTTGGAAATAAATACTTTGCTTATGTTTGTGTCTGAAGACCATAATAACAAATATTAATTTTGGACCATAAAGTTGACAATCAACAAGACAACTGACTTCTTAATTGTCTGGCTTTAGAATAAGGTATTACAGATACCAATGCTTCTTTTCTCCCTTTTTACTAGGATAGGTGTTTTTGTGCTGGTTCAATGTAGATATTTTCTTTGAATTATGAGATAATTTAATATTGAGTACGTCAAAGAAAAGTCCATAAGCTATTCTTTTTGCCAATAGAAATATAGCCTTCATGTTTTCCTCTTCTTATCCAGTGGCACAACAGAAGGTGTCAATTGCTCTTCCTGGTTTTTTACATTCTTTTATACCACTATCCCAGACCTCCCAACAGGGATAACTTCTGTGCAAGCACTTAATTCTTACCATCTCAGCAGTGTACAGCATTTCAGTGTGCAGGCCCCTCCTTCAGCACCTGTGCATTTGAAACAGCAGGCGTGCAGCACATGCACTTGCTGCTGCTCCAGAGAGCTCCTGCTTTGCAGTGATCTGGGCAAGCATCCACGGCTCTGCCTCACTGATCACTGTGGTGACATAGAACTGAGATGGGCAGGTTTTCTTAGTTCTTCCTCCCTTTCATGCTATCATCAATTTCTAGTGGCTTTTAACATTTTTCTTAGCTCCTGTATATTTATTTTGTCCTTAATATACTAAAATAGGCAATAGATAATCTATTCAAGTCAATGTACTAAATTCTAGAAAGAAATCTTTCAAGGACTCTATGAACAATTCTGAAGATTTTTATTTTTTTATTTAATGTATAATTTACCTTTCCATTTAATACCTAGCCCATTTCAAATAGTTAATACTTTCCAGTTACTCTGTGTTTGAGAGCTCTAACATGTATTTCTTTTTCAGCTTTGGCTGAAATGGGTTGCAATCTTTTGCAGTGGATACTGTGCAGAGTCATTACAGAAGCGTTCCAATGTGCTTGAATATGCAACATATACAAAGTCCTGGTGGGATTTGTCAATTATTGCTATGGAACAACTGTGAGATTCAGGACAAGTGGGAGAAAAAGAAAGGCTATGATCAGGATAATTGGAAGAAATGGGTTCTGTGGGTATCTAAATGCTACTTTCTGCCATATCCCCTGAATTTCTAAGCTCTCCAAATGCCTTGCAGATCACCATGAGGGAGTGTGTGTGCAGTATGTGTGCAAGTACCTGCCTTGCCACTACTATCCATTACTGCTGGTAATCACTGTGAGGCAGATAAGATGTGTTTAGTTAAGGTAGTGATCCTCAGCCATCGCAGCCCAGGTATGCCAGATGGCATAGCCTGCTGAGGGGAGTCTTCCAAATATCCAGCTCTGAAAGATGAGAGGAACATCAGTGACTGTGTTAGAATGATACAGTGCCCCTGAGCACATACTCCCAATACTGTTTGTTTAAGTATGCCTTGTTTTGGATCTTATCAGAGAATTTGTAAAAGCCAATTTGTTTTCCTCATATTTCTTATAGAAGTGAAATCTCCTATAGGATGTAAATAAGAGGCCATACAGCTTCAAGCATAGAAGTAGCCTTACTGCCTTCATAACCTTAAAATTACAGACAGGTTCAATTACTTCAGTCATTTAGGACTTATGATTGTTTAACCACCAGTGAAACATTTCCAGCACTTAGATAGCATTGCTAGGCTATGCGGGGTGTTAGCACAGATGGAGACAAGATAGCAAGGTTCACAAAAAGGACTAATAGATCATTAGACTCTTTACAAAGTAATAATTTCTTTAAGTGATAAGCCTAAAAGCTTAATTGTCCTTGGAGGTTCTGATCAATATTGCCAAAACCAGCTGTTTCTTCAGGTTGATGAAGTATAATGCCACAGCCGAGGTTGTTAGTGCAAAATTGAAACAAGTATTCTTGCACATAAAAGAAGAGAAACATAGAAAAATAGACAATTCCTGAAAATACTTTTTCCTTACATTTAGGGGAAAACACAGTTAATTCTCATTGCAATCAAATCAAACCAGCTTTAAAAATTGGTAAGGAACAGTAAAGATGATAGACTGAGTGGATAGATATTAAAAAAAAAAAAATTGAAGGGAAAAGGGAAAGTGAATTAAAGAGATGTGAATGTTTTTACCCAAACAAACTTTACTTTTGTGTCTGGGGGATTTGATACCATGTCTTTTTATTACATGTCATTGAGTAGCATTGCTGCAGAAATGAGCTCTTCATCTGAGCAGTCTCTTTGGTACTTGCTGAGCAGTTGCTGAGTTTTCAACATCTGACATTCTCAGCATGGAGCCTCTGGTAGAACAAGACCATAGCTGTGTAAATTCCTCTAGTATTGTCAGTGTGACCTGTTCATCCATCATTTTCTTCCTGCCATTTCATTTGGAAGTCCCTTGTTGTTCTTAAGTTCCAATTTAATTATTTTATAATGTCAGCACTAAATGCATGCCCAGTCAACCCTAAAAGCATAACATAATACTAACCATTAAAAATTAAACTGCTTTTCTGTTTTGGCTTCTCAAATTCCTGCAGACACTAGAAGTTTCAAACTACATTTATTATGCCTACAGTAACTACAGCAGAGTTGCACATTTTTATGATGTTGCTTGTGTTCCCTCACTTAAGCTTTCCCAGATAATTTAAATGATGTTGGATTAGAATATCAGTGTCTCTTCTGTTTTCTTCTTTAGGATTGGTCAGAAATAATTTGGTTATCCTGGAGAGTGATTTTGGTCATTATTAATTGACCCCCAAAACATTTTCCCACAAAGAAATTGACAGTCTTTTTGCAATGTGAATCAGGTGATATTATTTTCATGAATTCACCTTTCATTTTTATTCTTGTGGAGTTCACTGTACACATTTAGAGACATCTCTATTGCAATTGTTAGTATAATGGACTAGATTGCAGTGAGAAGAGGTCAGCTCAACATCTGTCTTTCCTGTTTTGTCTACACAGTCATGCACACCATTCTGCTGCTTTAGAAATCTCTGGAGCATTATATGAACTGAGATGCAATAACTTGGAAACTGCTGTTTCAACTGATATTCTGACAAGCTCCTACCTGCTGTAGCTTATGCAAGACTGGCTGGTTTTTATTTCAGACTGCATGATATCATCAAAATATTTTTAATCATAAACTTCAAGGTGAAACTAGTGGATACAGGAATTTCTTGAATGAGAGACCCACCAGAGTTTAACCTGTCCCACTAAAGTGTGCCTCAGTGTTTTATTAATTTCTGCTTTCAGCTTCCTTAGGCTTCACTAAATTTTCTGCGAGGCATATCTCTTCCTATGACACTTATCAGTGCTTTATAATAACAAATGTGTGACATGCATCAGAAAAAGTTATTGATTTTTTTTAACCAAAGTCATGTCCTTTACTCCAACAGCTTACAAGGAGCAGGCAGTGACAAGTTGCCATTAATGTCAGTACATCAGAGTTGGGTCTTGGTTGCCTAAGTCTAATCACAGTTATGCCCATGTAAACTATAGGAAATTCCTCTGCTTTTACTTAGATCTGGATGTTGTGGCTTTTGCTCAGTGCAGGGTGTCCTTGAGTAGGCAAAAGATTCTTTGTCAGTGCAGTTCAGCTAAATTCTGCAATAGCAGAGGGTGAAGTACTTTTAGTTAATGTGATGTAACATTAACTCAGTAAAAGCAGGGCATAGGCTATAAGTAGGATTCTTAAACATTCTGAGCTTACTTTGTTCCATATTTGGGACATATTTAAATCAGTGAAAAGTTCTGCTTAAAAAGAAATTTTGCGGTCTTTTTTGTAGAGAATATTCTGGGTTTGGGGCTTTTTACAGTCATTGAACATTAAAGTAACAGTTAAAATGAATACATTAGATAAACATGGTTAAAACGTTGTGTCTGGCTTTGTACATTCAACTAATTAGTATGCCGATTAAAAATTGATTTTTTTTTTTTTAATTGCAGGGTACTTAGCATATTTGTCTTTTCCTAGTAATTTACTAGTCAGGTACCTTCTCTTTGCATATTCTTCAATTAATAAATTTCAATACAAGTGGATTACTTTAGAAATAAAAAGCCATGTTGCCCCTCAGAGCATACTTCTGCAGAAACTAAATGTTGGCTTCTATTCTGGAAAGCCTGTGACTGCAAAAACCATTCATGGATTTGGATTTCTCACGTGACCAAACTCAGACCGCCTGGAAAATGGGGCAGCATCTGTAGGTGCCTTGCACAGCCTGTCTTTGAAAAATGAGTTAAAATTTATCTCTCTATGCCTGGTGTTCTAAAACCTGGAGGCCAGGAATTACAAGCATATAAATTATAGTATGTTTTCTTTTTAAATTATAAAACTCAAGGCTAGATTAATTCTGCTCTCCTTGTCCTTGTTTATTGAGGGAATTTTCAGTCATTCATACTCTAAAAAAGAAGACCAAACATTCTGATTTAGAATAGTGTGGTTTGCAGTTCTTTAATTAATGTAAAAAAGGTAACCTTGTTTTGTAGGCTCAGGGTACATGGGATTATAATGCAATAATTTATGTTTGTGTGTCTGATTAAATCTTTCTTTTAATCTGCTTCTTGAACCTGGTAAGAAGCTGATGTGAGATTTTTAATGTTATTTATTATAACAAACAGTTGAAATTTGAAATATAATTTGAGTTTGTTGCCAGCTTGTAATCTGCTCAGGAACCTGTAACAAGAGTTTTAACACTTACTAATGGCTCTGGTCTAGCTGAGCTCACACAGAATACTGCTAATATTAGAATGAATAACAACAGTAGCAGAAAATATATTACTCTTCAATTGTAGTATTTTGGGACTTACTGCAAATGCCCAAATGTACAGTACCACAGTTTTATTTTTTTCTTAAGTTTTATGAAAGATCCAATAATATTAATAATGTATTATTCCAATATGCTTGGAATATTAGGAAAATGAATTTATTTTCCTTATGTTCTACAATGCTACATTAAAAAAACCCATCCAACTTTCAAGAACTTTTCAAAGACTTGAAAATAAAATTCATTTCAATAAGAAATGTTGTAACTGTTACATTGATGGTGTGAACAAATGATGTCAGAAAAATATCCTCCCATAAGTCACTGTTAAATATACTGTGTAGGTTCTATTCTCTCCCTTAACCTGTAAGCTCAAGGTAAGTACTATCTGTTTCAGTAAATATGCCCCTTTTTATTGTATTTTACATTCCAGACAGGTTTCAGCAAGGTTGATATTGAGGAAATATTTCTACCAGGTAGTAAGGCAGATTAAGCCTTTTTTCTGGATTCAAAAAAAAAGGAGATTTGGTTGCCTTTCTGGTCAAACTAATCTTTAAATTACCCTAGATACAGAGAATCTATTGATTTCTACATTATTCACACTTGAGAGGTTAAGCACTTAGTGCAGCAAATTTTGAAATGCAACCCCAAAGAACTCAAAATCTTCAAGTTTTGCCTCTAATTTTGACTGTAATCATAAAAAAAAAGCAAGACAGTGCTTTTCCTGGCAGCTCTTGTCCGACCTTTCCCAAAATGCCATCCATGTTTATTTTGGAACAAGTTAGCAGTTGTGGTAAGTCTCCAGACACGGTGATTTTCCAGACTAGCTGAGCCCTTCTCTGTGAATACCTGTCACTGCTCCCTGTGCAGGGGTCTACAATACTGCATCACCACCACCTCCAAATCCTGTCCCAAGACTTTCTGACCATACTCACAAGCCTTGAATTGCAGTCTCACTTTCTGCAGCTGTTCTCTGATAACGCAGCTTTCAAATGACAAGGTCTGTGAGAGACTTATTATTCCATTTTGCTCTTTCTGGTAATCCAAACAATAAAATTACCTCCCAAACTGGGCAGTTATAGAATCATCCTAGAATCTCCTTGGGCTACATATTACACTAAGCATGCTGATGAATTTTAAAATGTACTTTGGTGTTTTTCCAAGGTTTTTCACTGACCTGGAAATTCTATGTGTATGTTCCCAGTTCTTGTAGTTTTTCTTTGACACAAGAAACATGAACATTTTCAGACTGTTTATCAGGAAAATGCAGTATGAATATTGTCACTGATGTCCTTTCTGCCTGATCCAAGCTTGATTCTTTTGCAGATTATCTAATTTTCTTGCAGCTGTGAAGCATACACTAAACCTGTTCATTTAGTGAAAAAGCCAGAGAATTGCATTTCCTTGTCAGGTTGCATTGCTTTAATCTGTGCAACATATATAAACCAATTTTTCTTTATTCATTTAACCCTTACTGAGCCAAGTTCATCATGAATTTTTGGATGCAGCTCATCTTCAAGAATTAATTCACTTCCTTTTCCATTGGCAAGGGAGTGGGCTTATGTAAACCCCACTGACTGTGTTCAGGTGATGGCACTGAATTTCTGCAGTGGCAGTCAGTGTTTTCTTCAGTCTTTGTAGGATCTCTAAGATTGCACAGTAGGTTTCTATTTGCCATGCCTTTACTAATTTCCATTCTATTACAGAAAACTCTATTGTTTTCCTCACAGACCGTATGATGGGGTTGTAGGATTGGGGAGTCTGGTATTTGAGGAAAGCTTTTTTGAGAGGAAGGATTAGAGATTTTTGCACTTTACAATCTGAGCTGCATGTGCATGGGCTGGAGTCATAGCATTACTTTTATGGCTTTCATAGGATCATGGAATCCTTTACCTTGGAAAAGTCCCTTAAGATCATGGACTCCAACCATTAACCTAATGCTACCCAGTCCACCAAGACTGCAACACTTCTGCAATATCTCTCCATTACAACTGTGATTTGATCTTTATGGATGGCTCAGAGTATCTGGCTTATGCACACAGTGAATGTGGGAGACACTCTTGAATATTTAAGTAGAAAAAGATTTTCACTTGTTTGAGATAAATATTTTAATTTTGTGTGGAAGCTACACTCTCTGGTGAGATCTAAAATGTCAAATTTATGCCTCAGATATATTATTAAATCTGTACTGCTAGCATCCGAAAAGTTGCAGTTTCAAGGGAAATAGGGAAAGTGTAAATAAGCAAGTAAACAAAAAAACTCAAAATACCTTTTTTTAAAAAGAAATTACCCAAAATTGTCTTCCTTTCATTTTCTTACTCCCTACAGGTCTCTTCTGACTGATACAAGTCAAATTACTTCTGTTTTCTCTATATGCTAAAAGACAGAAAAGCTTTTGTTCTGCAAACAAACCATATAACCAAGAACTACATGTTTTACTTTTGTTTGTTTGCTTGCTTTTTTCACCTTCAAGTGCAAAAAGCCTGAGGTTTCCTTAACTCAGCAAGTAGAGGGTCGAGTCTCAAAGACTCTAGGGTTTGCAAAGTAACGTGTTCATCTCTGCAAGAAATCCCTATGCATAGAGGTCTGTATAAATCAAGATTATACAAGGAAAATCGGATAATTATTTAAGCATCTATTAAGCTTTCTCTGAGTCCTTTGGTCTTTGTTGTATTTTATGTTCTGATGTTCTGATAAATGTCAAATTAGGAAAAAATTCACTCTACAGAGAAGAAAGAGATTCTCATGATTTAGCACATTTAGTAAAGTGTGATAAAGTTGTTGATACATAGAGAAAACAATCATAAATTACATTCTCTTCTTGAGGGACTAATTCTGATTAGCCATCAATTGCAACTGCTGTGCCTCCACCATAATGGTTATTTTATTCATGTGCTAAGAATAACCAGGAGTGCTCAGAGTGGGACTGAAATTCCAGTTTGCTCTGCAAAAATAATAGAGCTGAGGATTGAAAATTATGAGCGGGATAATGGGAAAATTTCAGGAGGACTAAAGAAAACATTTTAACTTAAGTATGTATTATTAAAATAGTCCTCTGATGATGGGAATATTTAATTGCAGGATTATGTGTGTTGAAAATCCAGGGCCTGGAAATCATATAACTATTTAAAGCACAACTCTTAGCCAAAATTATATTATCTACTATACATTCTGGAATATTGAAATAAACACAGACAAAGGAACAGGGAAAAGCAGCTATATCATGTCTTATCTGAAATATGCACATTACTGTGTAATTAAATTAATCATTATCAGTGCTATAGGGTTTATTTACCCTCCCTTGTTAGCCATTAAGTTTTTGAGGCTTTTTGGAGATCAGGTTGCTAATGATTGATGACAACCACCCTGCCAATTTTTAGATGCCTAGCTGAATCTGAAGTGCTGGTTCCCCCAAAACCAGAGGGCTATGCTGAATATGCTATGTAAAAATTCAAGTTCCATTGTCCTAGTAGAGAGAGTAATGATTTCTTTTGTGACATATAAATATATCCCCCATATTACGCTTTACTCAGTTCCTTTTCATTTTTGGGTTCCAGCCACACATTTTCCAAGGGACTTTAGGCATCTCTGATGAAGCCCAGATAACTTTCTGGAATGTCTTATAATGCTATAGGTTTTTGTGAGGAAGATAATAAATAATTTTATTTTTTAACACATATTTGTTGCAAGCATTACTTAATCTTCTTAAAAAAGGTAATTTTCTTTTTCTTTTTCATTCCTGGGGAAATTGTACTGGAGGCTGCTTTTACTCCATAGAGCATATTTACTAGCATTCTGACTGAGGACATTTGAATTGAATACTCTTTTCTTTATCACTCTATTTTAACTGAATGTTATTGCAATTTATACAAAGCCACACATCTCTTTGATTTGTCCCTTGATTTCACCTTCAAGGTGTCACATATCCTATTTTTGCTACTGTCATAATAAAAGTATTCTGGAGTTTTAAATTTTGCTCATTTAATATACATTAATCATCCCAGCTAATGAGCATCAATTCTTTCACACAAAAGATTCATTAAAACTTAAAAATTAATCACTCATGACCTGGAATGGTACTGTGTTTTGGTTGGCATGATGAACACTATGGTTTTCAAACAATTTTTTCTTTTTTTTAACCTGTGATAACATCAAAAGAGGCTGGTGCTGCCAACTATCATACACTGGGTGAAACAGCAGAGGATTATCTGGAAAATCATTAGGCCCCAGCAATCAAACGCACAAGCATACAAATTTACACCACTGTCTTTTAAAACACACTTAATTTGTTCATGTTTTCCTAAGAGCAATTAACAGCAGGCAGGAGTTTTAATGAAATTAGCTGGTGTTTCCCACAGAGACTATTTATAATGAGTAACACTGAGTAGCAACAGCTTCAAAGTGTTTACGTTAAGACATGATTAATAACAAAGCTGTTAAGCTACACGTTAGGTAAAATGAAGACCCAAATCAAGGGATATTTCTAATTAAGTAATCAGATCCATTGGCAAATCCCTGACTAAGTATATTTTTGCAGAGAAGAGAGGTGGAACTTACCTCTCTTGAACTTTTCTTGTGCAAAATCAACAGAATTCAAGTCACTTCTTGCACAAGTGAAGTTTTCAAAAATGTAATAGTTTAGTAAAGTGGGACTGTGTTGAAACATTTAGAAATTTCCATTAGTGTCTGTTTATGAGTTCCTTGGAGCTGTACAAATGAGGAATTCATTAATTAAATTAATTAATTAACTTTCTGTTGGGGTTAAACAGGGCATTAAACATGCCAATAAAAGTCAATTTTGGGAGTTCAAAAACTGCCAAAAGTTTAATAACCGGATTCTTCATTTCTTCATGACTATCAAATCAAACATGCTTTTTTGAAAAAAAGAAAAGAAGCTCTTTAGGTGAAATAATGATCCAAAACATGTGAAACATTTTTGAGAAATTTCTGCTAGAAAGTGAGATTTTTAGAAGAAGTGAAATGATTTAGAACCAAACCCACCACTTGAAATCAAGGAGATTCATCCTTCTAAGGAATGTAATTACTTACAGAAATCTATGGCATGCTGAAATAAATCCCTGGATTTTTCAGCATGTTGTATAGTTTTTCTACGAGACTCTTGGATGTTCTATGAATTCTAGTGTGATATAATTTTATACTTATTGGTATCATTGAACTCAAACTGGTATTTGACTTGGCTTGCTTTAAAATACTGTCGCAATTAAAATTCTCTGTTGTGTTTCAGTAACCTTGGTGAATATCAGCCTTTTGACTGAGGGGCCTTGATGCTTTAGCACAGTCCTTGCCTTGCTGTTCACAGCACGGAGCCTTTCATCTGATTCACTGTGGCAAGTTTGGAAATCAGAAGCAGTCATGCTTATAGCTCCTGACTAAGTAAACTAAATCTGCTGTTTTGATTGCACTTGTCTTACTGCAGTAGTTTAAAAGTGGGGCACATTAAGTACAAAATGTACTACCTTCATAATGAACCCTCCTCCTAAATCAACACAGTCAAAGAATAATCAACATTTGCATATGGTGTCTTTCCAAATCAGAATTAATTCTCTTATTCCGGATTCACTTTTTTTTTTTTTTATTTTTATTTATTTTTTTTTTCTCTATGGAGTGCTTAAGCATTGCAGTTATGTGAGAAAAATCAGTTTAATGTCATTTGGAGTTATTTGTGTTGAATTCATTAGGCATTCACTTGTGTTTAGGACAGGAGTTCTACCAGTGGCTGTTATTCCATGAGGAGACCAAGAAGAGCAGTGCAAATGGGAAGTGCAAGTGAAGGAGCATCTCTGCTCTGCACTGTGTTACACACAGTGGGGAGAGAATTTGGCCAGGATGCAAAACTACATTGTGCTAATGTAAACACACTAATAATGTCTGTGCTAATGCATGAATAGTCTGGTGGACAAATTGCCACTGATTTATACTGAGATGAACTTAAAATTTACTACAGGGATGTTTCTTTTGTTTTTTTTTTTTTTTTCTGAAGTTGCCAATTACTGTGTTTTCTATGCTACTTCAGAGAGTTAGGAAAAAGAAAAGCTTAATTTATAAAAAGTCATAAGATCATTTCTATTTATGAAACTTTATTGATTCTAATGCTGGGTGTAAGATTTGGTGACCTGATTTTCCCATAGAAATAAGAACGTAATATTTGTGTTGGTGGACAACACCTTAATTTTAGGTTTTCTTGGGGGAAGATAGATCTTCCCTCTACTAAGGACAGGTTAGGTGAAGAAGATGCCTGAAGTCGTTAGAAGATTTAGTCTATTAAGTAACCCTTCAGATTTAGAAAGGTTACAAATATCTATTGAAATTACTCATATGAAGCTCTGCTTCATTAAATATCCTGCATTTTCCTCTGATGATAATTACACACAGTAGTCAAATCCCTTCTCAAGTCTTTGCTAAGATAAATATACCAATTTATTTGTAAGGCACTTTAAAAACAATATTCTTGTTGAGGCTACCTTCTTCTTTCTAATCTTCTCTCTTCTCCAGTAATTGTTTCGCTAAAGCAATTGTAAGAGAGATTTTGCTCCTTCCAAATAAATCCAGTGTAAAATTGCTGTTCTGTAGCCTAGAGTTAATCATTAATTCCAAACCTATTACAGTGTTGCTATAAAAGCACCATTATACATTTTTGTCATACAAGCCAATTATTGATGTAGACATTTGTATTTACAGGATAAGATTATAAATTGGGAAAATATAGAATGATTTTGTGAATATAATAAAATATCCTACATATGAAGGTAAACTGAATTTTTAAAAAATACAGTGAATCCAAAAATGCATTCCATTTTGGTTTATGCCCTGGTGAATATAGCACAAAAGAATTCACACTGCTTCTTTCTGGGTCTAGTCCATAGGTTACATTTGAAAGGAAATAAAGAAAAAATGGTTTCCTATACAAACAAGTGGAGCAGTGACTTGTGTGTGAGATAAACACACACCTGATGTGATGAACTCAGGGGCTCCTTTGAGTCAACTCCTGGCCCCAGAACTCCAATAATTAGTAATACAGGACTCCTTCTACATTCCCAAACTGTTGGCATGCCACAGTCTGCAGAACTTTCCTTCCAGCATGGAAGGATAGCACCATGCCAGGGAGTTTCAGAAAGCACAAGTCTCTGTGTGCTTAAGGACTGTTCCAGCTGCAGAAATGCAATGGGTTTAGATACTTGCCATAAAATTAAAACTAACAAGATTTCCACAACACTGCCATACAGTATGGTCTATATTAGAGATAAAGGGTAGTTCTGGAGAGCTTGGATTAAACTGTGGACATAAACATTTCTAAATCTAGTAAATCTTTTAAAAGAGCCATTATAATCAACAAATGCCAATGTAATTGAGTATAAAGACTGCAAATTATACATTAATTATTCTTTTAAAATTGGATCATCACTTCATCAAAAAAACCCCAACTACCTCTCAGCACATCTGTTGATATATTATAAATTTGCTATTTATACAATTTTGGAGAAGTATTTGCCTCTGATTGCCCCATTTTCATTATATACATATTCAGATGTATAATTACAGCAATTGAAATGCAGTGTGTATAGTGCAGTCTTAAACACAAGACAGGTTTCACCTAGAAATACAGGCACTGTGGAGTTCCTGTTTTTTATTTCTATTGCCTATTTTCAGGTATTTATACTTTATATTTAGGTATTTATTTCTAGATATCTTTTTTACTGAATTGTTATTGGATTTTCAGTATTATTTTCCCTCAATTCTGTATATACACCAATTTTCTATGTCTGACCAGAGGAAATGCATGTTTCCTACTGCCACATTAAGTTGCTTTTTTCCTGTTGTACGTCTATTCATAAAGATTTGTCTTATTTTTCCTTTTTTTCTGAGACCATATAGTCTTCTATAATATTTATAAGTAGCAATGTTTCTTCTCTGTTTTTGTTAAGGTAACTTTAATTTAGGCATTGATACTGTGACCAGTAATGTTCTGCAGTGTACTTGGTACAAATGAGCAAACTTCTTCCTAATAGTTCACAAATACTCAATTCCTTAAATATCCCAGAGAATCACGGTTAAATACACGGATTAAACCGCAAAATATTTCAACAACATATACTCGCATTCTGGTTAGTTTGGTTTGTTTTCACTGAAGTGGAAATAAAGAACTGTAGTTGTTCTGTGTACACTCAAAAATTATAGCAGAACAAAACTCTCCTAATGGAATGCATCTGCTTTTGAAATGTGAAGTTCCAGCCTGCTTATTCCCTCAACAAACACCATTGTGTGCAGAGAGCTTTTCCTGCTGAACTCGCGTGAGGTGACTCAAGCTTTGTTGCCAGTCTCTCTGCAGAGGCCTGGAGCTCAGGTTGCTGACAGAGGAACCCTGCACATCGCTTGGGGGCATTTCTGCATTGCTTCAGCTGCAGCTGTGATCAGCTTTTTAAAGTTCTCCTTGAAGATGAGCTGTAGCGGTTTCAAAGGCAAACGATTCTGATAACAACACCCACCCCCCGAAACTCACAGCAGCTGATGTTGTCTGGAGGACAAAAGTGTTACAGTCAAGTTCTAGGTGTACACTGAAATAATTACTTGCAGGTCAGTGAAAAATCCTGTGAGTTTTTGTGTTGTTAATTGTGTGTGTCTTCAGGGATAGTCCTGCCACAACAGAATGAAGAGCACAGCCTCAGTTATTCTTTCTGATAAGAAATTTTGATAACAACACAGAAAAGTGATGAGATTTGGAAAAAATATTTGTAAATATCTGTGGTCAGCACTATGGGCAAATGACGGGACCTGAGCTGGTAAGTGGGACTCCTGTGTGCACAAAAGGTAGTTCGCTGGTAATTTCTTGGGAGATTTGAAATTCTTTTGAAATGGCTGCTTAAAATGCCAATTTACCTTTCTTACTTTTCTTTACCATTTAAAATTTTCATTTTATGATATTACCTCAGTTTCATCAAAATACACGTTAATGAATGACACAGTAATGTCGTGGTATGGATAATTTAAATTCTCTGACAGGCTTTACTGTATAATAATGCCTCAGATTTTCCATAGTCCCAGATTACCAATCACAGTAGAGATTATTATAAATGAGAAAAGTTATTGCTAGCTACTACTAAATTACTAGAGTACCCTTATGCATGCCTAGCCCTGAATTTTGATTACTTGCTTCAGTGTTGGTTACAATCATGTCAAACTGAAGTTAACCACAATTGAAGAAGAAAATCATTAAACCTACATCCAAGTGTAATATTACTTTAGCTGCTGCTAATACAGTTGCATATCTGAGATAATGTAGTTTAATAGTTGTTCTTTTTTACAGTCAGTTCTGCTGTAGGAAATCCATGTTTTTATCCAAAAACCAGATATAACTCCATGCATTCCTGATCTTTTCAGGCCAGAATGATTCACAAATGTACACCTTCCACAAAAAGGAAATTTTTCTTTTTTTTCCTCTCCCTTTGAAATCCAGTTCCCTTACAATCTAGCTGAAAATCAGATCTTCCTTTTCTTACTGGGCAGTCTCCCATCCAAGCCACCCTAAGGGACAATAATTTATTAGCTTCCTGCAGTTTTGATGACAGAGCTGGTAGCTCTCTTCTTCCTTCCCTTGAGCCATGCAAAAGATCTTCCCTCATTATACAGAATGAGGATGAGGAGAACCTGCTGGAGCCACAGAGAATTTGGATAGGGAAGTTTGGAGGAAGGCGGTTGGAGAGAAAATCCCAGGTGTAAGTAATAGGTGAGAAGGGGATTGACTGAGTGGGTAAGAAAGATTGAAAGTGGGTGGAAGCACAAAGACCAGCAGCAGAAAAGCAATGCTAAAAAAAAAGCAGTTTTAATGGTGAAATTGACCTGGAGCTAAGCCTACCATAGCAGTTTATTTTCCTGAAGCTAGAATAGAACTGAAGATTGTGAGATTTTTCCCTTTCTGTTGTTAGCAAATTGCTGGGAAGCCCAGCAATTGTCCTGTGGAACTCTGGTTTTCATCGATGTTATTGAAAGTATGAGATATCATAGCTGTAGAAAACTGCAGGAGAAAACCATCAGGGACTCAAAGATTTCAGCTCTACTTATTGTCTGGGTATATATTGTGCTGTCATTCCAGACATTTTATAATCCTATAAACACTCCAGTTCCCAAGAAAGTACTATTCTCCTTTAAAACAATGTGTCAGTTTCTCATAAAGTACCTGAACTTGTTTTTCAGTGTAGTATGTTTTTTGTCACAGTGTTACTAAGTTTCCCTTTTGAGAGAAGGAAAACAAAATTAAACTTATTCAGGGAGATGGGAGCCATCTGTGCCTGTTCCAAAGAACACCAAGGGGATTTCACCACTTTTTAGTTTTTTAATCAATGACAGATTGTGCTAAGTCAGGCACCCAGTAATTTAAGAAATGCCAGTTTCTGATTCATAGAGCTTTCTGAAAATTGACTGAGTGAATATCTGGTGGCCCATATTATTTTTGAAAACAAGTTCAGTCTATCTTTCCAAAGCAAACCATATGGATGTTTTAGCTGATCAGATACAATTAAAAAATAAACATTTGAGCAGCACATTTTAAAGGCAGTATGCACCAATTAATATGGAAATAATTATTGCTAATTACTAGACCTGAACAGGAATGGAATTTTATTTTGGAGAAGAAAATAATCTTTTCTGCAGCTTTCCAAAACTGAATAAAACAAAGCATTTTACAGAATGGAATAAACCCTACAAATGCTCAAAGTCTTTCAGCTTGATACACTAAAAGAATCCCACTTTGTTTTTACCTTTTTTTTTTTTTTTAATTATGTTCAATCTGCTATTTGTGTTTACAAATGTATTTATTTTCAGGATATTATTATTTTTCCTATTTGGTATATTTACACTGAAAGTAACTTTTTTCCATTTTGAAGAAGTTAGCTTGGGTGACTTAGAGCTTTATCGCAAGGATTTTTTCATTCTTCTTCCCCAATTCCTTTTTTTGAAATGAAGCAAAACTTTTGGTGAAATTAACACACCCTACCAAATATTTTCCTTTTCTCAAAACTCCCACAAACCCCTGAAATTTGCTGATAAGTTTGACTTCTTTCTTATGCACAAGCCGTTCAAAGTTTCAATAACAGATAAAATACGCCAGTAAGTTTGCTTTGCTGTATGTTCTACTTCAGTGATACATATGGTTGTAAAACAGGTTTTCTTTAAAGTATGCAACAAAAGTTTAGGAACAGTTAACCCATTTGATTTCAATTATTCCAGCTTTTAAATTTTTATTTTACTAAAGCAAATTAAACATTGGCTTTGCTACATCAGAGCATTTCAGGAATTTGAATCAAGATACACATATTTTTCCAAGTGTTTTATGTTATATATGTGTGCAAATTAATTATGAGAAGAAAGTTTTAAATTAATAGTTTCAAAATATGAAGTCTGCTTTCAAGAAGCACAAACAAAATAAGTAAGAAGCACAAGCAAAAGTGTGTACAAAAAGGAGAAAGAAAGGCAGACATGAATGACGAATGGAGGTCTTAACCAACTGGCTCTTCAAAAGAATTATCTTACATACTAGAAAAACATTGTCTAGCAACACATGGAGGGCAGAGCTTTCCTTCTGGGTCATAGATACCATGGGAACATTCGAGTCATCACTTGGATGTTTGCTCCAATAAAGGCAAACTCTAGGTCTAGGTGCTAAAAGTGTTCACTGCTGGGGGAAGTATCCTGCT
This sequence comes from Bombycilla garrulus, assembly GCA_013400315.1. Classification (NCBI taxonomy): domain Eukaryota; kingdom Metazoa; phylum Chordata; class Aves; order Passeriformes; family Bombycillidae; genus Bombycilla; species Bombycilla garrulus. The sequence goes on from VXBU01014403.1 coordinate 455,913, forward strand.
GCTCACAGTCTTTGTATGTCCTTCACCCTGTAGTAACTGTGCTGCTGCACATTTCTCCTCAGTCAAGATGCATTTTCAGTATTTCAGAATGGGTTATTCAGCCATCATCTTCCCATATATAATTTTATTCACTAGTGCATTCCAACAGCAAAGGCTAAGTCTGATTGACTCCAAAGTACTATGGAAGATGCAAATACAAGAAGAAAACTCCATGAACATAAGCAGTAAAAATACTTTACTCTTAGGAAGCGCTTTTTATCTCTTGACCTCACAGTTTGAATCTAATTTTTTGCATCTCTGTCTTGTGATTGGGTATTTTGGAGAATAAAAGGACAAAGCAATTGCTCAGCATCAAATAGCACAGCTCAGAGAAACCTCCTGATTTTGTGACTTAAAGCTGAGATAAAGTATGCTATTTTCTGTCTGATTAAACCCATCATAATTAGGTTCATAAAAGGAATGAACAGTGAATAAAGGGTCCAGCTGATGGGAGAGGAAGCTAAAATTTTGTACCAAAAATGGTGGAAATTGTGATGTTTTTGTACCTTTTTTTTTTTCTCCCATCTGTTCTTGTTGCTTATATCTGTCCTTCCCATATGTGGTTGTAATAAGAAAAGGAATAACTTTGCCTCTCCTCTTAGAAAGATTATTGTTTCAGTGATATACATGAATGATTTGGTGTGAAAAGATATACTGGAATTACCTCAAAAAGGTATTTTCCTCCTAAATTTTTATTTCTATATCATAGAGAGGTCAAGTCATTATACATTTAGATTGGATTGTTTTCTGGAGATAAAGCACCTTTTAGATTAAATTTCTCCTAGGTAATAAACTTTAGTTGTTATTACCACATCGTTTTAGCTGCTATAGCTCTATTTTTCCTACATGTTGAACCTTCCAGCAGAAACCCAGAGCTCCTTTGATCTTTCCTTACTGGGCTCCCTTTAAGCAAGGTCTCTGTCCTCTCCACCTGTAGTGCACACATTATTTCTGGTAATGCCACAGCCTTCCAATTCACTTGTTTCAGTCTGAGTTCAAATTGAACATGGATTACCATAATTGTGATAGTACACTTAATCACTGCACTTATTCGAGATGCTGCAGCTGTGTTTGCTTTCCCTCAAGATTCCAATTGTTCCGTACAATTCCAGCAAGAAAACATTTTTTCAGACTCCACTAGTTTTAATATTAGTCAGGGAGCTTCTTATGGGAATTTTGGTCTACAGAAGTATATAGTAATTGGAGTTTCTTAAGGCTGTTTTGAGATTCTTGCTTACAGATGTATTTGAAAACAATTGAAAGCCATGCAGGGTTTGGTTTCCAGTATTCAAGCTCATTTTTTCGATAGAAGATTCCTAAAAATTCTACTACCAGAGTAGAAATTAGAAAACATTCATATTCTAAGTGAATGTTCAGATGGAAGTGAAAGCCAAGTGAAACCATCTCCTTTTCATGTATCATGACCTTTCATAAATATTCTGTAAGCCCAGACCCTAAGCTCCATCTGTAGAAATTCATTTTACAGTGAGGTGGCATAACTATAATTAAAGACAGAAATGACCCTGTAATTTTTAATCCAATTCAGGTCCTCAGTGGGTAGGAATTATCGGGCATCATGAACTTCGTTGCAGCTGTTCTTATTTATTTGTGGTACCTGACACACAGTTCATAAGCCTGCCAATACTTGTTGAGGGAAAAGAAAACTTGGCTCACTTTCTCCTTGGCTCCTAAGGCTAATGCAATTTAAAAATGTATTGTTTGCTATTCAAGTAAAGAAATGAGACTAGGAATACAGAGCAGAGACTGGGACAGCTGAGTCAGAAGGTGACATTTAAACAAGATCATTTGTTCTTGTGGTTTTGTATTTGTAAATTATCACGTATTATAATCTAAAGTAGACGGCTAAAGTTCTGATTATAGGATAAATTCTGCACTGCAATTGTCGAAGTAATTATCTGCCAACAAGATGCTGCAACATAGAATATCACTCACTGTTACTGTCTGAAATAGCTGCCATTTGAATTCTTCCCCCTTTTTTCCTTTTTTGTTTTGAAACCACTGATTTCACTGTTATTCAGTTGAATTTTTGTCTTCCTGTGAAATGCACAGCTGCATTGTACAAGGTGAAGGCAATCTCATACATAAGTTATGCTATATATTTGAAAGACTGTATGCTGCAAAGAGAATATACCATGAAAATAGATTTATGACTCTATAGAAAAAATTTGAAGACGACAGTTGTTGGATGATAGCAGTTTGTACAACCTGTGTTATAAAACCAGAAGAACTGTGTAATAATATCCTAAGACTAGTGATAAGCAGGAGACACAGGAAGAATGATTAAGAAAGGAATTGAAAATCCATGTAACAAAGAATAGAAGTTTGGTTATGTTTTTCCTGTTGAAGGATTGAACCACGTGAAGTGGCAATGGTTAATTGATACCTATGCAATTCATATGTGATTGTATGTTTAGCTCATATTGCTGCCTTTAGAAATATAGCAACACATCTGCCTTAGTTTTGTTTGGGTTTTAAAAAGATGTTTGTGAGAAATATGACTCAATAGCAAGGGAAGAAATACAGAATTTGATTTCCCTGACTGTAAATTAATGCCTTTTTTTAAAAATGGTTCAGCTTTGAAGATGCTCCCAGAGTTTCAGCCTATTTGCTCTCTAAACTGAAATAGTATGATGCCAAGAAAATGAAACCAGGCAGTTTTCCCAGGTTTCCTGTGTTGGTAGAACTTCACAGTGTCTGAATTCTACCCTCAGAGGGAAAGACAGAGACAATTTGAGTGAAGTATATTAAAATCCATGAGGATATTCCTGTATCAGTGCTTTAATGTCAATTTCAGTGCCTTTATTTCACCTTTTACACAGAACCTTGCTTTTGCCCTTAAGCCATCACAGGAAATTGAGGAGTCAACTTACATTATTTTTCTCCAGTGCTTCAAAACCACAGTGTTCAAAATGTACAGAAATATTCACCAATAATCATGATGTTTTTCTCTAAAAAGTGAATGAAACACATAGTAGTGATGAACATCTTTATCACTTTCAACACTTGCTTTGGGAATCTTCCCTGTGGCTTTTCATTTTTTTTTCCATGTCCCAGGAGACGTTACAATTTTTTTTTAATGTTGCGATACAATTTGTGTGTGGTACCCCTTGCCTGCACATACTATTCCAGAATTCTTAGATTAAAAATATAAAATTTACAATTTTTCAAATGCAACAATAACCAGTTCTAAACTAATACCAGGCCACCCATTAAATTGACATAAAAATACAGTCAAGATACAAGAACAAGGTAACATTGCCTGAAAGAGCAGTAACATGTGATTGATTGTGCAGATGCAGAGTAGAATAGACAGCATAGAATAGACTGTTCAGTTGCAAGGGACATACAATGTTCATCTACTCCAACTGCCTTAGATAATTTTGTTTTCCAAGTACTGCAGTGACACTGGAAATAAGAGCAACTACTATAAATCAAAGAGAAAAAAACTACTATAAATCAAAGAGAAAAAAAATGCTGTTGCTGGGCTTGTTTATGAAGGTCAGAGAATTAAATGCCCTCTTTCACAGCAAAAAATGCATGCTGTATTTTCCATATGAGCAGCCTGTTTTCACAGGTGACCATGCTACTTCCTTTGGCATTAGAAGGCAGTGTTATTTTCATTATTAAATTATTTCTCTTTTCATTCTACCTCTTCCATAATATAATTACGGCCATATCTAATGGCAGCAAGATGAGTCTGCAAACCCTGTTATGCCAGATACGCCGAACTGAGCATGGCATGGGAAGAGTAATTGCCCTTCATAGAGCATTCACCGCTTGACTCCAAACCGGGAAGGGCTGCAAGCAAATTAGCAGACAAGAACAGAATTGAAAATTGTGTGAACAAATAGGAAATATTAAAAAACCCCAAAACCTAAAAAATGGAAGGCAGTTCTGTGAAGTCAAGGGCAAACTATCTTGCTTTTTGCAATACTGGTAATCAGCTGCAGAGTAGAAGGTGGGGTATGCCTGGCTTAGCAGCACTTTCATTGAATCTATCATTCTGCTGTTAAGGAAAGGAAAATAGCAAGGTGTAAAGGGTATGGAATAGTCTGTACTATTTTAAACACAAGCATAACAGAAGTCTCAATATTATGTCCAGGTGTATGTACCAGACTGCAATTTAAAGATGAGACATTTACTTTGGAGAAGGGAAATAGGAAGGAGTAGGTTACACGATAAGATCTTTGAGAAACAGTTGCAAGGCTCAGGTTGTTTTGTTTGGACAGGCTAATATATGGCTGCTGTACTGAAACCATCAGAATTATTTCCTGACAGCTGACTCGTGAAAGCCATGAGATGATTCTTATCTTGTCCCTCTTGTAAGAGCCTTTGCTTTTAACTTCAACTGGTTTTATACACTTCCCTTCACAGCTGAGCTAGGAAAGAACAGTGCAGTTATCCAAGGTGACTTGGCAGGTGGCATAAACACATGACCTGAGATAAATTTTGTTTTTAGGTTTTCTTTAATGGTCCTTACTGAGAACAGACATAGTGACAGTCTTCAAATGTTAAAGATTACTGCAAAGAGAAAGAGAGAACATCGATTTCCATTTCATTCTGTGTAAGAGAAAAGGATGGCAACTACGGCATGAAAATTTTAGATATTAATATTAGTTTCCCAGCTATAAGGATTGTTAGCACTGCAGGGCATTTCCTAGGAAGGCTGTGTAGTCCCCATCACTGGGGATGGTGAAGAACACCCCAGGCAGGTATCTGTCAAGAGCTGCTTAGGTATAGTTGCACTTGTCGTGAGGACCTTTTCTGAAGTCTTCAGTGGAAAGAGCTCAGTTTTTCTTGCTTGCCTGTTCTCACACACATAAAACCCACCCAAAGCAATAACAACAACACCCTCTCCCCGCCAAAAAAACCCCAAACCTAAACTGGCTTACTTCTAATTGTTTTATGTAAGTGAAAGTGAAAATTTAAACAGTAACATTTCTACAATAAAAATTAATATGCATGTTCCAAGCCAGAAAATGGCTACTGGCATATGATCACACATGGATTTTTTAAAATTAAATGCTTTGACAATAAAGGCCAGATGCAAGTTGTCCCAACTTTTATGGCATCAAGCTGGCTTTATTAAAAGCTCCAAAGACTTTCTGAAGTAAGAATATTGCTCTGCTTTGCTTGTAAAAAGTAAGTTTAATTCTCTGGTACATACAGAGTAAAATCAAAGACCTTCCAGAAAAATTAGCTACACATGACAATATTTCTGTTAATTTTTTTGCAATGACTATTTGAAAAAAACCTATACTTAATTTCCTTCCTATTTATTTTACTGGAATAGCTTTTAAAAATATGTTTAGTCAGTCAGTGGTGTATTCTGGCAAAAGACAGCTAGATAAAATTATAGCAGATAATAAGAAACTCACATTTATCATACTGACTTATTTTTCAAAACATTCAACTACATCAAAATGTAAATACTATCAATCTTTGCCTGGTATATAAATCTTCCTGAGAACACACCCTACCAGAGCAGTTTCAACTGGAATCTGCTAATTTCTCTTTCTTACCACCTGAATGCTTCTATTACCATGACAACTAACAAGTTCTAACTCTGGTCAAGTTTGAATGGGAAAAAAACAATGTTTTGTAACCAGCTGATGTGCTTCAAAAATGACATAAAAGGGAGTTTTTTCCCAGCTTTTTAATGATGCATATTCAGTACATAAGTTTAGCAATGCTACTAGTTAATTAAAGAATGGATACCCACTGATTAAAGCTATGTCAGAACGAGTAATTATGTATGTCATTTTGTAGGTTTGTTATGAGATTTGCTTTACTTCTGAATAATCTGTGTCTGGTTAGGAAAACTAAGGTGAAAAGAAATAGCTCCATCCCATTTATGATGAGACATGCAGCTCAAAAGAGTGAGATCTTTGGGCTAGTTGGAAGTCAAGGTAGGCAGCAGGCAAATAATTTAGTATATCAAAACTTTTAGCCCCAGAACCATCAAAGCCTGGAACACAGAGTTGTTCAAGTGCTTTGCATGCAGCAGAAATGGTGTCTTGGTGCAACTGGGTGGAAAACCTACCACTTAACCTGTTTTAAACCCAGGATGTTTTGATTTCCTTTCTAGGAAATGAAATTCCTTCTGCCTAGGCTAAAGAGCCTCTTTGAATTAAGTATTCTTATAATTGAACATGACGGCTGCTCTGATGGTCAGGCTGTTAATCTATAGGTCATACTTCGATGGCACTACTTTTTTTCTTTTTTTTTTTTTACCTGCAGAGAAATGGATATAGGCACCTAGCTGTAAGCTGTGCTATTTCCTGCCCTTTCCCCAGTATTTAATATGTAACTGCAAGATAAGGTATGTTTTTAGTTTAGGAATGCTGTTCCTTTCTCAGAAAAGAACCCTAAAAGTTTAGCACCTATCTTGTCTCAGTGTGGATTCCACTAGACAGCTGAATTTATAATGATTTTTGAGTGCTGGGCCTGTAACCTTGATCTTCAGCCATTGGCACTGATAAGAATTTAGTGGTTCATTTCAAGTTTGTAGAAAATTAAATACTTGGTTTCTTCTGTATAATAAGTTTTGAAGAAGATTAGCAATTAAAACTAGAACTGTAGAGCTGTTTTTCTTTGAGGACACAAAGATTCAGTGAAAAAAAATATTAGGTTCTTCGGAAATCTTGACCTTTTTAAGAGAGAAAATCCTGCAACATGTTAGATGGAAAGGCTTTCTGTTTCCTAAAAAAGCCTTGGTATGTTGTCTTGTTTCTCAAAACCCCTACTCTCTCTGTAAAGCAGAATGCTTAGGAATAATTTTAAATTTCATTTGCAGTTAAGAAGCTGAAGGACTGAGGAGGATGAGATGGCAGATGAATTGTCTATCTCATTAAAAGAAATTCTTGGGGTTGGCAGAGCTTGCAGGATCCATAAGAGGAATGCAGTGAAACATAAATTGTAACAAGCCTGTAATCTCATGTGAACTACTATTGAACCAGAACAAGGGAGACTGCAGATAAGATGTATAGAATCTGAAATCTGCACCATCCAAATTTGTCACCAAAATTAACTACCTGTGTGTCTTTGGACTCTCAGCAAGAAGAAATTATTACAGCTTTTAGATCTAAATCACAGCTGCTTAAAATACTATGACCTTGCATGGAAAAGGAAGGTAATGTTTTTAATCCAAGCAATAGAAATGCAAGTCAGAAGTGACTTGTGTCTTGCAAAGGTGCACAGAACGTTCCTGGAGGGGCTTGTGTACATTGTGCTGTCCCTGACCAGTGCCAGGCCGCCTCCTGAAAGTCTCTGCCAATTCTCTCTACAGCTTAACCACAACCTCCATTGAGGTGGGGAGAATGAATGAGAAATAGAAGACCATGTCTAGGAATGGAATTCAAGACAAGGGGAAGAAACAGAGGGAATCCACTGTGTTGGAAATATACTTTCTTCAATTACCTGCTTAAGTCTCAGCAGATGTAAGAAAAAATTAGACTCCTTAACCTGGGTCAGAAAAGGGGCTGAACAGCAGGCCAGTAGTGTAGGAAATAAAATCATAGAAATCTGAATAAAACTCGATCTTAATTGTATTACATAAGCCTACCAAATTCCTAAATTATGGACTGGCCCTAGACACTAACCTTAATAAGTTCTGAATTCATGTTTTTGAACAACAGAGCTCTGATGGGAAACAACATGATCTATATTAGGCTGCAAAGCCTATACATTGAGGTGAAATTAAATTCTGTTCTTCAAAGAGTTGCAGCTCATAGTTCACACCCATGAAATGGCCCACAACATAATTTTGAAAGCCCTAAGGAGCTATCTAAATTAGTGCAATCTGTCTCTGCCTACAGGCCAGCAGCACTGCATGTTCTCTGCAGCTCTACCTGCAACAGTCCTGCTTTTGAAAAAACCTGCCCCATCCTCTGGCTTGTCTCAGGCATGTCTCATTTTGGAGGGTTTGTGAGGCACTCTGTAGAGACTTTATGCCAAACCAGTCATTTCACTTAGCTGGAAGTGATGAACAAAAACCTCACCCCAGGAAAACAGCATTGATGGCTTTAGATACACAGAATAGAATTATCTGTGTTATTGAATGATACTGATCTATTATTGCTGCAGAGAAGAACTGAATCTGAATAATCCTTCCCATAAGAAATACTTAAAACTGGGAAGTGTGAAGGTGATGATAGCAGAAGGGTTCCTGTTGCAAGACTGGAAAAAATGATAGTGCTTGTTTAAGATGTTGAAGAATCTGTAGGTGAATGATCTGGTGATATCATCCATATTAGTGCAAAGTACAGCAGACTTAGCTGTCAGCTACCTGCAGTAGAGTTAAGGAATATATAAATCAGGGTGGAAATTTGTGCATAGACTCTAAAATGCAGATTATATTTTTTTGCATTTTTGAATAATTTGGGATCCAATTTTGAAGAACTTTCATGAAATTAGAGCTATTAGAATGGCTGGAAGCCATTGAATTCTGAGAGTCTCTGTATAAATGGAAAATAATGGTTCAGAACAATACCAGGGCTGTAAAACTGTATTAAGTAGTCAGTTGCACAATGAAGGGTTAGAGATCCAGTTTGTAGACTTGCTTTGGTGAAGCCATGTCAATTTACACTGCCTGAAAAATTAGCTTTAAGAGTGTTGTATAGAAGATAATCAAAATCTATTTGAATAGGTGACTTTTTCTTTCAAAGAAAAAAATACTTAAAAATTGCTTTCTATGCTAGCTATTCTAAAATTTTTACTTCTGGATAATCTTTCACTGTTTACCTGAATTCTTGCAAATAAACTCAATTCTAACTTCTGATGGGAAACTTCAGAACTATAATTTACATACCTTGTTAGAAAAGTTGCATCAAAAATATAATCACAAAAGTAAAGCTTAAGGTATGGCCCTATCTGAGAGCAAACTGACTATAGTTGACAATATTTCTGAAGAAAACAAAAGTGTCTTTTATTTGCAGTAGGTCAAATGTTAAGTCAAACAATGAAATATGTATTATTTTTACCAATTATATATTTCAAAAGTTTTCTTAGAAGCTTCCACTGTGAGCACTCCTGTATTAATGCCATTCAAAACAATAACAAAAAGAAAGACAAAACCTTTGGACTAGCGAAGTAGTGCGCCTCTAACTAAGGTCAGAGAACTTGGCAAAGGATGGAAGTCAGGCTTCCAAACTGCCAGGTTCAGCCTCAGTTTGCAATATCAACCTGCCTGTTCATCCTTTTAGCACCCAGTGGAACTGAACTGATTGGCACACAGTGTTTTCTGGATGGCTTTAGACGAAGCAGCGCAGCCTCTTGAGACAGACATTCCCACTTCCACTGGAGATAAGCTCTTCTCTCTACTTTTCCTCCAAAGTTAAAGCAGAGTTTTATGCTTACTTGGCAATGTAAAAATAGCACTGCTGAGTATACTTTTAACTCTTAAATATGCTTCAAACCAATATATACATATATATACTTTTTTTTGTTGTTATTGTTCATAACATTAACACTGCTGTGTAGTGCTAGTCTGAAAATTCTGCAACTCTAGGAAGAGAAAGTGATCATCATGAGAGGCTTTGGTCCTAATGACCTGTGAGTTGTACAATCCAGCAGGGACTTGTTGAGCACCTGTTTCCCAGATGGCCAAGACAGACAATACCTTCTGAAAAAAGGCTTTCTGTGGCATGATACAGGCAACATGGGCTTAGCAAATCAGGGTGTAAGCAACATGCTGGCTAAAATATCCATTATTTTAATAAACACTTACTGGAGGAAAAATCAAATATAAAATTTTTGAAAAAATTCTTAATTTAAATTTTCTTAGGAAAAGAATTTTTTTGGACAGCAGACAGGTTATTCTATCTCTGGAAAATTGGTTCTAAAATGTAATTTCTGGTAAGAGCTGTAAGGATCTAGGGGAGAAAAATCAATATTTAAAATAAGATATCTTTCAGGACGAAGCAACGTATTTTCTTGTACGTATATTTATTCCTACCTGGTAAAAACTTGTTTTCGCTGGTTTAAGAAGGTAGTTCTTCAACATATAGGGCTTTAGTAGCCCTATGGACTACAGGAGGTTGAGTAATGTATGGATGGGAAAAGTAGCTTTTGCAGACTTCTTTTTGCTGCTCAAACAATCAAATTACTTTTCTTATGAGCAATTACTAAATATTGTGTATCTTGAGGTAATGTAGTATTGTGTCTTCCCAGTGTTGGAAGAAAATACCCAGATCAAAGATTATCTGAAAGATTATTTCAGTTAGTTCTATGACATAAGCCTTAAATATGGTAATTAAGAAGAAGTAGTGCACATCTGGTATCTTGTGATAATAGATCATCAGAAATTAAAATTGCATGACAGTTTTGTACAATGTATTGCTCCAAACCCACAGAACTCTTAAAAGACAACATTCATGGGAATAAGTAATGGGTGGAAAGAGATTGATTAGAACCACCTGCTGTTTACTGTGAACTTTACAGGTGATTACACTTTTAGGAAAAAAAAACAAAGTACTTATTTCAATAAAATTAAGAATAAAAATTACATCTGATGTCATTGGAAAGGAATATAAGAGCTGTTAAAATTATAACGTCAAGCATCTAAAAGCTGCAAAGCATTTAGTACATAGCCAGGTAGGGCAGAATATTAAATAGCTGCAAATATGGAAAAATAAAATATGAGCAAACAGTACTACTTTTTTATCACCAGTAAGTAGTTTTAAGCATAAATCGTCCTCTTGAAATCATCCATATTTTTTTTTCTGTGTAAAAAGAGTAAAATTTTTAAATAAGAGGAAAAAACAATTGAAGTTTAATAAGCACCCTGTGAGAATTGTGGTAAATATTGAGGTCCTGCAAGGTCATTATTGGTAATTTTAATCTGATCACTTTTAAAACTCAACATGTCCAAGCCGTTGCAAAATGTTATATGTAAGTACACTCTTTAAAACATTCCTTGAGGGACCATGAAACAAAAAGAGTAATTCAGTAATTTTAAAGCAGCAATATATTTTTAAACTTGCTTAGTAGAAGTTTAATTGGAAGTCATAGATTTAAAAGAAATTATGTGAGAAGGTGGGGAGAATTCTTTGGAGACGAGCAATGGAGAGGAGATCTCAGGTTACATTTTCAAAGCTGTGTAAATGAGTTACAGATATGGGCACTGCAACTTCCATCATTAGGAAACAGCCATAAAGAAAACATGAGGCAACAGTGTTATCTCAGTCCCAGAAGTGATTTAAGCCTTTTGGACTCACATTTAGAGGTGTTTTGCATAAAATAAATGTGGGAGTTTCTTTGAAGAGTCTGTTGACTTTCAGCAGAACTTAGACACTTGAATACACATACATAGAAACGGTACTGGGAGGTGAAGATGTTTAGCAGAAAAATATGGAAGTAATTATTTTATAAATACAATGTCTGCAAATAGATAATAAATAGAAAAAGGATAATCCAAAATCAGAAGTGCTGAGTCCATTTTATCTGTTAACTGGAAAAAAATCAATAATAGTAGAGTGAAAATAATATTCATGTGCACAAACTGGGTGACAGAACAAATAGACAAATCCAGTAATATCTTGAGTAATTTAACTTTTCTAGTTCCTTTATGCCAGTCAGTTATTCTGCTGTGTTCCCCAAGCATCCAAGCTGGAGATTGGCTGGGTTTGAAAAATTGATTTCTCTGTACTTTATCAAGCTTTCAGATCACTTTGATGACAGCTTCTTAGATCAGTCAGTCAGACTCCTGTGACTGTCTAAAATAAGATGGCAGCTGGATTATTTTCAGATATAACCAATGCTGCCAGATATCTTTCAGTAACTCTCTTACTAGTTTGTCATACTTTGCATTTCTGCTTAAAGAAGTGCCACCTAATATACCACCCTCATTTCCTTTTTTTGAGTGCTTGAGTATGTCTTATATACTTACAAGGTATTCAGCTGCTATGCAAAAATGTAGTGCCATCAGCAAAGTCAGAAAAATTCATTCATGAACGCTAAATTTCATCCTTAAATCATGAGGTATCTAGAGTACACATCAATAGAGTTTTTTTTAATTTTTCAATAATTAAGATGAAAAAAATCTCTAAGCATGATTAAATAACAGTACTGTGTTACAGTTTTGGCTAAAAAAGGAGAAAAAATGAAAACAAAACACAAAAAACCTTTGAAAATTGCCTTAGTGAAGGCATTTCTTATACATGTTAATATATATCAGATAAATATTGAATTACATTTTAAATTGTCCTGATTTGTGAACAATTTGAGATTTGTGCTGATTTGAGAACAATTCTGATTTGAAGAGGAGAAAATAAAACCTCAGTGGGTTATTGTGTCCCAAGCCAGAGAAAATTCTTATTCAGATTTGTGCTATTACCTGAACAGTCCTTGTGTGCTTTTAGACAGACTTGTGCACTGTCATGTTCCCACCTGTTCTGAGACACTGGAAATCTATTTCAATATTTATGACCCTTTTTTCATTCTAACTGGTCACAAGCAAGGAAGATGCTGTTTCACACCTGCATTCTGACTCCACAGAAGCAGCAAGGGAGGTCAGGTGGACCCATGGGCTAACACGTTTCAAGAAGCATACGATTCCAAACAGATCTTCAGGAGCTGTAGGAGCTTTAAAGTGCTGCTGGTAGTCTGTACTTTGTGTTCTTGACACTTGGCAATTTCTGGCCTGTTATGTTCCTGGAGTCAGGCATTTCCAGCTTACTGCATGAACACTGGCAGCTCTTAATGAGCACTTCCCTCAGAACGGCAGCTGCTACTCAGCACTTGGGACTCCTCTATCGTCCAGCTGGGTATGTTATGACTTTTTGATCCTCCTCTGTGTAACTGTGCTTGCTTGAATGATTTCACCTTGCTGGATTTCCCTGACAGAGCCCTGTGATATGACAAAGATTCTTACCCCTAGCATTATGGTTTCTGAGAAAAGTTAAGTTTTAAAGGTAAGTTTCAATATGTGATCATATATGACGGAACGCAAGAGCATGGAGATCCCCATACTGAATAACGTTAGAAAGAAGAAATCAGTGGCAAAAATAAATTTATTTCATTTCTGTATGATGTTATGTAGCTTTTCATAACCAACAACACAGTCAAAAACATCACAGTATCTTGCTGAGTGATAATGGCAATTCTAAATTTTTCAGCACTTTTGAAAAAAGGGAAATATGATTTGCTCGTTGCTAGTATGGGAAGTATCTGAAGGGCATCAGCATCAACAGAGTGTTGTCTCTTTAGATACAGAGTGAAAGTTAGATGTGGCCCTAGACCAAGAGAAGGGAAGAAAGGAATCACTTTCCCATTTGACAGAACAAAAACACATAGCAAGACAAAGAAATAAACAAGTTACTTTGGATATGATATCTTAGACAATGTGGCCTTTTGGTTTTTAGGTAGTGCCCCTTGTCAAGCTCAGAACTCTCCATTTTGTTGAGATAAATTTCAGTCCTCGAAGTCCTGCATATACTCCCCCTGGGATCATGCATGGATAGAATATTTTCACTGATGGAAACCCTGCATTTGTGAATTGTGTTTCTCGCTGAAGTCTATTTCCTGTCATGCTGTTAAATAGAAATGCAGTTTGATATGACAATTTCCAATCCTTTTTTTTATGCAGTCATTAAAGATCTATTTACTGAAACCTAAGCCATACATTCTATTCTATGAAATCTTCAGTTGGATTCCATTCTCTTATAATGCATTTCTTGTAGGTATACTAGTGATAATATGAAGAGAAAAGAAAAAAGAGGTGATTTTTTGGCCTGTCTTCTTCTAGTGAAAGACTGAAAGTTATTCCCTAGGAAACATTGAGGTAATTTGTTACCTTGTTTTATGAGTGTACTGTTAAGTAGCTGATATGTTTCCAATGAGAGGTGGCTGCAGTGGTGAAGTTAAATCAATTGCTTTGGTGAAATAATCCCCAGAGCTCAGTGATTGATTGCATTTTACTTTAGGTTTGCACAATCTTTTGATGTTCTTCAGTACCAAAAGCAATACAGAGTTAGAAGGTTGCTTTTATTTATTAATGAGGATTTTTTAGCACTGAATCTACCTGAATGCAAAGTAGAAGCTGAGATACAGAGAAATGCAGATGAAGATTCCATCTCCTCTCTCTCTACCCCTCCCTTTTTTTTCTCTTTTTACTTTGGAATAACAGTTCATTCTCTTAGTTCAGGGAATTGCAAAAAAAATAAAGGAAAATGAGTGCAGGATGAAGTAATTAACTAGATAAAGACACATCAAATCAATCATCTCTATTATAGCTTTCTTTTTAGGTGATAATTAGGTTAGGCATAGCCCAACCCTAAAGATAGCACATGATGGAGAAAAATACTTGATTTTCCATGTATTTTCTGGCTGTTTGACATCCAATACACTTTTAAAGAAAATTCTTACTAAAACATTCATATTTAGCATTTCTGTTAATTAGTGTTGCAACTGTATTCACCATAGCTGTATTCTTCTCCAGGGTTTGCTTAGCTTCAAGAGGCAGTTGTTAAATAAAAAATGCCAAGAAGGTATTATGACAAACCTATCTACAAGAATTCCTTTGCTGATGGTATAGAAACAATTAGAAAAGCTCAGATGCGAAGCTCTGCACTGTTTCTTGGCTCATGTACAAGAAGGACTTTGCACATTTGTATGAAACCCAGAATTGGTATTGAACAGCTGTAATCACTAGAGACTCAAACTTCAGCAATAAGGCCCTCTAAGGTCAGAAACATCCTTACATTTTATTTTTGAAAGGAGAACACTCATTAGGTACACTTTTCTCACTGGACATCTGAAAGTGAGAATCAAGTATTCCAAATAAATTAGAAGTGGAAGAAATTAAGAGTAGAAATGTGTCTTTCCTCTTCCTTTGAAGGGGAAAAATATAGAAATACTAAATAATTTCTTAATCTCACAAATCCTTACTTTTTAATATAAGAGATATTTCCAGGTCAAATGGAAGTTTCAAGATCAAAATGGGATGATTAGAATGATAATACCAGACTTAGCATCAAGCTTTATTTATACTTTTGAAATAATGACCTACTACAAAGTGAACAAATTTAAGATCAAGAGCTTTAAGTAGATCTGGCCACAGCTTCTTCTGAGGATATACTCTGAGGTGGTGACATTTTGTAAATGCCTTTAAGACATGTAAATGACTGTGCCAGCTACAAGATGGTTCGTAAATGATCCCAGATAGGAGGTCTGTAGCACTAGTGAGCAGATCTACGACAAACTGATGAGATGAGCAGCCGAGTGGAAATTTGGAAGACATGAGTTAAAAATAGGTGGGTAGTGTTACATGAAGAGAAGGATTTAAAGCTAAAGCAGGGAAGGGGGAAGGAGGAATGAATAGAGCAGCAAAGAGAGAAGATATTCACATTGCTTATGAGCAAGTGGAGCAGATGGTCACTTGTTTCATGTAGGGAATTGATATAGGCACTGAATTCTGAGTCTGGTTAATACAGGTCTCTTTTTTTTTTTTTTTTTTTGTTTCATAGTGAAATCATCATGATTCAAACATCATTCTTTCTGAGTTTTCAGTCCACAAATATGGGAAAATTCCTATGCAAGAAAAATATTATTGCTACAGGTACAATGTCTTTGATATGGCCAGTATTAAACAAGTGTTTTAAAATTACAAACTGTTGTAGCATGAGCCTATTCTTCCCCAACCAAAGCTGAGTCACTTGAAATTGCTGTATCTGAAACTGTTGTAGAATCATCATCTATTTAGTCATTAAAGAAGTAGAACAATATTAAAAGGTGGTTGGGCATGTACTTAAAAGAAAGGAAAGCTGGGTTTTGTGCTGGGTTCTCTCTTTAGTTTGTCTACAGTAAGATGTGCTCTCAGGATAATAGAATACAGTACCAGTGCCTGTTGGGAATACACTGATCCAAGTATTAAAGGGGAATTTAATATGTTTATTTGTATTTATTTTATAATTTTTTTACCTGCAGAACAGGCAGCCTATCCAACCAGTTACAAACCCTGATAGTGTTAAATGTTGAGTTGAATAACTGAGTGCTTAAAAGGGAAAATAAAAGAAAATTTTGTGTTATAACTTGAAATCTTGAAGATAAAATTGTGGGAAGGAAAATCTTATACGAAGAAAAGTATGTTGAAGTGATAGTACTTTATCAGATTTCTACTATATAAAACGACATGTTTATTTTTGAAATTCAGATGACAGATGATAGGGGTAACTTTTAGTAAGTACTTTATCTGTCCACAGACTCTGGCTATGATCGAGTAAATGTATCTGATACTTGTTAGGATGACTTGAAAGGAAAAAATGGTGTGGGTCCCTTCTTATCTTCCATTTAGTATATACAACTCAGTGAGAAGCCACAGTGTGGCTTTGAGGGATTTGTATGTTTCCTTTTTTGAAGCTTTGCACTTTTTTGCATTAGAATTTCAATATTTGCCTTTATTTCTATATTTAGGGGGTTTACCATATTTAACCTTTTTACTAAAATCCTATCAGCTCTTTTCTTAGATGATTCTTGGGTAGTTTCGATAACTGCAGTAGGAGGACTTTTGGTTGGAAAGGACTTCTGGGAATTATTGACTCCAGGCCCACATTTGAGGTGGTGCTGTTACTAGAGCTTGGTCCAGCCAGTCCTGGCCTTGTTTTGCTGAGTCTCAAATATCTCCAAGGTGTTCTCACTGAACAAAGTGTCCCTGAGGAGCATTACATTCCTTAAAAAAAAGGATTTTTTTCCTGTTGTCTGTGTAACTCCCCTTCAAATTGTTTGATTATCACTTTCATATTAATCTTGAGGTTTTGGAGCAAAAAGAAAGCCTTTTGCAGCTTACATTTCTGTTCTGTTGTCCTGTTACTAAATGCTGATAAAAGGAACATTCCTAGTGAAAACTCATGTCTTGGGGTTTTGAATGATAAGTGCAATAATTGGTTATCAAAATTAAGTTACAAATTTGTCTGAATATCTATTTATAATTTTATATTAAAGTTGAAAACAGTAATGCAGAAGCCCCACTGCAGTGGATAATCTGGTACCAATGAGCTCTTTGAAATCCTTTTACATCTTCAAGAGTGCGGTACATTTCCTAATGCTAATGGCACCTCGTGGCAACAGGATTCTTAGGGGAGCTAATTACTGCTCGCCCAAGGACACCTCCCCGATATGTCCTGTTTGTGTTGGGGGTTAGGTGTCCTCCTTTTGTTCCTTCTTACCTATAGAATTTTCGCCATTAGTTCGGGAAAACCTGACTGCTGATACTTCTTGGGTGCTTGAGGAGACGGTGGGTTTAGCTCGGCCAGGGGGAAGGGAAGGGAAGGGAAGGGAAGGGAAGGGAAGGGAAGGGAGGAGGGGGCAGGTAAAGGGAGTCTGGGGACAGCTGCTGTCTCAGCTCGCTCTTCGGCTTGAGAAGACTACTCAACTTGGAGCTGTTGCTGCTTGGGAAAAGGAATTCACCATAACCCAGACGGACACTTCTGCTGCTGCGGCTGCTTCTCCTTCTTCTGTGAGTCCTTCCACACCCCCTGTCCTGCAGTGCAGCCACTGCCGTGGAGCTGCTAATAGATCTCATCCACCCGGGATCTCTGCTCACTCTGCCGTTCCAGCTCGGTGTTACTCAGGGTCCTGCCGGAGCACCCGGGGTCGGCTGTCCTCGGGAGGTTTGTAAAGCAAAGCGTGTCCTCCACCCTTTTCCCTCTCTGTCATGGGGTCCCTGATTCTGTTTGTTGTTAATGCCACAGTTATTATTGTTTTGTTTACCTTGTTATACCTACTAGTAAAGAACTGTTATTCCTATTCCCATATCTTTGCCTGAGAGCCTCTTAATTTCAAAATGATAATAATTCGGAGGGAGGGGTATTCCAGGGGAGGCTCCTTCCTTCCCTAGCAGACACCTGTCTTTCAACCCAAGACAGCTTGCTTATGTACTTCAACAAGTACAATCTCAGTGACTTTCATGGCTTTCAAAGGTATGCTGGATTAAAAATAATTTCATTTGTTAGAATCCTGGCCATCTGAAACTGTAATTTAAGGTTATGGTGGATTTTTTCTTACAATTTCTCAGTCATTCATATCCATAAAGAAAAATTAGGAGAATCTTCCAGTCAAGACTCTTTTTTTAACACAGTATTAGAACTAAAATGGGCTTCAGAAAGTGGTGGCAGACCACTTGCGTGCATATTTTGCAGTTGAGTTATAGAGTCTGTGTCTGGAAGTTTCTGTCTCTGGTTTACAGTTTTGTGGAAACTAAGACCTCCCTTATGACCTGAGACCCACTAGGACCTGAGATCTCCTATGACCTTTCCACACAAAAAAAAAACCCAATTAATCTGTAATTTATATCACCTCTGGAAACATTATGTCACCTTCAAGAAACATTGTTAATAGTTGATCTCACTTCATTATGAATACTCCAAGAGATGAGGATGCTATTCATGAAAGCAGCCTGGAAACTGGGGGTTCTTTAAAAAGCAAAGAGAATTTTGAGAGCAGGTACATTGCAAGGTAGCTTCCTGTATCTTATTTTCTGCTGTTGTTGGAGAGTTCCTATTTATAACAAATAAATTATTTTTGACAGTTGAAATAGAATGATAAATAGAGGGCTGGATAATACATTGGTCTAGGCTGTCAAGCTGAGGGTTGATTAGAAGGTCACTCATACATGTTCTCTTCCCTCATATCCACAAAATGATGACTCTAATGATATATGTGTAATCTAATTTGGGAAGAACATAAAAGTGTTTTCAGATTTCTGACCATAATCTTGTATTAATGTATGAAAGTAGATGTTTCCTTGTGCCGTTAGTCATCAGAGTCAAGCCCTTTTTGCCTTAAGTGTAAACACTGGCAGAATCAGAACAAGCTGTCCTGCATGAACTTGTTCCTGATTTGGTGAGATTTCAAGGGGAGTGAGATGTTGTGTTGATGCTTTTTCTGTCTCCTCAGATAGCAGAATAGGCTAAGAACCTTAGGAGGTGCAGCTGCAGTGGCAGTACTGGGGTTAGCTATTGGTAACACAGGGAATTCGACAAGGCAGGCACATATAAATATACACACTAAAAACCACGTTAGTTCAACAATTAGCAGTTTAGCACATTAGCTTTGAGTCATGTAGTCCCAGTGCAGGCTTAAAACAGCAAATATGAATACATGGGAATATATTTCTGGAAAAGTGGTGTAGAGGGGCAGGCAGGGAAGAGAGTTGAGAAGCTCTTCAAAGAGAAAGCTGCTTCCAAAGTTAGTCTTATAAAAAAAGTTAGGAAAGGGTTGTGTTAGCATCAGAAATATAGATTATAAGAGCTTAGTTAACACACATGGACTTAGATAATTTACTGAACTGCTGCTTACTCACAAAATTACTGTTTGTGATGGTTATAGCTGGTGCTGGTCTCCCTTGCTGGTGAGAAGTGATTTGACCCTGCTGATGGATCAAGGCATTCTGAGTTTGGATAGCATCACTCTTCAGCTCTGTGTCCCCACTCATAATGTGACTGCTATGCCAGTGAGAGATGAGTGATTTCTTCGAGCCTAACTGTTGCTTCTGCATGTTCACTGAAGTTCACTTTGAGCATCTTATTAACTCCCCTATGGCTACTGAGGAAGAAGATTAAGGTGTACACAAAGCAGTACATATAAGAACTCATCCTTAATGAAGATATTTCTTATCCTGCAGATATTTTTACTTTTAATTTCAGAGGAAATGAAAATTGCAATTGTTTCTGAAACACAACTGCATCTGGTCTGACCTCAGCAGGTCATAAGCTGCTGCACAATGACAAACCATTTTGCTTCTAAAAAGCACTAGACTTAATAGCTGTGCAGAGCCCACATGAGTTCATTTCATACAAGAGCTGGGGAGCAAACCTGAGATGCTGATAAAAGTTTATTCTTTAGTGAAGTGAGGAGTACTCAGCCAAATTAACATATTCCCCTGAGTGTGCATTTTAAAACTTACTAAGATCGGTACTGTAAAAGGCAAAACCATCCTTTCTCATCCATACACTTTGGCCTCAGGAGTTACATTTCTTTTTCTACTGAACATTAGAGGTCAAGGACTTGTAGTAAAAGACTGTTAGGTCAAAAGTAGTGCTGGAAATGTTACGTGCTGGAGACAAAATTAACATAGGGAGTTTGTACATCTGTGTGGGATTAGTCTGGTCTGGGATCCTGAATTATCCATGATCAGCACAAGCTGATTCAGAGGATAAAAACAGCAGCAGGTACTTATGTGAGACAGTGTCTTCAAGGAAAATTTTACTTTTTAAGCACAGTAGTTAGAGATTGTAGCTGTGCTTCACATGGTATTTAAAGAATCTTGCATCTTTCTAAGAACTCGGGACCTTGAACATCTGCTAGATATTCAAAAGTGATTCAGATGAGGTCTGTAAGAAGGAAAAGTAGCAAGGGTTTGTAAATATTATCAGATCCTACAATAATAACTGAACATCAGCACCAGCACTAATGAGAAAACCAGAAGTGTTAAAATGAACTAGAAAGGTTTTAGGCCTATTATTCTCTCAGCCAAATGAACTTTTGAGCTTTAATACCCAAGCTTTTAGGATGTTCCTGCAGTTAACTCTCTATGTTTTATAGTGCTTGTCTTGTCAGTAACAGATAATGAAAAACTTTAGTGAAAATATCTGCTATTTCCTGATTGCTTAACAATTCTGATTTCTTCTGATTTTCAATCCCATTGCAAGAATTACAAGTGAAGGAGGACTCCGATACAGCTGCTTCAGGAATTGTTTATCTGCAATGGCACATTTGTTTTCCATCTGAGTGTTTGCTTAAATTGCATTTCATCCCTCATTTATATTTCTCATCTACATGGTAACATTGTGCACACTGATGCAGTTTCTCTTGCTATCATTCACATGACTCTTTGTGACTTCATTTGACACTGTATTAAGGCAAACCACAATCTTATTAATGGCAATAAGCATCAAGGTGGTTGAGTGCTCCTCAGAATGAAGACAAATGAAGGTAGGGAAATGTAATGACTATGTACTCTGTGCAGTAAAAGGGCTGTCTTAATGGACTAAAATCAACTTATGTGGATAAAATTACTTCACTTACACACAGCTGAGATTAACTTGACTGATTCAGCCAACAGCTTGCTTAAGGTATCTTATTATTGTCATATCACTGAGGTCTAAATCATAATGGGTTCCCTGAGTCTGATACCTCTGGTAGCACTCATGCCTGTAAAACCTAAATTTTACTCCTGGGTAGGTACTTAGTCTAATTTATTTCACTGCCTAATGTTTATTGCAGAGAATATATTTGGCCATAACATTTTTTTAAAGTTTTTGAAACAAAAACCCCTTCAGCTACCAGAATGTCCTATGAGAACAGATGGCGCAAAGAGAGTGGCCAGTTCAGAGAATTTTCAATGAAACTGGCTCTGAAATTACACAAAGCTTTTCTCTATTCTAATATTTATGCATTGCTTGATCTGTCAGCTGCTAGATGGCACAATATATTTCTAGTTGCAATAGCATTCATACAAACACTATATTATACATGCAGGGAAAACACATGATAATGATTTTATTATGGTTAAAGGAGCTGCATTAACAATATGGTGCTACACCATGTCTGCAAAAAAGGTTGGTTTTCCAGAACTTGCTAAGACAGTTAAATTGGTATGAATACTGGTGGAAAATAAACTTTAATAGTTGAGAGATGGTTGTAATAAAAATACTTTAAATCCAATGCAGGATTAAAAAACCCAAAACAAGAAGTTGGGAGTTCTTCAATCTTTATTTTGTACTTCTGTTTCTAACATACAAAAACATTACTGTCTCTCAATTTCCAAATTTTTTTTTTTAATTGTTATATGATTATTTCACTGTGTCTTGTAGCAAGTAACATCACTGGCAATAGATCTATGTAAGTATATGGACAATTTTTCTCAGCATTTTTACTTAGAAGTTTTGATAGGGTGAAGGGTAAATATAGCAAGGTTGTCTATTCTGTACAGCAAGGACTTCCTATCTTAGGAAGGATGAAGTACTCATTTGCCAAGAATTCTCTGGAGAGACAAAACTTTGTCATGTCTTTTATTTTTGGGAGTGAATTGTACACATAGGTCAAGCATGGATTCAACAAAAGAGCAGACTTTAGGGAAACCTGATGTCTTGGCAAACCGTTTTGTTTGGTTGGCTAGTTTTGATTCAGTATCAGCATGCAGAAGATAATGAGAGGGAAGGCAAAGCCCTGAGGCATCTTGGGCTTTGGGTGACCTGTAGCCAGTCTCTTACTCCAGTGGTGCAGCTGACTCCATGGAGAGCCAAAGCACTGGCTGCTACACCTGGCCTGTGCTGAGCTTCTGATACGGTCCACTACAGCCTCCTCATGTGCAAACCATGGAAACTTGAACTCCACACAAATGCCATGACGTTACATTCAGAGTCTTAGTGATAAAGAAACTGCCACACTGCTTCAAACTTTGCTAAGTATTCCCCTGTTTCTGACTCCAAGCAAGCAGCTGCTTTACTCAAAGAATAAATATCAGAGGCCATAACTATGAATGCTGCTTTGTTGTTTACACTTGGTGGGATTTTTTTTTTCTCTGCTACCACAGCCTTTGAAATTATATTCTCCTTAGTGTACTTTCAGATTCATAAATAAAACAGGCAAAGGGAGGGACTGCCAGCTGATTCTCTTGTGGTGCACAGTACCCTTTGCTGTGCTGAACATGTCTGAAACGCTGACCTACTGTTTTGCAGCTTATCTTTTTTTTAGTAGACTTTCTTCTCCAAGATCTTATGTCAATAATGAGAGAGCAACACAGTAAATAAGTCGGTACTTGACTAGAAAGTGCAGCTACTGACCTGCTTGCTCGGGATGATTTTACATTTCCCAGCATGCATCCATTTTGAAAGTTATTGAGGCGGATTTGGACTTCCAGGCCACTGCAGTATAATCACTGAATAGTTATTTGCTGGAGGCAATCACCATTATTATGGCCTTACTCCACATCTTTTGAAGGGACTGAAGGATTGATATTGATTTTTGAGTAGCATTTATAAGGGGCCTGTGCACTTGAGAGTAACTGGACCATATCATTAGACTATCATGGGGATTTTCCATCAAATATATTTCTAAAGGTAACACTAGTAGAAGAACTCTTAACCTTGGAATCAGAAGATGGATGTATTTTAAAGGAAAGAACTTAAAGAAAACAGCTGCTAAAAGACTGTTTGAAGTTATGGATCACAAGCTAACTCTTGATTTATGAAGGCAGCCTAGTAAAAATTTTCTAATGAATTGATCTCATTGTTCTCAGGAGTGTTTGAGTCTTAATACTCATTAAGTCAGTGATTAGGAAAACCTATTTCTTGGTATCAAAACAAAGGGAACCCTAAGAGAAATAAAATACTGTAACAGGTGCTTGGCCACACTCAGTGCATCAGTGGCAGCTGATAATGTAGCACGTGGGTCCCGGCCAATGGACTCACCTGACTTTCTCCTGTGACATGGTCCCTCTTCTGCTCTATCAGTATCTTAGGTATTCCCAGCTCTGCTCTGAAGCTCCCTGGCTCTGACAACACTGGGCACTCAGGAGCAGTGGATACAGGCGCAGTGTGACCCCGGTCCTTGAGCAAAGCTGCAGCTGGGGCTGCCAGTGTAACTCTGTCCCCCGTGCAGTCTGAGATACACTGGTTTGCATTAGATTTTAGATTAACACATCCCAATGAGTTGTAGCAATCCTGGAATTTTGTAACAGGATTTTAGAGCCAGGTCAGATTAAGATAACTAAGATTTAGGTGAGATTACAGTAAATTTCACTTCTAGTTAGCTGAGCACAGATAGCACCTCAGCCAGAGAGTCTGCCACTGTTTTTAAGAAAAAAACCAGATCTCACACCCAAGTTACAAGCAAAAATTTAACAGCTTAACTTGGAAACAAGCCATGCAATGGCTAAAGTTTATTTACTGCAAGGTGCTTGAATTAAATAAAAAAGTCAATTTGACCTTTTATTTCTAAATTTATCTTTTAAAAAAATTAGGCACACAACTTGTCTTTTGCCTTTGATTAGTTTTAATCTCAGGTTCTCACACAACCTAATTTGCTCTTACCATGAATAGAATCCCAACAGGAAAGCTATTTTTTTGTAAAAGAAAGTATATATTTCCAGGGTTTTCCACTCAGAATCAAGCAAAAACCATGAGGAAAGTAGTCTTCAGCTTTCAGAATTTTCTCTCTTACAACAGTCTGGTAGTTATCTGGGCCACCATCTTAGCTAGTAAATTTACCCACATATCTACATTATTGTAATTGCTACTGACAAAATGCCTATGAATAACTTATCAAAATTAGTGAAATTTTTTAAGAAATGAGAATTATGAACTTGAGAAAGCCAACACATTTTTATGTTTATTAGACTGAATATGTCCTTTGAAAGGACACAGAGTTTTCCCAGAAGTTTGGCTTTAAGAAGTCAAAAGGCTTTTGAAAATATTTGCTTAAGCCACAAAACTTTGCATGTGTTTCCCTTGTAAATAAAGGATAATGTAATGCAGAAGAATCTTATTTAAACTTGGCATGCAAATATGCATGAATGCCAATTGGATTCAATTTTTGTGACTTAATTTGAATTAACTGATGGGTCTTTTGACACAAGCTGTACTAATTGTCGCTTATTTGGGTGCACTTTATCAGTGAGCATGGCAATCAGAAGCTCAGCCAGATGTTCATATTTTCTTTGATTGCTCACAGCCTTAGGTTTGAAGAAAAGTCAATCAGCAGAATGATTCTTCTTAGCATCTGTCAAGGTACTGATCACATTACCATAATGGCAGTCAGAAAAGCAGAATGATTCTGATTCCCTTTCACTTAACCTGGTATCAGCCTTCAGCTCTCTGCAGTCTTGGTTTGATACCATTACAAAACATAGAAATTTAGTGAAATTAGACCAAGCATATTTATAAGTGGTTGATCTCACCACAGTGAAAAGTGAATGTATTCTTATCCAAATATGAACTTATATTTATGTTAATAACTTCCATAAAAACATATTTTGTATATAAGTATATTTTTACACTGGCATATATTTACAATGTCTTATTACAATGTCCTTGACTAAAGGGATATATTTTTCTAAACATCATATAAAATCTTTTAAGAAGTTGAAGAACTAAATGTACTCCACCTATGTACAGGAAATCTAAGCCTACTGAAACAATTTCATTTGATTTGTTTTAAAACTTTTGGACACCTGTAAGATACATAATTTATATTTACAGCTCAAGCAGATTTTTTTAATTCATTAGTATTTTTATGAAAGCATTAGAGAAAAATAATTTTTGTGAGTTTGGTTTTTTCCAAGTGCTCTAAAAGCATCTGCCAGAGAGAGAGTTTGCATTTATTTATGCATTATTTTCAGATGGGATACAGATCAAAACTGTCTTAACCTTTCTCTCTTTGCATTTCCTGCATAACTGGATCCCAGCTCATTAAGGGTAAGACCTGTTTTTGCAATCCTCATAGGAGCAGGGCCTAGCAAGGGAGAATGCATGGCTTGCACCTTCATTAATTTAAGAATTTACCATGACCTGGAGTTCTACCCTGCTCAGGAGTGTTTTAACTTGCAATCCCCACCAGGCCTGCCTGGCAGCTGAGTGTTTTGAGCAAGGCTTATCATTCCATTTGTTTCTATAGGATACCCTCAGCCTGAGACAATTCACAGCTAAGGAGAATCAGGGCAAGAGAGCCCAGCCTAAACCACAGCTGTTAATTTGATGCTTTTCTATGTGTAAGACTGGTGCAGGTCTCTCACTTTGTTGCACATGTTGCATAGAAACATCCTAAAGCTGTGAATGTAGAAGAATCCTTGTCATAGACCTTGAAGGTGATGGTATGTGGACAAGAGAATTCTTTATTTTCAACTGTTTAATTTTAAAATTCTGCTGAAATGTCCTTCATATTTCACCAAGTGCAAAAGCAGACCTGAGTAGTGAAAATTTTGTTCCTCTTTTACAGTGTTTAATGTGTGTCATGTCAAAAAGATTAATATAACCTGACAGAAGATAATAGGGGAAAGATTCTGAAAATATTATTATAGGTGATGATCTCTAGCAGCAATTAATTCAAGAAGGAGCTTACTGAAGGCATCTCCCAGGCTCAACCACTAAACCCTTAACGAGGCTTAGTTCTCAATCAATGCTTTCAGAAAAAGAGATTGCATGATAGAGGAGCTACCATATCTGCCACAAAGCTGCTTAATATGACTCATGTCTCAATGGAAGTGTTTTCTGTGTTAAAAACTCTTTAGATAGTGCTTCAAAAGCAATGACACATCCCTAGCTCATTTATAGAGTTGTTTAAATATTGCCTTTGCATGCCTGCTGTTTGAATACTTGCAGCTGCTCAGGTTTTGCTGCACATTCTACCTCAGAAAGACCTGAGTAAAGAAAACAAACCCTTTTAATTCCTTCGCTCTAAAAAGGTCTCTCACCTCAGGCTGCAGACATCAAGCTCTGGAGAGAATCACCCCCAGAGTGGTGCTAACTCATGGGAAGCATTTTTCACAGCATGACAGGGGGAAAGGACAGAGTGCCATCACCCTGCGAGCACCATGGGCAGGGAGTCAGAGCACATGCACAGGTCAGGAGTAAGGCCTTAAGTTTTAGCTTTCATGTTTTCCAGATTCTGTACTTCATTATAACTCATGATATACTCTCAGAGTATATAACTCTGAACTTCATATAAAGTGTTAGCAAGTTCTCTTCACAGTTTAGTTGGACAAAACAATCCTTTTCCAGCCTGAGAAACAAGGACACTGTTGCAATATCAGGCCCAAAAAGTGTAAACAGCGGACTGAGGGGAGCAATCTGGGAGGATGGGACTTCCTAACCTGAAGCTGTAATTGGACAATTACCCCAATATGTAAATGGAACTGATGCCTGGAAAGCCTTTCCTGGAACAGAGACTAGAGAGAGTAAAAGGAATAATAAAATAGATGTTTGTTGAAAACTTTAAAAGGGTACATTTTGGGCAGCACAAAATCCTGGCCAGGGCTACACCCAGGTAGAATCCACCTGGTCACGAGTTATCACACTTTTATAAGTTTTGGTTCATCTGCATATTGGGTTCAAATATCCAATTACAGCTCCAGGTTATGAAGTCTTAACCCCCCTGGCTTTCCCCTTTCTCTTTGCTGTTGTTTCTGCTTTTTGGGTAACAGTTGTCCTTGATTCCCTAGCTGAGAAGGGATTGTTTTGTCTGTCTGCCTTGCTGCGAGAACTTACTGACACCTAATACAAGGTGTCAGAGTTACATACCAGCAACAGAGAATCTGAAAAGCATAAAAGCTAAAACCCAAGACATCATTTATCATTATAAAGGTGTGAAAACTTGTGACATACTGTCCATCTTGAGTGGAGCCAAGCCTGGGCTCTTGTACTGCCCAAGGTGCATCCTCTGAAAGCCTTTTAATAAATACCTACTTTATTCCTTTAACACTGTCTAGCCTCTGCTCTAGGGAACCACTCTAGGCATCAGAAGGAGGAGAGGGCAAGGTTTGTATTTGGTGAGGTTTGAAATTTTGTTGGATTTTTTTATACCTTAATTATGCCTTCAAAGAGGTAACAACTAAACATGAATACATCTCTTTCACATGCATAAAAATCTTGTGGACACTGTGAGGGGTACATTTTTAATATGATGCTTTTAGGAGAAATAGTAATGGAGGGGAGGAAAATTCCTGACCAAAAAAAGATACCGTTGGGTTTCAGCTGGGGGTAAGTGGAGGTACATCTCTTTTGACACACACATGCGCTTTGGAACCACCTGGCAGAGCACAGGCTCCCTCAGGCTGGGCCCACACATCCTGAGTGGCCACCCAGGGGCTGCTGCTGGAGTGCCAAACCCAGGCCTCTGCAGGGAGTTTTGGGCAGAAAGATGAAACTAAAAGCATCCTTCAAGCCACCTCTTAAAGAAGGGCTTTTGAATATTTCCTGGAGTACTAAAATGTATCACCTTGAGTGGCACTTTTGGGTGCCACAACAGAAGAAAGATCTAAACCTGTTGAAGATCTACCAAGACAGTCAACGGCCTTGATGGGAAGCCATATCAGGAGCAGCTGAGGTCACTTGCTAGTTAAGTGTGGAGGAGACACAGGTGGGACCTCAGGGTAGCCCACAACTTCCTCACAGGCAGAAATGGAGCGGTAGGCATTGATCTCTCTCTCTGGTGACCAGTAGTGGGACTCAGGTCATGTAAAGCTGAGAAGAAGCTCAAGTTGGATATTAGGCCAAGGATTTTCCCTCAGATGGTGTTTGGGCACTGGAACAGGCTCCCCAGGGCAGGGTCACAGCACCAAGCCTGGCAGAGTTCAAGAAGTGCTTGGGCAATGCTCTCAGGCACATAGTGTGACTCTTGGTGATGGGCCGGTGCAGGACCAGGAGCTGGAATTCAGTGATCCTTGGGAGTCCTTCTGAACTTAGGATACTCTATGATTTAATGATCTCTCAGCTGCAGTTCGTCATATTCCTCTGTAAGTCTCCCTTGTCACACATACATTGTTCACAGGCCCTGGGCTTCATCCTTCTCTGTTTTTTGCAGTGCTGTTACAGCCCTGACCTCTGTGTGTAGGAGTCACCCTGCATTTATTTACAGAGATCTGGAGGCACACATCAAGCTTTGTCTTCCTTCACTGTGTTCAAACAGAAAAGGGCAGAATGCTATCTGGCTATCAAAAATATTCCACTGTTATAAGAGAGCCCTTAAGTACTTTGTGGTTTTGCTTCCTCTGAGTTATGTGTCTGATTAGAGTTAAATGTATAAGTTCATACACCATCAGAACTGAGTCCACTTAGGTAACATGCATCCAAATTTGTTGTATATCTATATGCTGTATTTATTGTTCTGCAGGTTAAGAGGATATTAAGTAACTGTACTTTTATGTTTCAGCCCTTAGTTAGCTTTCAAATTTGTGATTTTGCTTTCATCTTAGTTTTATAGTGGATAATTCTAACCTTCTCATTAAGTTTAATGAGCAATCACATTGGCTCACTGCTGTTTCTACATGGTACACTTGTGCATGAAGTCATCAGAAAGTTTATGCAAAACATGAGAAATGAATGCACACGTGCAAAACTGTATAATGCACTGAAATAGTCAAGAATCATTTAATCAGGAACATTTTCAGGTATCCTCAGTTCATGTGGTCTGTTCATTTTTAATTTTTTTATTGCTTTTTTCAGGAATATTTTCATTGAAAGATGTGATGCTATTTCAAATGTGGTTCCTCAAGATACTGTGGCTTTGGTTTGAGGTCAATGTATTCAGAAAATGAAATAGGTCAATTTTAAAGTGCACAGAGAGGTTTCAAAGGGTCAGCAGTGTGAGCTGATCTCATTGTTTTTATCTGACTTTCCTTTCAGAGATGGCCATCAGTGCTGCCTGGTCTGTATGCTTCTCTGTAGTAGGAAAAGGACACAGAAATTGCCTCCTTCTAATCTGGATAGTCCAGACAGGCTTTATATTTTTATGAGTTTGGCAGCACGTTACTGTGGGTGTATATTGATTTCTGAGCCTGCTCACCCTCCTCCACGATCCTTTCTCTCTTCACCTTGAAAGTTATGCATCTCAATCCCTTTTTCAGATTTCCTGTGCTTTCCAGTGCCCCAGCAAAATGTGGTTGCTCCACAAGAAGTGAGGCCCTGCAGAGGAGGCAGTGTCAGGAATGTCTGAGCGAGAGAGGTGAGCATGGGAAGGGAGGGGAGGGGGAGCGAGGCACAGGGATGTGGCTGCAGTGCTGTGGGTGTTTCCAGAGGCCTGCTGCAATCTTTGTTAGTCTTCAGGTGCGGTTTTTATAAACCAGTTTTGCTGCTGCCTCCTAACTACGGGGCCAATGCATCCTGCCTTTGCATTGATGCTGGGAAACAAACCTGAGCCCTGCAGTACCAGCAATCACATGGGATGCTCCCAGACTGCCCATAAAGATTTCTCACCCTCCTGCCCCATGTTGGGAAACAAGTTCTATCATTCTTTTCCCACATATTTCCCCACTGCTTTCTTATTTCCTCTTTTCCCCCCTACTACATTTTCCTCCTTTCTGTTATACGATTTCATTGTGTCTTTCTTTTCTAGAGGTGCCTTTATTCTGCTGTTAGTTTTGTACTCAGCTCTTGTCTCCCAGCACATGGGAAAACAATCTTGGTGAGGGTACCAGTGGACTTTCTCCTATCAATCAAATATTTTCAATGCGTTTGGACAAAAACATCTCATTATTTCAAATGGAAACATCACAATTAAAAAAGGGGACAAGTTGGAAGGTGAAATGTACTTCTTTTCAGAATCTGGAGTGCTGTGGAAAGTTTTCACAAATTAAAATTCCATTTTTGGCCCTTTCTGACAGTAAACAGCTTTGATCTTAATATCTGTGCACTGAACAACTCTGCAGGCTTAGAGCAAAGTGGATATTTCTAAAATCCTTTTGAGGAATGACAAAGGGATAAGTGATCCCTATACATCCAAATCAGAAAGTTACTGAATAGCGAATGTTAGGAAGATTATCTATTTATGCATTCTCCAGAGCCTGAGCTCTGACATTGTGCTATGCTATTTTATGAGCTAATTTGGGCACCAGGACCACAAAGCACAGCTACTTTCTCACCTGAGCTGCTATTGAGATGATATTGTAACAAAAAAAAAAGGCACAAGCTCAAGAGACTGTAAGGATAGAATACAAAACCTTACCTCTTCTTTTTTGTTTATATTTGACAGAAGAAAAGGTTTTATGTCAATAAAAACAACTTAATTCTAAATCTTTCCACCTCCCATTCCACTTAATATACTTTCCTGCTGTAATGAGAAGGACCTGCTCTAGAAGTCATGCAGCTCCATGATATAACCTGGCTGACTTGTAGTAACACTGAGTAAACTAACAAGTAAGAAATCAGTATTTCCATTTCAGAAACAACAATTATAGTGTAATGTTTATTTTTTTAGTCACACCCTGAGTCTCTTTATTTAGTTATCATTTTTAATTTAAAAACTCAGCTTTATGGCTCTGCTGTAGATATGTTTACCTTTTACTTGTACTGGGGAACTTGAGAGTTTGCAGGCTGGGCCTCTGCGAGCCACGACTCACTAGCCTTGCCCTGCTGCAGCCCACGGGGGACTGAGGCCATATACGAGATCTCTGGCTGTGAAATATTTCAGGTGAGAGGGGAGCTGAGTGTGAGGCTCCTGTGTTAATTCCTGGTTATTAAGATGACCTTGGGGCTCTGGGCAGCCTTGTCCCAGTCTGGTGAACTCAGAAAAGTTCTTCTAATTAACCATTGAAAACACAAGAGAAGATCCAGTTTAGAGAACTTCTGTGGCCAGAAGAGAAGTAATTTGGTTTCTGTCCAGCACCTTATTGGATAGACTGCATTTTTAATTTTCATCCACGCTTTAATCACAGTGCAAGCTGGAGTTCTTTCATGCTTCAGCAAGATTTAGCTACATTGCCTTTTTGATGTTAAAAAAAAATTATTCTTAGAATATAATAGGGAGCAGAGGAGGCACTTAGATCCCAGTCCCACTGCTGAGCTTTTAACAAATCTTGTCTCTCTTAGTGAAATTAGGTGTGTTTTGATGGAGATCGCTTCTTCCACCCTTGAGATATTGGAAACAAAGTCCAGGTCTGCCACAGCTCCCTGGACAACCGAGACAAAACCTGTCCATTGTAGGCTTTGGCTGCATCCTCTCTCATTAGAACAGAGCCTTCATTCACACAGCTGAGAAGGAAATAAGGCCAATTTTGGCTAGAGCAGAGTGTCTGAATATCTGTAAGCTTGCAGCCTTCCTCACTGTATTAATCTTCAATGTTATTATTGAAAACAAAATGTATAAATAGCTTTAGAGCAATCTACTCCTTGGCAATAATCTTGCCATTGCTTTTCACTGAACGAACAATGAGCCTCTGATAATTTATGTGCTTTCAAAAGGAACACAAATAAGACACGTTTCCAGGTAAATATAATAGACATGACATTTAATATCCTGTCTTGGTA
This sequence comes from Bombycilla garrulus, assembly GCA_013400315.1. NCBI lineage: Eukaryota > Metazoa > Chordata > Aves > Passeriformes > Bombycillidae > Bombycilla > Bombycilla garrulus. Next base: position 487,928 of record VXBU01014403.1, read on the forward strand.
ATATTCAATTTTTTTGGTGCATCTACAGTAGAAGATGTTCTTTCACAGAAAAATGAGTATGCTTGCAATAGAAAATCAGTGGCTATTAAGGCTTCTCCTTCTAGCCATTAGCATGTGAAGATTAATTTTAAAATTAACAAAGCTGTTCCCAAGGGGAAGAATCTTAAGGAGCTTGCTGTCCTTATTTTTTGAAGCTTTGTAGCTTTTTGTGTTGCAAGGTGACTGTTGATAATAATAATGGCTCTCACTTGGAGTGGGAAAAAAATCTTCATTGCATTTTATGAAGTTTTCCAAGAGATGTGCCAGTCCTGGTGAGTTGAAACTGCCCTGTCCTGGATGAGAGAGAGAGGCAAAGAAACTCCACTCATGCATACTGAACAATTTCTGCCACTCTAATCATAGCTTGTCATTTAAATCTCTCTTGTATGTCCCTGTAATTCTGGGCAGAACATTGCCTCAGTCTGGAGTATTTTTGGGCTTGGTTTGCCATGGGTTTGGTGCTGAGTTGCTCCACTTCCATGCATTCACAGTCTGTGTTTGCAGTGAAGAAACCATCTCCAGGAAGGATTTCTGTTTAGAGGGGCTTGAATCAAACTTTCAAAACAAATTACCCAGTCTGCTTTAGGTAGGGTGAACCACCAAGATCACAGAACATCCAAGTTCTGTTTCTAGAGATAAAATCCAGATGTCATAACAATATCAGTCTTTTTGTGAATGCACAGGTCTTTAATTTAGGGTATGAAGAATATTGATCATTGTTTTATTTTGGGCTTGGTTGAGCAAGGACTGACTTGGATAGTTTTGGAGGTTTGATTTTTTCTACGTATTTTATAATATTGTATCATGAATCTGAGGTTTCTTGTTTTTATGGCTATTAGTATTTGACTATAGAGTCTGAAGCTTTTTATAGGAAGACCAATATGTGAGTTTAAATGTGAAATTTCTTTCTATTCTGAAGTGCCCTTCTGGTTTGCTTGTTTGGGTTTTAAGCACTGCTGATAGAAGATTTCTTTCGAGGGAGAAATAAGAGCATAACTTTTGCTTGAAGGCAAGAATATATAACAGCATTTTTTTCCCCCTTTTTTTCTGGAACTTGGAGAGAACAAAAACAGTAGATTGAAAAAGAGAATGGACAAGGAGGAGTTAGATAACAAGCAATGGTGAGATGCTTTCATGACAAGGATAAATAGTAAGGTAAGTGGTTAAGGCCTCAAGAAAGGTTAAAGAATAAACCAGATGGATCCTTGCTGAAAAGCGTACAAGACTCAAGTTCATTTCCTCCTTTGTGATGGTGCCGACAGAAACCCTGGCAAGATGCCTAGACTAATTTTGGAAAAGATCTGGTTTCATTTGGCTGCTTGAATACATCATTGCATTCTTAGAAATAGCATTCTGCTGCAGGCCAATCCTGACTCTGCCAAACCACAACCATCCTAATTTTTTACCCTAAAGCACTTAGCCGAGGAGGTTTTTTTTGGATAGCCTTGAACAGGTCAGCTCCTAAATTAACCCAGCCCCCTTGAGCAGCAGAACATGGCTGCTCCTCTGCCAAACTTACTGCAGCTGCCCTCACGTCTTAGACATAGCCAGAGTTCATAAAGAACAGGTAGCAGATTAAAAAGAGAGAAGGTTTTCTGGAGAAGGAGGCATATGTCATGTCATTGGAGCCATCACTGGTTCTGGTTCCACAGTCTAAAACAACGTGCTGGACACTTTGTGTTCCACTGCTGTCCAAGTCTTGGTCTCATTCTTGTCTTCTGTTTCTTATTAATATATAGAGTCATTCACCTACCTGAGAGTCCTACAAGGATAAACACAGGACTGAGGAATGGACAGTCACTGTTGGTTGTGAGTGGCTGGGGAGGGAGTATCAGGCTCCTGATTTGTGTTTGATGGTATTATTGGACTGCTGGAACTATAAATTCATACCAACCAGGTGAGCACTTATCCCTGCTGCCTACTGCCAATGGCCAGGTCAGCACCCTCTCTGTTAACATTTCTCTTCCCAGTGCTTGCCAGGACATGTGGTAACATTGCTTTTATTTCGAGCCTGGATGGTCTGAACGAAGTTACAGTAATGGCAATGGGTGAGTTTTGGACATTTTGAAATAAGAGAGTGACCAATCCAGATAAACAAGACTTGATTTTATTAATAAAATTTGTATTTCCCTCTTTGAGGTGACAGTTACAAACTTTGGTTCAAAAATAAAAGAAAAAATGAACAGCAAGAAGTTGACTTTTGGAATCTCACTTTTACATGTATAAACGTGCATAAGAAAATACCAGTTGGAAACGAGCCAGCTGAAACTAGTACTATTTAATTTAACAATTTATAAGAAATAGAAACAAACATTTCTTTTCAAGTCTTACATATATTATGAAAAATAATTACAAAAGGATTTGTGTTGTAAAGCTAAAATGTAATTTCTACTTCCAACTACCTGAATAAAATGTTCAGAGGGAAGGCCAAACCAACATGTTTTTTTTGGTGAGCTTTGAATAGTGAACTGTAAGGGTTTGGGTCAAAGACAGCTCTTTAGGAAGCAGTCCCTCGTATGTTGCTTAGCAACTGTGAAGAATCACATGACCTAGACATATTGCATCCCTGGCCTTCAGGTGGAGTAACAGGAAGAAAAATAATTCATATTAATGGGATGGGCAAATATTGTATAGACTATTTGTGAAGCCTTTAGTATCCAGTTCAGGAAGCAAACATCCATAATTGTTTACATAAACATCTAAATAAACACTGCAAAAATCCATAAATAACTGTTTCAAATCCAGTTTTTATATTTATGTAGCCCAAATAAGCACAATGGAAACAAATCCAGATGAGATTTAAAAAAAAAAAAAAAAAAAAGGAAAGCTATATGACTAATTTATTTCACAGATTTTAAACAGTTCTCTTACACAGAAGTTTGGTTTTTTTCTTACATATTTTCTTCACCCAAAAATATAAACTTGTTTATTTTCGGTATATACAGTTATCTTATGAAAATATGGAATTAGAATAGAAAATAAAAAGTCTGAGGTATAGCACCATGGAATACAGCACCTTTGAAAGTGCTTTAATTTCATTATCTAAATTCATTGTCACAAGAGTAATATCAGCAGAAAGGAGTTGTTTGAGTGTGCTGCTCAAGATCTTCCAGTTTTGCCACCTTAATTTTACTGGTGACTTCAAATAACAAAGCTTTTCAACAACAATATATACAAAGGGGTTTTATTATTAATCAGAAATGGAATTGGCTTCACTGGCAATTAAAATTTTATTTTTTTCAGAATACATACACAATATTGACAATGTAGTTTGTAATTGTAAAATAAGAGCCAGATGCAATTCACAGACACATGCAAGTTTTGGAAGTGGACAGAGAAATCACAGTATAGAACTGTACATAGAATAATTACAGTTTATATTAAACACTTTCTAAACACCTCTTTGTTATAATGGAAGGAGCACCATTGTCATTTTTTTTTATTACAGCACCAAAGGAATCCAAAGGGGGTGTTCCTGAAGTTGAGCCCTATGTTGTCTGTCTGTGCCACAGCATCTTTGCAAAATAAGTTTAAGTCATGTGATTCTGGCCCTACAAGGGCAATGATTACTTTCTAGATATGACATACATACACAGCAAGACATTTTCTATGCCATCCTTATTCAAAACTTGCATGTGGCATGAAGTGGGTTGGTAGCACCAAAGTGCAACATTTGTGTTGATCTGATTTCATCTTAAGCTTAACCAAGGAAGCAGACAGGACCGACCTCAAATCCAAACTTCTGGTTCTGATCACCAAAGTCATTGATCATCACATCAACTATGGGCACTTGGTCTATTTTGGGCGTGTTGATTTCCAGCACCGTCTTTGCATAGCCCTTTCTTGACTGTTAAAAAAAGAAGAAAAAAACCCCAAACTGTTATAGATCTGAGAATTTAACATGGGCTGTAGATCTTCATAGTTTATCTCTGAAGCGTAGAAATTTTAAATTATTGCCCTGACATGCAGAAGCTATTGCAAACCCTAAATCTTATGTTTTTTATGATTTAATTTTAAAAATGTGACATGGAATGTTCTGATTTTAGCTGGAGAATGGCCCATAGGTTTTTAACTTACTAAAGTAGGCCTACAAAAGAAAAATAATCTAAGATATTTCATGTTTCTTAGAGAATTCTCAGTTCAGGTCTATACTATTTAATAAACAATAATATTTTCACAGCAGTGCACCTCTTCCCTGTGAAAAAAAATTGCTAATTAGTCCTGAAAGAGAGAAGATCCACTTCTAAGAAGAAATACTGTAACTGCCTCACAAAATATTAGAGCAGCTGTTTGGACAGGAACAAAAGTAACATTCTGACAGAACTGCCAACTGCTGCACTTAGAAGCCAACTTTGAAGGCACATCCTTGCTGCCTGAAGCAGGCTCTCTAGCTCCTTTATCTATCACAGAACCCGGGCATTACATCACTTATCAGCACTGCACTTCCTTTAGATGATCCCTTGTATCTGCTGAGACCCCTTTCAGCTATTCCAGGGTACTGGAGTTAAGATGAGCATCCAAGCTGACAGATCTGAGTGCTCTCAGTTTAGTGACAATTGTAACTTTCAGCTCTCTCTGGAGCTCTACATTTACACTCCGGGGATAAAAAAGTGAAATGAAAATGCAAGGCACATAGGAAGGCTGACATGAAGCAGTTGTGTACTAGTCTCACTGCTGAGGGGAGGTGCTTTGCATCTCTGCCTGGTGTGTATCCTGGCACTTTCAGGATATACACTTTTAGGCCTCTAATTCCACATCTCTGACTTCTCAGAAACTGCTTTCAGAATGCTCCTGTATCAACCCCCAAAATAATTAATGAGGCTTCAACTGTCACTTGTACTTTTGATGTCTTTTTCTCAGAGACTGTTCTATTTCCAAGAAGTGCTATGCCCACAGAGACCCAGAAAGAGGAGTGCTCAGAGAGCTGATGCATGGTTGGACACCTCTGGGGACTTTTAGCTAAAGGAGGATTCTGAAAAGTAAAGTCCACAAACTTCACCTGGCTTTGAACACACAAAACAAGAAAAAGAAATACAGAGTCATATATCAAACGATTAAGTTAATTCACTATTTTTGGGTACATACATGGGACTTGCTGTCCCATGACACGTTTCTGCTGTATTCAATAAATATTCTATTTGTATATACCTTTATTTTTATTATAAATATATTCTGTTCTTAGGCTGCCTCCTCTCAATATCTTTTTTGTTTCTTGCTCTTCTCTTATACTGTACTCACACACAGTAGCAGATACTCTGCTTTCAGCACAGTGGTGCTGACAGCCTGCATCCATTCCAAGTTTCTTCAATTTCTCCTGCTTGGCTTGTGGTTATTTCTTTTTTGGTGAAAACTGAATATGGCACTAGCGTACTGTGGTTAATAATCTACTAAAAATCAGTATATGACAAGTGAAGTGTTTAAAAAGCTTTTCTCAGAAGAAAGCTGTGAAAAAATAAGATTTGTTTGATTTCTATTTTAAATGACAGGTTGGTTTTAAAAAGACTCTTTGAAGTTCTACTTACTGCACAGCCATCGTAGAGAGCTTTGATGTAAGGATTGTTGTCATAAGACATTTCTTCATCATTGGATCCCAAGAACCTTAGTGCTTTGTCATAGCTGTCAGAGGATGCGTCGTGCCAGGCTACAGACTGGTGACAGTTGTAAGTGAAATTTTGTCTGGCAGAGGCACTCAGTAGTTTAAGGAATGTCATTTGTACCATATTAATGGAATTGCCTTCAACGTCCAAATAGGAAAGCTGGAAAATAGAAAAAGACAGATGAATATTTATCTGTTTTCTTTAATATAATGCAACCCCAAATTATTATTGACAAAAGAGAACCATATAACTGCCCTTAATAAAAATATCAACCAACACATAAAATTGTATGAAGTTTTAAAGGTCAATACAGCTATGACTCAGCAAATAGATTTTCATGATGTAGCAGTATATTTAGGATGAAGAATTACATATTTCAGCTTCGTTCTTCTGGGAAAGACAGAGAATTACTCATACCTTATAGTGTAAACCAGCAGAATCTGTTTGGTAATATATTTTTAATTAATCATGAAGTTAGTCAGCCTGCAGCCTCAGCTCTGCATACTCAGTACATTTTCAGTTACCTAGACTGGGGTGGAGGATCTGTGTTCCAGCTGCTTTCCTAAGGTTTGGTGCTGAGGTGTGTCTGCCGGAGGCCAGATCCTCACCACCAGCTGTGCAGGTGACCATTGGAATCACTGTGGGACAATACAGACCAGGCTACTGCTGTCCAGGGGCAAGAGGCTGTGTAGCTGCTGTAATATTTAGGGCAAAAAGGCTCGGGGTCTTTTCATTATGTAAATATTTATAAAATTCCCTGTTATCTACTGATGGCTGAAAACGTGTACCTGATTTGTCAATATAGTTATATTGCAGTGACAACTTACAAGTTTGCCTCGTTTAAATTCACTAAACCAAGATCCTGGATTCTCCTTCGGCCACGATGAAATTCTAACCTGTGTGGTCAAACAGCAGAGACACAAGTACTTGAAACATTGTGTTGACAGATATGAAGGTTTTACATTACTTGGGAGAAAAATCACACCAGATAATAAAGAATGGTTCTTCCTGAAATCTCAGCCACTTTAAGGGCCTAAATGAGAATGCCTTCAAATTAGTGACTTCAAATGAAATCCAAGACAGAGTTCTATTTGAGGGAGATGGTTGTAATCTGTTAACAGTCAGGTAAAATGCTGGTATATATTGTTGCTGTGAAGTATCTAAGTGAGTTTTCGTCAGTGTTGATGCTAATAGATCCCTGTCATATAGGCAAGATTTCAGAAAGCCTTCCTCTACACCATATGCCCCAGCATATGTAATCTAAAATAGTGAGTAAGGACACTGTTAATACAGTCTTTTACATCTACTTTGCATAGGAATAAATTAATAGATATAAATGAACCCACAAGAGAAACACAGGAAGCTTTTAGGTGACCAATACTAGATTGTGTACTGTAAGTGGCTGCTCAGCTGTGTTGCATTCTGAAATGTAGTGAAATGTTGGCAAGCAGGTGCACAGATTCCCTGTCTTAAGTTGAAAATGGTATTTGTTAGTTCTATGTACCATTTTACAGCTCCATTCACATGTAGGCAAATATAAATTTAATTAGAAAGACAGATACATGAAAATGTGGCAATGTAATTATCCTGCTTAGTTCAACATTGTAACATCATAGTAGGAACTATCAACAGCCAACTGAAAACACAGATTGGTACTTACTCCTTCAGATTTCTTATCTGGGTAGATGCAAGTTTCCCCACCTGCTGTGAAATTGCAGTATACTTTGAAGGAGTCTCCAGAACAGCCCTGGTTAGGATCAATCCAATATTCCCCTAAGACAAATGAGAAAATATTTGCCTTATACCATAGAAATGGTATTCAGAAGAAGCAGGCTTTACTGCTACCTAATAGTCCTCCACAGTTTGTTGGAAAGTTATTTTATCTGAACGGTTTAGGTCAGGGAGCAAAATCTGGAGCAATTTGCACCCTCATCTGCATGCAGAGGTGTCTGCATGGGGCTGTAGCTGGCACAAGCACCTAAAGCTTCCACTGAGAGGGATCCACCTCAAGCAAAGACCTTTTTACTCCTGGGTTATGAAGCTGCATACACCAGTGAAGGCTGGGCATGAAAAGAGCTGCAGCCCATCCAAGGTCCATTCAAAGTCAGTGCTTTTTAAAATCTGCTTTTCTAATTAGAATAATTTCTGTGATGAGGGTTTTATCTTCAGATGTTTCACAAACAGGGCAGCAAACAACTTTTTGACAGCTACAGTTCTAATCCAGTTTCAAACAAATTGTGGAGGTTTCAAAGAGAAACGACAAATCCTTTCACCAGTTCTGTCTTCTGAATATAAGGCATAGACAAAGTATTTATGGGGTTTAACAATTCTGTTGATTTAGGCTGTATATTGAAAACAGTTTTCCCTTCCTGTAAGTATTATCCCTGGAGAATTTTGAATTTTAATGAACGCAATTGCTTTTATTTTAACCAAAATAAGATTACTTTTATATGAAGACAGCTCTAAAGAAGAAGCAAATACTGGCAAATGAAGAAGGTGAATGCGTTCTGTAAAAAACATTCTTTATTATGGAGGGTACTGAATTGTAAAATATGTACTTTTCATATGGCACATACACTGCTTAACTACTCCTCAAGGCAACCATCTGTTCTTATCTATCTAGAGTGAAAGTAATAAAATATTATTAAACTGTCAAAATCTATTTTTCCTCCCATTTAAAAGCAGAAAAATATTGCTTTGAACTGGGAAAAAATATGCATTGCATTGAAAAAATTATGAAAGGATGAAAATTTAGGGAAGGCTGTCTTTCATTTAAACGTTTTCAGAGGGGTAAAATTATTTAGAAGAAAAAAGAAAACAACAAAGAATAATAAAATCAAGATAGTTCTTAGGAACACTGGGTCTCTTCATATTTGCATTTTATTACACTACTACTTGGTAGCATTAAACTGTATCAAAGAAACTTCCATGCCTCTTTGCTGGCTGATCTAGAAAAAACACTGCTGATGCAGTAGAGAAAATTATTGCTTCCAGGGCTAAAAGACTAGTAAAGTTTTTGAGAACCATTACTGAACATAAATCTCATATAATACCAATGTTGTTTCATATTGTTTTACTGAGCTCTTTGATCACACTTCTGTTTTGATTTTCCTGGAAATGCAAGACCCACCTTTAAAAACAAAAATTGCTTTTTATTCATCACTTTAAAAGGTTTTAACTTGAAAACCAGATCAGGTTATGTATTTAAAGAACTTTGACTTTTAGCAAGAGAACATGTCTTATATTTTTAAACTTTTATGCCTGTAAAAATGGATTCAATGAGATCGTATTTGTTGCACAACTGTCTGAGACATCTACCAATAATGGATTAATGATACCAAAGTGCCCTGGCAGAGCCCAAGCTCATCGTGTGTGCCTGTGCCCTGCAATATGAACTCACCATCTGGGAAGTCCGGGTGGCAGAGCTGCAGATCTTTGCAGGTCCGGGCTGGGTTATTCTGAGTGCCCATTGGAAACTTCATGTGCTCAATATCTTGCTTCAGTGAATTCAGGGAGCCAAAGATCTCCTCCATGCCATCGGAATAATCCAGGATATTATCACCAGCATCAGATAACATATAGTCAGGAGATCTTCTTGTCTTCTTGGGTGACTGGATTGGCAGTGGCTGGATTACCTCACCTGGAGGGCCCTAAGTGGAAAACAACATATCTAATTATATCTTCTGTTGGAGATGCTTTAAATAGGTTTCTTTAAGGTAATTATTTCTTTATTTCACCTTTTTTCCTTTAGATTCATACCTATGTGTTTTGGTTTACTTGAAAAAAAAAATTGTAAAAGGCCAAACCATTGTTGTGCTCTAAGCTCTTCTCACTACATTGCTTTTTGGAGAAGCACTACATTGCCTTTTTGTGTCACACAAGTGACACGCAGAACTGACTCAAAGTTGCCTCTGTATCCCTGTTAATTCCCTCAAGCACAGACACATTCCATAAAAATTGAAAACTATGGATGTTTCCTATGATATTCCTATGATATTCCACTTGAGGTCTAGGAAACAATATTTTATTTCAAGAAATTGAAACACTTTACTCTTTATTTTAGTTTGTTATGATATAAAAATAAATATGGAAACAGAAGAGTATCATCAGGTGAAACCAATAGAATTCTATTTTCTGTGCTTCAATATAACACATTAAATAATTATTGCATTAGGTGCTTCTTTGTTTTGGGGGTTTATAAGGCTTTTTGGGGTGTTCTTTTAGGGTTTTTTAATTTATTTAAGTTTCTTCTGGCATTTTCAGAAATACCTATCATAATTCTGTGCCTGGTGGATCTGTGTTTCTTGAAAAATGAATTTTCAAGGAATCATTCATATTTTAGTTCCTGAACGTTGTTTTCTACCCTTGTCAAAACAGGTTCATCATGTCAGTGTAACGCAAAATAAGAATTCTTACTTACTGGAGGACCAGGTGGACCAGGTAAGCCACTGTCACCCTTCTGACCAGCAGGACCCTACAGAGCAATGAAAGAAGTGCAGGATTGACCATGTTACCCAACATTTAAAAATAACACACACAAAAGCTAAGGAGAAGAGCAGAAAGTATAGAGGAGAGTTACTCACACTGGATCCTTTGGAACCTTTGGGACCCTGGGGACCCTATGGGCAAGAACATAAAACTCTGGTTGAAGTGTGTTGCACACAGCTTGGGGGTGGTTAGAACAGGAGGGCTGGATGAAATTACTTACAGGTAATCCAGGAGGACCAGGGGGTCCAAGTGGACCAGCAGGACCAGAAATTCCCTAAAAAGGAAGAAGAGAATAAGCACAGAACTAAAGAATTCTACATACTGGACAATGTTAAAAAATCGTGTCAATGAAAAAGGTAATCCCATTAAGTGTCCAGCTGTGCTGAGTTTTGAGTTAGGCCATTTGCTAGAGGCAAATTTAAGATATTATGTGACAATCTGAGTTGCTTGTAGTTGTTCTTACACTGACTGCAGTGGATTGTCACAGCTGTGTTCCTCTTCAGACTGGCTTGGAAACCTCCCATTTTACATAGTGCCCTAAAAACATGGCTTAGTAACTAGGAGAGAGGGAGCTGCTTTGGGTAATGCAATTACTAATCATGATGAGATTACTGCTGCTACTTTTATCTTGTTGCTAACTTGTTCTGTGTGCATGTTGGGTGTGTGTGTTTCCTTTGTTTTCTCACTCACTCTATAATCTCATTTTAAGATGTTTAATTTTGCTGTGTTTGTACAATGCCTAAGGAAGTTTTAACCTCTTGCAGGAGATTCTGGGTGTTAAATGTTTATAATAACTTTATGTCTTTCAAAAGGAAGCCTGGAATATATACTCCTTGCTTGCATGGAACCTGAATAGAAACACAAGTATGTTGTACTCACTGCATCACCCTTGGCTCCAGGAGAACCTTGTGGGCCAGGAAGACCCCTATCACCCTTTTCACCCTGTTCTCCTGGAGGTCCAATCAGGCCAATCAAACCAGGATGTCCCTAAACAAGATTTAAGAAAATATAGTTAACATACATTAAAGTAAATGTGTTATGCAAACATGTAAATAAGACCTTTCACATGTTACCACTCTTGCTTGTCAACAATCAACCTGAAATCGAATTATTCTAAAAGTGTATTTTTTGTTGTTAGATGGTCTTTCAAACTCTCAGATTATTTGCAAGTTGTGACTGTTTATTCAGTGAAAGATCTAAGTGCAAGGTAGTCCTTACTGAAACCGGTACAGAAATCACAGCACCCGGGGTACAAATTTTATACCAGTTTTCACATGTAGCTGCTGTCAGCATCTCACAGAGTTACACATGTGATATGGCTGCCTAAGCAGCTGATCCAAGCAGATAAACAAAACCTGCAGTTCACAGGGCACAGTCATATTCATGTCTCTTTCTCTACAGTTCTTCTCTGATACACAAGCAATCAATATATTGTTGGGACTCCATAGGAAAATGCTACCCCAGATGTCTCAATCCATTAATCCAAAAGAAAGTATTATACCTGTTAAATATTTATATTTTGTTCTTTTAAAATAAAAATCGCCAATACTCATTATTTCCACTTGCTTTCTTCTTGTAAATCTGACAGGTCTCTTTACATCAATATCTTTGGGATTTTCATTGCAAGGATCACATGGTCAATAGATTACCACAAGGCAGTAATCTCTTTCTTTCTAGGTGTTTCCAGGAATCAGATATGGCTTCAAACTTCATGATGACAATTAAGGCTGGGGGAAGCTGTTTGACAGGCATGGTACGATGTCTTGCTGATACAAACCCTACTAGCTTTTTTCTGCTAGTTTTATACACATTTTAGACTGAGCTGAAGTCACAAAGACACAACCAATTAGCAAAGCATACCTTCTCTCCTTTGGAACCTGGGTCTCCTTTCAGTCCAGGCAAGCCAGGTGGACCCTATATAAATCAAGGGAAATAATGTTAAAATAAGTTTTAACATCCTGCTCAGGCGATGTTTTCTTGAAATGTTATGAAAGGCAGTTCAAATGAGAGTACACATTCAGTGGTTGATGGTTGTGATTGATGATGTGATTTAGAGCCCAAGATGAAGCTGAAATGTATGTTTAAAAAATCATAAGGATGCTACAGTGGTATTTAAATTATTTTATAATTAGAAATCTATAAAGGGTTGTATGACTAGAAATCTATGAAGCAGAGGGTCAACTAAATCCTTGATTTGAGAAATTTTTAGATTTTATGACAATAGCAATGCTGTTTTTGTGTAATTTGTACAGAATGAGGTAAAAATGCAGGCCATACAGTGTCTATGCAGAAGACATGAATTTTTCAGAGGTTGTTAATCTCACACTGCACATGTGTCCATGAGGAGTAGAGTTGCTACACTAAGTCCTGTGACTCCTCACCACTGCTCTCCTGGTGACAGTGGACAACTTCTGCTATGGATAGGAGTGATAAGAGACCTTTTCCACCAGGGACATATTCAAAAATGCCATAACATTTCATGTACAAAATATTATTCAGTGCTTATCCTTTCCATCTCCACTTCAGGATATCACTAGATGCAAAAGCCTAGGCAAATACATAATTCATGAATGAAATGTGAAATTTTGAAGCTTTTGGAATGCAGAATCAGGCTTTTCACCTGCAGTGCGTTGTGCTCTACTGCAAATCAGGCTTCATACTCCCTGATAGCAAACTCCTGTGGAGGATGGGAGGGGAAAGAGGCAAACCTAATCTCAGAAACTTTTACGTATCAACTTGACTTTCTTAAAATCCAAAATTAATTTGCAGCAATGCCTTGAAAAGTTCTTGTTGAGCTGACAGGAAGTCTGTGCATCTGCAAGCATACAGTTCATTACTGTACTCAGCTCCATATTTTAACAGACTATTTAAGCTCTCAAATGTTAGAAGAGAGATCTTTTGGTGATGTTTTTGGAGGCTTCTATGACTAACACATAGGAAAAGGATGCTCACCAGCGGTCCAGGAGGGCCATTCTGACCTGGTGCTCCAGGCAGACCTTGTTCTCCCTAGAAAAAGCAAAAAGCTGGCTTTACCAGAGTATATATAGGAAATGCAACATTTAAAATATTATGTGCTCCATTACTTACCACAGGGCCAGGAATGCCCCGGAGACCCTCTGGGCCAGGTTTTCCTGCAGGTCCCTGTGGACCAACTGGCCCTGTTTTTCCAGGAGCCCCTTCTGCACCAGGCTCACCCTGGAAAGAACAGACCCGGTCAGAGAGGGGGGGCTGACTGAGTTTGGCACTGGAGGGATGTACAAGAAGCAAGTGGTTTTTAAAAGCCAGGGTTCTGCACAGGATGATTTCCTGAGTGCAATGTCTCTGCTTCAGAGAGAGATGTGGTGCCAGCAGAGCAGGCTCCCCTTGCTTATTACAGGTGAGCTGTGTTCGTCCTGGGTCCACTGCATTACATATTGTTACTAATTCTGGGTCTGAATTTGGATTTTACAGATTACCTATTATTACTTTAAAAAGTTCCATACTCAGTGCATCATATAGCATTTTAATTTATAAATAGTTTGTATTTTGTCGCTATAGGACACAAAAGAACGTAGATACACATTGCAGCTCAGGTGATCAGAAGGGAGAAGAAGAGAGTATTTATTTTTTCTGACTCCAGTATTTATAGTTTTCCAATAGTGATAGTGGATTGGATGGTGGCAGTGACACCTCTCCAAAGACACTGGACAGACAAACAGTCCATTAATTTTTCTCCTCCTCTATGGAGGAATGCAAAACACTGAGGTGTTTACAGAAAGTGTGTGAGAAAGTTTTTCACAAATATGTAAATATCAGAAGGCTTAAAAACTCTAGCAAAAATGAGGGTGACAGTATTTCTATACTTCAAAAAAACCCCAAACTTCATTGCATTACCTTTGCACCTTTTTCACCTTGTCTGCCTTCAGCACCCGTTGCTCCAGGAGGTCCCTGTAAAATATGGACACTGAGCTCATAATCTCAGTTTTTTTTAAACATAACCAGTGAAAAAAAAAACTGAAAGTGCAATTCCCACCATATTAATAAGCAGCAAATGCTTACAGAATAACATTAATTTATTTTTCTGACATTTTATTCACAGGATAAAAAATACCAAACAGTTCTTATTCCCCTACAAAATTTTCTGTGTTTTTAGAATATCTAAAAACCGATGAGGTTAAACCAAATAATTAGCTTGGGAGAAAAAAACAAAGAAAAAGCAAACCCCCAAAAAACAGGATATAAAGAAAAAAGGCAGTAATAATTTATATGTACAATAACTATTAATTTTAAAATTGCTTTGCATTGAATTCTATCTATTCACTGTATATTATCCACTGATTCCAAAAAGGCCTCTCTTTCTACAGTGTGGCAACTACTTCTTTATTCTCTAAGTCAGGGATGGGCCCAGTAAGAGGCCTGATTACATTTGGACAGACAAACATTGACATATTATCCACTAAATATGATAGTGAAAAATAAAAAGACATTTTTCTCCTTCAAAACATCAAGGGCTGATTTTTAGGTCAGGTTATTAATATTCATAGCTTCAATTATGAACAGGAGGAGTGTCTGGAATTTAATGTATTCTTCTGAAAATGGTTCTCTTCTATGCTTAGTTTAGAAAAGATGCACTCAAGATAATGGACCAACTGTTCTCCTACAAGGTTAATTTTTAGCCTGGGAAATGTCTTTACTGCAAGTAATTATTTCTTGCCAACCAAGGAGCAGCTTAAATGAAAATGAAAGAAAAGTGACCATGCTCAAATGCTGTGATTTTGTGAATCTATATAAGACTCATCTGTTCATTAATGCAACAAGTAGATTGTTGTGTAGAAACTAAAGTTCTGAAGACCAGCAACTAGAAAAATTCAATCATTTTCATTTATTTACTGTTTTTTACTTCTTAACAATATATAGAAAAACAATTCAGGCTCCCTAAAGGTAAAGCACCAGAAGACAATTTTTACAGATAAGAACTGCACTTCCAGACAAGCATCTGCCTGTTTGCTTTGTGAGCTCAGGGTTTTGGATCAGTGTTTGACCTAAAGACATTTTTTATACTAGAGCTGAATATCAACTTTTTATTGCCTTATATATTTCACTATCCACTGCTACTGGCACATACCTTGAGCAACTCCACTGGTTTTAATTCCTGGAAATTTATATTCATTTTATAGCTATTTACATAGAAGTATATTAAGATCATTCATTTGCTTCTGAAATTAAGCTTTCTCCAGGGTGACACTGAACATCTGCAGCACTGCATCAAGCTTTTGGCCAATAGAGATAGTTCAGACTTTACATCAAAGATAACACCAAATGAATTGAATTACCCGCAGAGGACTTTGACCATTTGTTGCAGGTATGAATAGCTTTTTTCTTTGGTATTTTTAAGAACTGTAAGGGGTAAAGGACCTAGTTTTATTTCTTCAAAATACAGAGAAACCTAAAAGCCCTGGGCCAAATGCTGACTCGTTAGAACAGGAAGAATATTTTAAATCCCTCCTGTTCCAATAATAATTAATAATGTCTGCACGTACCCCTTTGTGTAGGTTGTAATTTTTTGGGTGGATCACAGTTTGCAGTAATAACAAGATCAACAGGTACATAAATAAATTAATTCAGAAACATTTTAGAAACGTAATTTTTTTTTCTTACATGAATTAATTCACATGCCCATTGTCTTTATTGCTTGAAAATGTCTTGCCCTGAAGTTCTCATATGGATTATAATCCACTCTATCTAAGAAACTGAAAAGGGTTGAATGTGTCAGTTTGTAATTGAGAAATACGGGCTCTGCATAATCTAGAAATGCAGCTGCAGCATGAATCAATTAGCAGGCTAAACCCACTGTTATGGCTAAAATACAAATAAAATGACTGACAAGTGCAAAGCAGGAGGTGTTCTCTATCAGACAGTGCCAAGGCTGCCCCAGGCACAGAGCTGCTGCAGGAGCTGCTCCTTCGCTCAGGCTGCGGCTGCTGGCCTGGCACGGCCGGGGCTTCTGCAGAGACAAACTGCTCATTATTATTTCTCTTACCTTCCTACACTGCCCTTGGTGGAGCAGCTGGGAACTTTCAACTGACAGAAAGGATCTCAGTAACAGTATTTTACTTTAATGCACGATCCTCCTCCTCATCATCCCAGCTGCCATGCTGATTTTTATGAACATTACACTGTAATTTTGGACATACTGCCTGATACATTTTATGAACCAAGAAGGCAAAAGAAATCATGCAGAAACAAACTCATTCTCAATTTTTTGTTACATGAACCTATTGAATATTTTTATCTGTTCTTCTGTATTTCATTAAAATAATTTAAATTTTTGTTTATAGGTGTCTGTTACCTGGCTTAAAATATGATTTCCAACACAGAAAACCATTACCACATTTCATCAGCCTGTTGAGATAGGAACCTGGTATATTGTTAGGTATTCTTTGTCTTTGCAATCAAGAGGGAAAATCAGCTTAATTTTTAAGTGGTGAGTACACCCTGCTGAGGCAACATCATGCTGTAGCCAAAATGGAAAAAAAAAATCTCCTTCATTGAAACACTTTAATTTTTCGTAAGTTATTCAACATTGTATTTAAAGGCAACAAACCAAATAAACTTCTGCTCTGCAAAATTGATGGCTTTGCTTCAGTAGTGACATCTCCTTTTAATGGAAGAACAGGGTATGGCCTCCAGTTGAGAAAAAAATATATCTTATTCTTGAGCTTTAAATTCTAATACTTTTTGGTTGGCATATGGAGTCTATGTGTATGTGATGTGGACATCTGATTGTCACTCCTGGGGAAAGCAGCTCAGCAGCAGATCCCAAAGCTCAAGTGCCTGGCACACTGAAGGGCTGGGAGGAACACAGGCAAGGAGTGCTGTTTGTGCTGATCTGTATTGATTGCATATTGATCTGAAGGACAAATACTCTCTGATGGGGTCTTTTCTTCATGTTGTTTTTAACATTTGTCAGATGGAAATCAATGAATTCAAACTAGAGATGTTACCTGGTACTGTATGGCAAACCAAAAAGAAGTCTCAAAAGTAAGAGCAAGGGATTAATTTTCAGAAAAATAAAACCAACATAACTGTAGAGGGGTTCACTCTGTATCTCTGTTTCTAGATAAGCAGCCACAATTACTACAATTACTTGCAGCTGAATTACACTGATGTATAAAGCCTTCTGAGCACACGTTTTTCTGAATCTGGTGCATGCACAGATTGTTCAAGAAGTCAAAACAAATAATAACCACTAAACCACTAAATAAGTAAAAAAATACATGAATAATATTTCATGAAAATTAAAAATCACTTTAAAAGACTTTATCAATTAATATGTCCCAAAAGTCATCCTTTGTAGATTATGGTTTTGGCTTATAAATTTCTTAGATACAATAGAAGAACGATTTATGTCCACGTCTTTTACTAGAATTTGCTTCCCAGGGAGAGCTGGAGAAACTTTATAACTCTGTAACTAAACAAAGATTGCTCAAAACTCTGACACCTGCTAATAAACATGATTTCAGGTCAGTAACAAAATAGAATGGAAGAGGGGAATAAAAATGAATAACAAGATAAATAAGGAGCCTGCTGTTGAGGATTTCAAGAACCTTTAATTAAAAATATGAGTTCTGAATTCTGCTAGCTCATTATTTCAGAGACAGAAAAACAAAAAATAGAGTGGAATATTGCTTTCTAGTAGTATAGTCAGAGCTGCACCTCACAGACAGCAATATTAACACTGAAATGGTGTGTCCCTCTTAATCCAAATTACAAGACTCCTGTTAGGGCTTTTTCTTGAAATTGATTCCACCATACAAGCGATGAAAACTAATGAAAAGCATTTTTTCCAGCTAAGTGTGAACTTTCCAGTCTTTCACTGTTTCTTTCTAATGTAACATCAATGTAATACAGATTCCCTACAAGTTTGAAACATTCTGGTACTCAGGTAATATAGAATCTCATTCTACAAAATGTTTTCTTCAAAATTCAGAAAGGGACTACATTGCAGTATTTAGCCATGCATTTACCCTAAATTGGAAAAGTGTCAAGCCACAGGTAACGTGGAATTCTTGATTTGAAATTGGGTTGTTTTTTTTTGTCTAGGTTACATCAGATAGAATTTAGCCCATCTGTGAGGAGTGAGCTATTGCCTTTCTGTATAATAAAGCAGGAAGTTTTAATTTGATGTCAAGCAAACATACTAATTGCTAATATTCAATCAAGCCATATTTCAGTTCTAGTGATAAGGTTGCTAATGCTACTATAATCATTTAGAATATTATAAATACTTTACAAGTTGGTGGAGCAAATAGATTGCTGTGTAAAACAAATAAAACTAATTAGGCATGTCAGTTCACTCAAGCCCATTAAATCCAGCAATTTAACATATTTTGTTAAATAATTCTCAGCTTATATTTAATAATGCCACTTCTGCTTTTTAAAGTGTAAAAACTGCATCTAATTGCTCTCTGAAGCAGACCTAAGGGTTGATGCATCTACTACAGTTCTGTGACTGCAACATTATTTACTGGGTTTGATTAGCTATATTTGTAAAGCCTGTGAACCTTCAAAGGCTTTAGAAATAATGGAATAGCTTCATAAGTTACAGAAATGTCTGCTTGTTAATTTATTATGCAGAGGGAATGATACAGTTTCTCACAGTAGCTGCATTGAAATTATTTTATTTCCAAGACTAAAGACACCAACACAGACACATTCTTCCTGCTCCCTGATAGCAGACATGCCTAAAGACAATGTTTGTGAGGATGCTATTACTGTCATACCAACTCACTCCTGTTAGCAGACTGATTCAGTAAACACTGAATTCTTGAGTGAAGAGAAAAAGCACCTTTATGGGTAAGCAATACATTCTTCCCTATGTATTTTTGTTCTTATATTCCATGTTAGCCACACTACAGAGTTTTCTCTGCTGTTTGTATTTTTTTTCATTTCTCTCATTAAATTACTTAAAAGAAGCCATAAACGTCATATATGAGTGTCACAGCGTGGAACAAGTAGCTGTTCTCTAGGACACAGTGTCTTAGAAAGAGAAGTGTACAAGAGAACATGAAATATTCCTTACTCTTTTCCCAGGAGGACCAGGTGGGCCAGCTTCACCTGAAGGACCTGGTGGACCCTGCAACAGAAAATTAAAATTGCAGTAGTAATAAAGGATGAAGTTCTCATGTTTATTAAATACCATGGACATTTGCCATGCCCCTTTAAATGGATTCTAGATGTAGAATCTACAGAAATAGAACTTTCATGCTTAATATGGGTATTGCTCAGATACTGCTTAAGATCTTGGCTTAATTTCATTAGCTCAGCTAATGAAGATTATTTGGCTGCAGCATTTTTTCTTATGCTCAGAGCTGCTCTATTTTTAGTGCTCCTCAGCAGCTCCAGTATAAATCCTTTAACACATCATTACTTCTTGAAAGAAATTTATCTCTTGCTTAATTGTGTTACTGTAATATGGGCAGTTCTACCTCTGCAAGAAAATAAATTGTTATTTTTCACTATAATAGAAAAAAAAATTAACAGTTTGACTGCATAGAAACCACTGTTTAGGCAAAAGATACTTTCTTATCATCACAGAGATCATACAGGTGAAATAAAATGAGAGAAAAATCTTACAGGTTGACCAGGATCACCATCTTCACCCTTCTCTCCACCACCACCATCCTGACCCTACAGAATTCAAGGAAAATAAACAAAATTAAAAATTCAGCTAATTTAAGTCCCTAACTTATATATGAATATAAGAGCACTATTTTTCACAGAGAATTTTTCCCAAGGACATTATCTGTCAAAATTTTTAAAAGATTTCTAAACATTTTTAAGCCTTGAGAAATGCATGAACAGAAATGCAATGAATCTTACAGGCAAGAGCTCCTCCCCGGACAAGAGAGAGACAGGATCAACTAGAATTAAGTGCAAACTAAGACTAGGACCTAAAACTGTTTTTAAGGTATACTTACAGCTGGACCAGGTTCCCCAGGGGGACCAGGATCTCCAGGAAAACCAACTGGGCCCTAGATAGATCAGGAAAAAAAGCAAGGAATGTGTCATCCATTGCTAAGCAGGTAGCACTCATCACAAATCTTTTATGAAGCGTATAATGAACATAGTGCAGTTGTAGGAAATGCTATGGTTCTGTATTCAAACAACTTCAGCAATGCTTCACAGTGGTTTGGGTTAGAATTATGAAGCTCACTTACTGGGTTACCCTTAGGCCCATCATCACCTGGAGGTCCTTTAGCACCTGGTGGTCCAGCTGCTCCAGGTGGACCAGCTTCACCTTTTTCTCCCCTTTCACCTTTTGGACCCTGTGGAAAACACATGAACACAAAAATGCCATCTGGAAATGGAATAGCCAAAAAAAAAAAAAAAAAGGGATCACAATAGCAAGTTCATTTTTCAGACAAGGGCCACATTACTCCTTAATAAATACTGGCATGTGAGTCAGAAATCAGGACTCTCAAGTCAAGTGCCAAATTTTGTACCCAGTTTGCATCAGTGAACTGTTTCCAGAAAGAAAAACATGCAAGCCGAAGTTAATACTTATGGAAGGAAAAACAGGTATTATTTTGGGAAGTCTTCATCTTCTGTTAGTACAAGATGTGGCTATGATTCTAGGGAAACAAGTGTCATTTTAAAGATATATGTTCTTCACTGAAAATTCAAAGAAAACATACACAAATGCACATACACAAAAAAAAACATACACAAGTGAGCTGAGGAAATGCTTACCAAAGCAAGCATTGCCAGATACCTCAGGTCACCATAATAAATGTTAAGGATAAGAAAACAACAAAATACTCACAGCTGTTCCAGTTTCTCCAGGAGGTCCAGGGTTACCAGCTTCTCCAGGCTCACCCTATAGATGCATAGGAATAAATTTACGAGTCATTACAGAGAATATTTCTATGAATTTACTTCTGTTATTACATATTCTTCCAGTGCTTATTTATGTAAATAGCTTATAAGAACTGTTTTGCATTTGGTCTACCTAGAGGGGGTTGAATTATGTATATGGTTTTTCAGAACAGGAGTCTGAAATTTGAGAGATAATACATCAAATTAATATTTTCTTGAGCCAGGGAGACTAAACTTCCCTTTGGGCTTTGGAAGATGTTCCCCTTTATTATCCCATATACTGCAAATTTCCTGTTTGTGATTATTGTTATAGCTACTGTTAGAAGAAGAATAAATTATATAAAGAAAAACCTAAGGGTGAAATAATAGCATCAGTTAGAAAAACTTTCTCCACAGGCTACCGAGGTGTGTGCTATGTATTTACCACTGATGGAATTTATTTAGTAAAGCTGACGGCTTTCAGGATGAAAAGAAAATCTGGGCAAGTCAAAGATTGTGCACTATTGAGTGAACATTTACGATAATTCAGTCTCCTTCTGAGCTAATATACAGTATTATCTCAAGGACTGTCTTCAAATCTTCATTTTAAAGTTTACTTATGACCAGTTATTTTCTAGCTCAGTGGTCTGATGCATAAACATTTATAGAAAACTCTCCTGTTAGTAGAATATTTAGTTATTAGCATCACAAAGACACAAATCATGGAAGGTAACAGAATATGCTTTGTGATTGTTATCGAGTGCTTAGATAAGAAATAAATACTCTTATCCCAAAGGATTTTTCAATCCAACTCCTAATGGGGGGAATTTTCCCCCAAAATATATTCTTTTTCCAAATCAAATGAATGTTGCCAATAATTAATCTATGAAAAAGAGTAGTTCAGCGCTGAAAATGCATTTTACCCAACCATTTATTGAATTCACAGAATTGGAGTAAATTTTGTATCCTTCCTAACCTGTGTGACCTGCATGCCCCTCTTCATTTACAACAATTCCGTTAATTCATGCATGTCAGTCATTTCCATGTGGTCAGTATAAAACTGTAAATCATAAAATAAAATTTTAAAACAAAACTTATGATATAGATACTGAACTTTTTTTCAGAGAAGTTCATAGCAACATGATAACCCCAGTGGAACCAGAATTTGGCCCAGTGCAAATATTTCATTAGATTAAAGGAAAATATTTCAGTACCCCTCAACTGAATTCCAGACTAGGATAATTAACAGATAGCAAACATTTTAGGAGCAATATTAAAATGTCCTTTAAAAAGGGCACTATTAAAGGATGAATGTGCCTTTAGAAACTCTGGTATGTTTTATTAGATATACTTAAATTTATAGGAATCTCAAAAGTTAATGATCCCTTTTAGTATTTAATATTAATTTACTTCTGTGACGTAGCATTCATTTTAAAACCAAAAAAACCCTTAGTTGATGCTTCAGGTGAATGTCTTAAGTATGTTTTCTAGGAATATTCATAATCTTAATTTCCTTATTCTCTGCACAGCATTTACTGAGTCTGCAGCATCATTAGCATAGGGGTTTTGTCCATGCCTACTATCAATCAAATGAGACTTCTGTAGCAACAGAGAATGAAGTCTGGAATCAGCAAAAATTCAAGTTAGTAGCCATACTATATCCTCAGAGTCCACTATATAGAGCTTTTCCAAAGGTGAGCCCATGGCAGGGCAAAATAAAGCAGTGACATAAGAGCTTGTGCCCAGGCTTTGCTGACAAGCACTTGTGCAGTGTAAGCCCCTTGGCAGCTTCTCAGAGAGAGAGGCCTTTTTGCGCCTTTCTGCCTAAAGATATTGTAATTTATGGCAATCCATATTTGATTTATAATACTATTCTTATCCTTCCTGTTGACAAACACATCTTCATTGTCCCGTGCAACACTGGGCTCCCTCTGACCTACACTTGGGAGCAGCAGGGGAGCACTGGGGGTGGCTGCTCCAGCACACACGGTGACGTTGGCTCTGGGCACAGCAGCTCCCCAGCAAGCAGCAGGGTAGAAAACAGAGAAATTGGAAGGGCTAGAAAATGTCAAGATGTTCTCTTAAAGGGTATTTGTGGAGGATGAGACCAGTTAAAGTTTCATCTCACATAAATATTTCTATATCATTGCTCTACTAAGAAATGTGCCTCTTCCATGTATGCAGTCCTTGTTTTATCTGTCAGCGATTTCTATATTCCATATATTGGGTACTATGAAATGCTGTATTTGGTTTAGATAACTGTTAAGGGAGTTAAACAGTGTTTTGATAGAGAAGATTGTAGCTGATATATATTTACAGAGTGCACATTTATAGCTACTATAACCTGTGTAATCTATAGCTATTGTTGGCCCTTGTCTTTCTTTTCATAGTAACAATGGCATTAATTCAGAATCTGATGCACCTTCTCCATGGGAAATATTCATGTTCTGTTGGGAAACAGATTTTATGATCTATAATAGATTTATTCCATCTCTGGAGATTTTTCTCTCTTTTGTTAGCAGCTCAGATCTTTTAAAAGTTATTGTGGTCTTTCTTAGGCAAAGCCTTCCTCTGATAGAATTTCAAAAAGGAAAGACAGACATCTTAAACTAAAAAGGATCATGTCATTTTGCAGGCATGCTTAATTCTGAAAACCTCCTTGGATTAAGCAAGCAGAATGGTTTCTATCAAGCTAGGCAAAGTAGTTTAAAAGTTAAATTTTAAAAAAATTATTAAAAAGTTTTAAGGTTTAAAAAATGTTGTTTGCCTTATGATCAGATCTATAGAATTGTGCATACAAAGCACAGAGATAGTGGATAGAAGGCTGCCACCTTTTGGTTCAATTCTAGGACATGGTGTTTCATTTTATAACAATGAGAGGTAACTTTACAACTGACTAGGTTGTGCAAAGTTTTGATCCTTTTTGCAATTCTCAAGAAGAAATCTCAACCCCCTGCCCCAAAAAAAAAAAAAAAAAAGAGAAATAGAGAAATTGTAACTCTATAAAGAGAATCCCTTTTGCATAGGTCTACTGGCTCTGTGGAGAACTAAATTTAATTGAGAGAAATTCTAAAGGCCATTTTTTTTTCTTGGAAGGCTATCGTTTTACAAGCACGTTGGAGAGATGGAGAAGGATGAGAAAAAATCCCAGTCAGTAGGTCATGTAAAGTTATTAAAAGTAATTTGTTAGGATGGATATTCAGGGAACCTAAACTGTCACAGACATGCCTTGATTGGGAACCTTAGCAGTGTCTACAAATATGTGTGTGGAAAAATGGTATGCACACATGGAATTGTCTGTGAACACTTATCAAACATGGTTCTAAACTTAGATCCAGGATACTCAATTAATTTTGTCCCCTCACTTCCATCTGCAGTATAAATCAATGATTAACCATGACAACTATTGATCTCACTTGTTTACTGTGTTGGACTCCTTATTAGTGTACTGCTTTAGAAAGTTTTTTAGAACAATATAATAGGAAGAAATTTAACCCAGATGAGTATAGTGGTTTTCTAACGCCAGACTTTTTCCCATGCAGTAAACAAGGTCTGAACTCTGAGAGACTACAGAATGAATGCTTAGGTTCTGAGGATGGTGGGTTGCTCTATAATGGTTTATAACGTGCTGTGGAAGGGAGAAGGGGTAGAAGAACAGCACAGTGCTCTGTGCAATTACCACAAATAAATCTAAATCAGAAAAGCAAATTTATTTAATTAGGTTTTATGGAAGTGCGAGGCTAACAATACTTGATCTGTTTCCCCTCTGTTGTAAATTCTTATGTACATTCTAAGGCACAGGTTAGAGAAGTCATGAGCAACTTCCTGGCTATTTAGAATATCTGCATGTTAGATCTTTGATATCAAATTAGAGATAAGCATGTGTAGGTACATTTTGGTTGTCTGTTTTTCTTAATTAAAAGCAGAAGAAAGTGGCTGCTCTCAGTGTGGCAGCTGGATTTAAGTGGCTCTGCTGAGTGTAAGACTGCCAGGCCCTCAGTGGAGGTTACAGCATTAATAATGCAGGGCTACAGGAACATTTGCAGCGCTGATGCCTTTGAACATTCAGGCCCTTGTGTGCAGAGCAGGGGAAACAACAAGCTAGTTAAAAATGCATGGCATTAAGTGTGACAAAAGTTGTTTACCTCTGCCAGAAGATAAGGGGGGTTTGAAACCCCTATATTAATGAAAAAAATATCTCCTGGTCAAACCATTAGAATACGCAAGTGAGCAAACCTACTTTTCTCCTCAACAGTGACAGGGATGATACCAAAATGTTTTTCCACATTCTAGACTCACTGCATTTAATTATCTGTAGTATGGTGTGTCCTTCCTGAAAGGGCTGCAGAGGCCAAAGCATGCTGACATTATAAGAAAAACATTGGGGAAAAATGTGTAGGAAGAAAAGAAAAAAATGCATATTTTATTTAAAAGCATGACCTGTCCTCCCATTGCAGCAACTCCCTCTGACAAAACAACTCTTGATGATATCTCAGTTTGAAATCTCATTATATTGAACTGAAATTAAGAAGGAAGATATCCTAACAAGGAAAATACAGAGATATGTACTAAAACTTGAGGAGGAGGAGGGAAGAATGTAATTGCAATTAATATAAACTTCCAAAATAATACACTTGGAAGCTTCTCTTTGTGAATGCAGAGAATATGGGATATAAGCTAGAGGAAATAAAGAAGACAATTAAGTGATAAACAGTCTGAACTTCATGTTCTTGAATTAAATTTAATGGCCTAATCATCACAAACAGTGATTCTAAATCACACAGATGAGTTGCAGGAAGAAAGAAAGGAGGAAGGAGTTCAATATAAGGCAGTGTGTTTAGAAAATGACTGGAATATACATTGATCATGAAACACTGAAAATTAAAGAGGTGACTGAAACCAATGGCAAAATTCCTATCAAGTTCAATGGGCCACAATATTATACAAGGTGGGCTTTTTTAAAGCACTGAATATAATTGGGTGCTACCCTGGATGTTCTCATAATGAACATTTTTCTCGGTTGTGGTCACAGGAAAATTTTTGTCCTCTCACAATGCCCATTATTTTCTCTATTCCACTGATATACAGACTCTCTTTTCCCAGTAATTTTTATTTCTCTCAGCTCTTAGAATGTGTCACATTTTTGGTAGTTTCCCAGAGGGGAAAAAAAAAACCTGCAGCCCTTCAGGAGGCAAAGATATTTTTTAATGTAGACTGGATGAACAGTGTCATGAACTTGGGACATTAGAAGGAATATCCTTGTTAATAATGCAGTCAAGCAGGAGGGCATCATGTTTTGTGTATCTTGTGCAATTTTGGGGAAAAAACATTGAAACCACCAGAATGCTGCTGCTCCCAAGAGGTGGGCTGATGCTCAGAGCCACATCCTGAGAAAGAAGCACTGCAGTGAAGCACTGCCAGCTTGACACAATGACATCTGTTTGGGCTCAGTACCCTCTGGTCTCAAAGGACAATGAAGGACACAAAATAGGAAACTTCTCCATCAAACCAAATATTATGTTATATTATTCTAGTACGCTCTCCACCACATCCCAGAGCACTGGCAAGTGAGTTAGTTGATAGGCATGTAGAAAAAAACACCTGAAGATTCTTTTAAAACACTATTTTAATTAGAAAAAGGGAAATCTTGCTTCAGGTTCTGAAAAGCTAACAATATGGAAAGCTTTCTGAAAAACTACCAGTATTGACATTCTTAGAGATGTCTTTTCTAGGATTCACTGTCATTTGTGTATCTTTGAATATATGTGATACTCTGTGGCAAATCATTAAATACTCAAGAGCAATTTACATAGTTTCTCAAAAAGCAATTGATATAGTGGCCTGGATATATTTCTATTTTGTTTCCTCCATCTTATGCTCCACTCAGAATCTTCTTTCCCATTCCAAAGTTCAGGAAAAAAATTAATATTAAATCAGTAACGTGACAGCAAAAGGCTTTTAGGCTTACATAGGTGATGTGGTCGAGGTCATGTAGCTTGATAAAATAAACATAAACAAGCATTTCAAGACTCACTTTTGAACTTTTTGCTTGCTCAGCACTGTTTAGTTTACTCTGTTGCTTCAAATAAATCACAGAAAAAAAGCCCTTATATCCCTGCATACCTCATCTTTCCTTTAAGAACAAGGAAGATACAATCTGACATGTTCCTTGGGTAAAATATGAAAATGACAAATCACAAACAAACTCACTCCATATCCTGGCAGAAAATTTTCTGAATAGAGAACTAAAAATAGCAATGAAAATAATTTTAATGATGCATTCCTATTCTAATGTTTTCTCTTTCTAGAGGGTTTCCATCCACACTCACCTTTTCACCAACACCTCCAACAGAGCCGATTGAGCCTGGGGGGCCTTGAGGACCCTACAGTGATAAAAGATATTTGTTATCCCAAATATCGTTATCCAAAGTAGAGTTCTTATTACTCAATTAGCAAGACAAAGAATAGGTTGATTCTTACATCAGCTCCATTAGGACCCTGGGGACCTCTTGGACCTGGTGGGCCAGGTGGACCCTGTATCAAAGAGACAATGTGATATGACAGAATCATAGAACACATTTAATATAGTTACAATCATGAAGAATTGCTGACCAGCAAAAAATAATATACTCAATCTGTAGAGGGCTTTTAATCTTCGCCATGGAACAGGAACAGCAGGGCCAGATTGCTGCCTGCTGGATGAGCTGAAAAAGTGACAGGACACCCAGGCTTTGTCACACAGTACCTGAGCTGGACATGACCTGATGCTTAGGACCTCCTGAGGATTGCTTGTTTCCCTACAGATTCTCTGCATGCCCATCCCACTGACAGAGACCCTGAAGGAGCTCAAGTGTCTGTGACAGCCCTGGGGCAGAACTGTACCATGGTGCCTACAGATGGGCAGGAGTGAAGCATCCAGACTTTGCACAAGGTGCTGGAGGTGAATGAGTAGTGCAGAGAGCTTGCATGGCAGTCAGGAACAGTCCACAGGGCATTCTGTCAGCAGGAGAAACAGCTGGAAAATGCATCACCCAGGGAAAGTAAACAGAGCCAAACAGTGTTTACCATCGTCTGGCCTGCAAATACCTGATGCTGTATGTTAATAGCAATGGCGTGAACTTCAGGAAGGCAGCTCCAGACTCTCTGGTGCAGTGACATCTACTTTTCCTCTTTCTTTTCTAAACCAAATTTTCACTGTCCTGTCTCAGACACACAGAGCATTTGCTTTGCTATCTATTTTTCAGTATTTTTTCAGGTTACATAAACCCCAATATTAATGATGAGGGGATAGATGTAGGAAAGCAAAGTAAATCTCAGAGAGAGTTTATGTTACACAAAATGTTTCATACTCGGTCATCAAATTCAGCAATATCTTATAAAAGTGTGAGCTGTAGAGAAAAGACAATAATATATGGGGAATACTTATGTCCTTCAGAGTGACCAGTGGGAAAGAAATCTTACCATTGGGCCCACATCACCATTTTCACCTTTTTCACCTGGCGGGCCAGGCAGACCCTAAAAAATACAGAGAAGAATACTATAAGTAGGGTCCCTGGAATGATTGGTTATAAATCAATATGAAACAACGTAAATCAGACCTACGCATCAAACTTGTGAATGTTGGAGGGGGCAGGATGGAGGAACAAGAAGAAAAAGGACTATTTGCATTAAAATGGAAAGAAAAGTAAGGGAGTTTTTCATATTACAGTAAATATATAGGTAGTCCTAGGATGCTTAAAGTAGGTGACACAATAAATTTTTGGGGAAAAAAACAACTAAAAATGCACACAGAAATGCTGAACTGGGTGATTTTAAAAACACTGCCAGGATTATTCAGAGGTCAGGTGGGAGTCTGGATAATTTATGCTCTGATATATATGTATGTATATATATAAAAGTCCTGCTGCATTAAATCTGTTGTGTATGCATGAACCCCATCAGTATGACATCTTTCAGTTCTAATTAACTGATGCTATCACTGATTTAATAAAAGACAGTAGTCATTCAGTTTCCGACACAGAAATCAATGTTCTTACAGATGTAAGGTAAAATAATAAAGGAATTTACCTGTAAGCCAATAGGGCCTGGGGGCCCAGGGAAGCCTCGAGGACCTTCATCACCTTTTTGCCCAAACATCCCCTGCTGACCTCTTGGGCCTGGCTCTCCATCACCTCCCTGATTGGAAATAATGAAGAGCAAAACTATCACAGCTCTGATAATAACAACAGGAAAAGCTCCATGGAAATGACTGGAAAACACCTACAAAAGGGCTCAGAATCACACCAATTGTCTTTACAAATGCCTGTTCATCATTTTGGCTGGATGAAATCTGTTACACAAACAGAATACCAGCACATGCTCTGGTTTAATACAGGTCAATTATTGCTGCATTTCTCACAAAAATTTTCCCTGAATTCCCCCTCTCTATCACATCTGCATAAGCATTGTAGCTGTTGAATACCTATGTAAATATAAGTAGCAAAGAGTTCTACCAATATTCAGGGTAAAAGAATTCAGAGTCTTTTAAATAAAAATAAGAATTAATTCACTTTGTATCAGGTGGATTTTAAAACAAGACACTCTCTTTTAACTGCATCTGTACTGAGCTGCCAAACACACCACCAAATAAGTTCACTGAAAGGATGGCCCCCATTCGCTATTTAAAATATTTAATTTTTAATAATTTTGTCAAATTATTACCCTGCTGTAAATCTGCTGTACAGTAACACCCATGCAGGCTTGTTTGCAACAAAGAACTGCATGTAACTGTGCAGGGACAGAGCTGTTAGTGGTGTTTTGAAATATATTCCTGAGTAAGGAGCAAACAGTTCAAAGAAGTCAGTATCAGCTGAGTTATGCAAGGTTGGGGTTGGCTGTGAACAAGTTACTTACAGCTATACCCGGGGCTCCAACAGGACCCTGCAGACCTGGTGGACCTGGAGGACCCTGCAACAGACACACATCCAAAAGGACAAGTTATTGATTGTGACATCTGCAATGATATTAAAAGCAAACACAGACATGAGACAAAACCTGACTTGCACAATTACAATCTATTCAGCATTTCACTATTTTCACATCTATAATAAACAATGCTGGCATTTGTTAGAAGTTCATTTTTAATGGAAGGAATAGTTTGAGAATAGATTTCCATGCAAACATGAATCAAAATGAAATTATTTTCACCATTAAAAATATGAAAACTTGCAATGAGATTTATGCAAAATATCCCTCAACCTTTAAAGCATCATCTAAAAATCTGTCTTTAATTCAAATGTTTATTATTTGGAGTATATTTTATGAAACCGCTAATTATTTTTGCAATGGCACAAAGCTTATTTTGACCTCCAGGAGACAGGAAAAAGTGCAAGTTCTTGCTGAGCACTGGGAATCACATTCTCTTTGATATTCTCTTTTCCACAGAATGGCAAAAAAACCCAGTCTCTGAGAGAGAGACTTTTTTTCATTCTCCCTGCAGAATAAAAATGAAGTTATATTGCATGTAATTAGAAGTCAGTCACGCAGATGTGATATAATGGAGCTATCAGAGTACAGGAATGCAAGATACTACTTTCTGATGAGGTTCATATGATGTGGTAGTTTGAATCTTGTTTTTGCAACACTAGAGGAAGTAGACTGATAAAAAATGACATTAAGAAGGCACAAAAGTTAACACCTGGCCTTGGCTAATGCTAGTCTATTTCAGATGCCAAGTTGCCTGCAACTTCTAGGCTTCAAATTCTGGTTTTGAGTATAATAATGCTGGAATTTACAGACTTTGCTAGGGCTAAAATTAGATTATTGTGGCTTTCGATGCCTTAAGTTTTAGCTTTTATATTTTTTCAGATTCTGTATTGCATTAGTGTGTAACTCAAAACTTCATATAAATTGTTAGCAGGTTCTCCTCACAGTTCAGTCAGACAGAACAATCCTTTTCCAGCCTGAAAACCAAGGACCCCATTGCAGCTTTGGGCCCAAAAACTGTAAACAGCAGCAGATTGAGGAGAGCAGTCTGGGAGGATGGGACTTCATAACCTGAAGCTGTAATTGGACAATTACCCCAATATGTAAATGGACCAAAACTTATAAATGTGGAAACTCGTGACTCAGAGTCCATCTTGGGTCCATCTTGGGTGGAGCCACACCTGGGCTCTTGTACTGCCCAAGGTGCATCCTCCTCTGAAGGCCTTTTAATAAATACCTACTTTATTCCTTTAACACTGTCTAGCGTCTGCTCTAGGGAGCCTCTCTAGGCATCACCTTTATAAGGGAAATTAAATAAAGGGACTTCTTAAATCTTTTAGTCTATTTCTTTCTCTGGGTTTTTGGAGCATTTTATTTTCTAGGAAGTATGAAGCATCAAGTTCTGTATTTCTTCTCTTTTACAGTTTTATTTTTGTCCCATACCGGATGGCAATACATAAAACAAAGCTTTCTAGCCTCTGTGGTGACATATCTAAATGAAAGGACTCTGAGGAATGCTCCAGCTGACTAGAAAGTGTTACCATGAGAAAGGGATTTAGCATGCATGGATTTTTCTACACTCTTTGAGATGCTTCAATGTGCTCCTTCATTTTATAGGCTCTGGAATGAGGCCTACACATTTTTAAACTCATTTAAAAACCCATTTTGATAGGGTAGCACTGTTGGAACATACTCTGCAATTGATTAATGAGGAGTTATTTGGACACATGGGCAGATACTTTTTTTCCATTGCTCCGGAAGGAAAATCAGAATCATGAGAAAATCTTCATTCAATAAAGGCAGCTGTGATAACTGTGGAGGTTTTGAAGTTCAAGAGAGGACAGCACATCAACAACAAAATTGTGCTGTCTTAGCTAGTATACACCAACATAGTTAGGCACAGTATCTTCAAACCCACAAAAATAAATCTTTGTTAGTTTCAATGGGGAATTGAAGATTTTTCCAGCTCTTCTTAAACAGGAAAAATGAATCAGTTCTTTGATCAGGATCCTTGCTGTGATCAGGATCCTTGCTGTGATCAGGCTCTAAATGCCCACTAAGGCCTTTTGTGGGTGGTTTGAGATTGTAAATATCTCTTCTTTATGTCCCGTGATTTCAGAACTGGGTGCTTCCTCTTCAGAACCTTTCAGAGGTGACCAACAAGCCCTTTCTCCCTGCCCCAACAGGCATCTGTCAGCATGTTGAAAGGAAAGCAGATTTAAAATAAACAGATTCTGAAACTGTCAGGGTTGAATGACTGCAGCTGAGGGCAAAAAGATTCAAGACACATGACTTCAACTGGAGCTACATTCACTTCAACGAAGACCTCAACACAGAATCCTGTATTTCAGGAAAAATGTGTAATATTCTCAAATGCATTAAACCTTGAGTTTGGGAGTCCAGGATACCTTCTCAAATGATAATGCTGCAGACACTTTATTTCTAAAGCAGGACTGCTGGAACAGGCCCAAATGCATCAGTACTCTGTGGGAACTGTGGTCACAGTCTAATGCTCAGCATAACTAGCTATGCTAAAATTATCTGAAACAGAAGAGTGCAGCTTGTGTTTTTTTACTGAATTTCTCTCATGCAAAGCATCTCAAACAAAGAGGCATGGCAAAGGGGAAAACAGGATGTGCCTGGGATCACATGCGAAGCCTGAAGTGGAAATGGATCAGAGGCTGGAACTAGCTGATCCTGAAGTTCATTTCCAACCCAAGCCATTCTGTGATTCTATAATTCTATGATCAGTGATTTGCTTGAGTATGTACATATCCTCCCAAAACCATAATATGATTGATAATATGTAAGCCATAAATTTGGTGTAATTTTTAAAAATAATATATAGTTCTGTAACTTGTTATTCAAAAATCACACTGTTTTCAAGGTAAATATACTTAGCCATGAATACCCCTGTGTTGAGTTCAGAGTTTTGCTAACTGTGAATAGTGTTGAAATATAACAATAAAAGGGATATTTCTGCCATTACTTCTCAATATTTTCTTAAGGAAAAGTATTCAAGTAAAGTACTAGTTTATCTTGAAATTGAACAGAAGTGAAAACATACAATTTTGAATTTGTAGGAAAGAAACCAGAATCAAACAGAAATAAATAAATGCCAGTTTTACTTTATCTAGCTTCAAATTTCACAGTGAAAAAAGCTTAAATTTATTTGTCTGGCCTAAATAAAAAAAAGGAAGTACTTGAACTTTAGAATTGATTTCTGAAGACAGAAAAATGTCAAATCAAAACAGTAGAAACCTGATTAGTCCTAGGTTCACTAACAGGCCTAATGATAATATATGAGAACTTGTATAAGCCATTTAATCTTCCATCCATTAACTGTGCTCCCCAAGAATTGACATCCTTTAAAAATTGTAAAACTACATTAGTAGATTCCTCTACTGAGTCTCCATAGTTTTCTTCCTCATGGCTAAGAAGCCAAAGCTGGTTATGTTCACACAATGCAGGCAGTGAAATTCAACAGGAAGGGTGCTTAAGATTCAGGAAGGGCGCTTAAGAATGTAGTATATATTTTGTAATGATTCTGTAAGCTGTAGGGATATAAGCAATACTAAATACATGCCTGGATCTGTAAGTACAAACCTTGTGTTGCATTTAAAGGAACATTATTTTGAAGGAACATTTTAGGAGTGTGTCTTTGCTTCTGCTCATTTATGTAGCAAGGCTACCTGCATACTTCATGCATGAATACCTTTTATTTATAAAGGATAGACGAAATACACAAAGGATTTTGCTACTCACATTGTCTCCTTTGTCACCTTTACTACCTTTCTGACCTGGTTCACCAATTTCACCCTGTAATTGAAAGTTAAAAGTTAAACTTGTTTAAAATGGTCTCCTTCATACTTAGCTGAAGTCAATATCACGGTATCTCTAAATGTTCCCTTTGACATGATTATTCTATATTTTATGCTGTTGCTTCAAGTGTAAAAGCCTAAAGGGAGAAATTCTGCAGTGATCAATAGTCTGTCATATTAATTAAGATACTGATAACTGAATTAAAAAGTGGAACAAGACCTGGCTTTGAAATATAATGCAACTGAGCTCTAAATAAAGGAAATTGTGTTGCTTATGTCACCTTCAATGTGAACTTTTAATGAAATTACCCTGATTTACAGACCCATGAAACTGTTTATGACTGAACAACTGCTTCTCACTGGAGTGTACAGTATTTCAAAACTTCAAAATCATTCAGATCACCAAGGAACTACGTTAGAAAATAATGTTTTCTTTATACAATAATGAAAGAAAATTAAGTTAAATCACAGAAAATTCTGTCAGTGGGATAAATAACACTCATGAATTACAAAAATGAATGGTGAAATCTTTACCCTGTGCTAACTGAGAAGTGCTGGGTCAAGCAACCACACCAGATGATCCTGAAAGGTGCCGTATTCTAAATTCTGCCAGAGGTCAACAGAATATCTCTGCCTTGAACATAATTATTTTGACACCCTCAACCTATCAGCACAACCTCTGGTGTTTCTGGATCCCTGTATTTTTCTGAAGACATTTCATCTTACTCATTCAGTAAACCAAGTTTCTAATTTAGGCAAAAATCAATTTTGGCATCCTTTGTCTTATTTTGCCACACTTTCATCCTTGTTTCTTTGCCAGGATAAATGTTATTCTACTAGTTCTTTAACACAATATCCCATGGCATCTGTCCCTCAGACATTTGGTTATAGAAGAGGTTTTTAGGTATTTTTTGCAGTAGGCAGAAGGAATTTCGGGGAGTCAGGGATAAGATTTGCTGCTTTGTCACCCTATTTATTTTGAGAAAAGCTACAGAGAACTGTAGTGACAGATCTTCTCCTAGATGCACAAATACCAATTATAATGATTCACCTTGTCCCCATCTTCTCCAGGAGAACCACTAGGACCAGCAGGACCAGGAAGTCCTACAGGACCCTGTATTCCATCACGTCCAGCTGGACCTTGGGGACCTTTTTCACCCTGGTTTTGAAGACAATGAAGTAATCCACATTATCACTGGCAAGTAATGAAAACTTCAGTACAGGGAGTCACAGTACCAATAAAAAATTAAACAAACCCACCCCCTCCATAAAACCCCCCAGCAAAACAGAAAACACCACAACAGAAAGAAAACTACCAAGAGAAGAGAATATATAAGAGAATTATATGAAGTAATAATGGAAGCTGATGTCAAATACACTTGTACTCTAATGCAGAGTGACTGACTACAAAGTTTTAATGAAAGACTGCTTTATATCCACTCCCTGCTGTAACATTAGCAGTTTTAACCCTTCCTGGTCTTAGAGAGCACAATAAGAAATGTTTTATTAAGTACATATTTGTAAATCTAAAGCGAGTAGGTTGGGTATTCTGAACATATTGAAGAGGCAAATACCAGAGTGGGAACAAGCAGCATTCTGGAATGAAAAGTGTGTGCTGGGATAGTTTTATGGGACTGTGATTACTCACGGGAGCACCCTTCTCTCCAGCGGGGCCTGGAGGCCCCTGAGGGCCAGGACGGCCGGGCAGACCAATGGGGCCAGCAGTACCCGCGGCTCCACGCTCTCCTGGCGAGCCCTGCGAACAGATACAGAGGATAAAGCAATTCTGAGGGAGCCCTGGTAATGCTGGTGGTTTTCATGAGGCAAGTCAACAGAGAAGCTGTTTATCACTGCAAGTTTATCTGGTTGAAGGTTACACATCTATCATGTGTGCAGGTAATGAAAAAATGCTGAAAGGACCGACTTGATTTCATACTCAATACAGTTTTGTTTTTTGTAAATACCACTTCCTGTATTTGTTCATCATAACGAGAGTGTCCTTAAAACCAGCCTGTTTTCAAAAACTTATTTCCCTCTACATTTTCAAAATATATTAACATACTACATTGATGAAAGAATATTCACCATTTCAAAATACAGAACCAAGCCACATCACAACCAACATTTTCAATAAAGTTTTTGTGCTGTTCATTGTTGTGAAGGTCACATTTCTGCATTTCAATTCACGTCTGTGAAAATCCATTCAAGTATAGTGACCAATTTAGTGTGTTCTACAGAGTAGGGTTTTTATGTACAGGCATCTTCAGATAAGCACAGAAAAAGTTAAAAATCTAATATTATGAGTTAAAGGTGAAACAACAGGCACCTGCATCTTTGCTTTCTGTCTTTTAAATAATTTACGATTTTTGCATTAACAGAGTACTCTTAAATGTTTGTGTACAAAAATGTTTCCCCAACTTTTCAGCTTTACACCTTCAAGACAGTTCGCAACACTTCAAAGTTATGATTGGTAATTTCACTTCTCCAATTGATATACTAGAAGCGAGATGATACACCACAGAATACAAAAGTAATAGGTGGTGAACCCTGAGACTAGCCTTTTTTTCATGTTCAAGCAAAATCAAATTTGCTGTCTTTTAGACATTAGAATTTTAAGATGCTTTCACCTATGAGGACCTTATTTTTTTGCTTTTACTCATGACATACTTGTCCTGGACTGACTTAATTAGCATAAATGGTACTAATTTCATAATTAGGTGCTTTCCCCTCCACATAAATGTGACAGAAAGGAGTGCTGAATGGTTTCTCAAAGTATTTCAGCAAGTTATTTCAGTAAGATCTAAATTTGCATGAGTGTTCAAACAAAGTACTTGTATGGAAATCACAGATGACTTTATCCTTCCAGGTGTCGGGTTTTTTTTAAAGTCTGGGTGGCTGCCTAAGTTTCTGTCCTATTTCTGTTATTTTTGCTCCTCAGGCCTCAGTGAATTCAACAAGAAAAAGTCATTACCCTACAGCCATACTACCATGGTCTCTGATCTTGTCAGATCTCATAAGCTAAACAATTTTAGGTCATCTCATCAGAGGATGTAAGAATACAGAGTAAAAAACCCAAATAACTCATAGATCCTTCCTGTGTCAGACAGCAGACACTAAAAGAGGCCATAATTTCCAGTAGCTCTTTTTAATCAGCCAACTTTTCACATTTATATTTGCATTTCACATGAGTTATGAAGAGGGACTACACCTTCTGTTTTCAAGGATCCGCTCCTTTCTCTGAGAGAATGGTCTCTGAGAACAGTAGAACATATTAAATCGTAGTCCCAACTCAAAATCATTTTAATCAGCTTCGTAAGTCTGTTCTCTTTATGTGTTTGTTATTTTGTTGTTTTTTTGTGGGTTTTTTTCTGGTCACTCTGTCCCACTATGAAACAAGCTCCTTATGTTATGAAACTACTTTTTAACCTTTGGTCTTGCGGTACTCACATCCTGGAATATTTTTAATGATTTTTGTAGTTTTTTGGTTTTTTTGTTTGGTTGGAGATTTTTGGTTTTGTTTTTGGGGTTTTTTTTGTTTGTTTGTTTGGTTGGTTGGTTTTTTCTTTCTTTGTTTTCTATTTAACTTTTCTACAGAATGGAAGTGTCATATTTTTGTCTTGTATTGCCACTGTACAGACCATAAACTCATTAGCAACCTTGCTTTTATCCCACTTCCTGTGAGGCGATATGTAGTGACAGCTATTGTATACATTGCATAGTAGTAGCAGAACTTGTTACTGATGGTTTACAAAATGCTCAACAAGTTAAGGTCGCCATGACTGTAGAATGTTGCCGGATAGATGAAGATAGGCCTAGATAGTTCAGTACTGATAATTGGGTAGCCTACAGCTGGCTTATTCTAATTTGAATATCCTATTCCTAAATGAGCAAATGAAAAATGACTGCTTGACATTCCAAAGAGCCTTCTCTCATCAGCATTCAGCATTCCACACAGTAGTAGGAGAAGGGAAGAAAACAAACAGAACTAACAAAGCAAGCAGATAAAAGAGAACTGTTAAAAAAATCCCAAACCCCACCCCCCCATAACAAAAAGACAACCACAACCTCCTCCCAAAAAACCCCAAATCATGAAAATACACCCCCTAAATCCTGCGGAGCCCCCTCTTGCTGTGACATGCATTCATGCATCTATTTCTTTTGTCCAAATCCTTCTAAAGAGAGTAATTGGCATATGCACAGTATTTGGAGCAGTCATTTGTTTGGTATGCTTGCGGATGTACGCACCAGCCAAATAAAGCTTATAATTGACTCTATATGCTAGTTGGAAACAATTGGTATTGGCAGGGAATTGGAGGAAAGTCAGCCAGTAGCACAGATTCTCTTCCTATTATAAATGGCAAATGAAGACTCTACTACAATTACACTTCTGCATGTACCCGCTCTTGGTTAAAAATAGATGGGAAAATATTTTCAGACTATTTGATGCTCATGGTCGGCTGTGAACTTCTGTGAAAAAAATGTAATTGTGGTTTAATTGTGGTGCTTGAAGTTGCACAGAAATCCAGGACTAAGGGCACCTACACACCTTTTTTTTCACTGAATACTGTTTTGAGATAACAAGTTAGTAATTAAAGATGAAACAGATAAAAATTCTACTGATGGCTCTTGGAATACTTTAAGGGAAACTTGGTCCTCTTTGTACCTCAAGTGGCCCACTTGCACTACGAGCTCAAAACATATTTTAAAAAATTAAAAATTTTGCCGTTTTAACTCTGTTTCAACTCCTGCTACCACTACATCAATTTCTTAAAGACTGGAAAAACCATATGCAAAAAATCCTCAGCATCCTAAAGGCTTCTTTCTATGACTGTTTACCTTAGCAGGAAAGGTGGTCCCAACAGGAAGAGGTTTATGAAGTCCTTAGTAGTGTGCTCCTGACACCCATACTCTGTGTGTTTCTGGACTATAATTAATGATGATTTCAGTCTGGCGCTGACCTTGCATTAGCTGGAGAGCATTAATAGTGTTCCTGGATTTTCTCAACCAATTTAGTTTCACGTGAAAGGAATACTATTGATTAGCTTTGAGAGAGCTCCATGAACCAAATGATGGTAAATGGGAATAATTGAGACAACCTCATCAAAAAAAGCTCTGATATTTTCAACTAAAACACTAATTTGTAGGCACCCTATAAAAATTAGAAAAACATGGATCATCTGAATTTCAATTAAAATATATGTATTTCAGAATACAGACAACTATCACTAAATAAGGTGCATACTTTTGCCTCACATCTTGTGTGATGTTTCTTTCTGAGGACCCATGACAAGAACGGCACAGCTCCTGTGTGAACAATGCTGGCTGGCAAAGGGGGCTGTGTCACACGTCAGCTTTGCCTGTGCTGCCTGCTCTGTGCATACTCAGAAGAGCTCTGGGTGACTGCACCTGAACCATCTGCTTGAGAGGTCAGTCCAGCCTTAGGGGCTCCTTCAACAAAAAATCAAGACATGACCTTTAGATTGAAGAGACTATTCTGGTCTATGCTTTCTTGACTTTGATTCATCCTTTCTTTTAACATTTCAGTTCTTCAGATGGGTAAGATAATA
This sequence comes from Bombycilla garrulus, assembly GCA_013400315.1. NCBI lineage: Eukaryota > Metazoa > Chordata > Aves > Passeriformes > Bombycillidae > Bombycilla > Bombycilla garrulus. The sequence continues at coordinate 527,240 of VXBU01014403.1, forward strand.
TCCATTTTGACTTTTTCTACAAGAATCCATTCCATTCCATTCCATTCCATTCCATTCTATTCCATTCCATTCCTTGTTTTGGTGCCTTTTGAGAATATATATATCCTGCACAGTGTTAAAAACTGTAAATTCAGGTTTTTAGCATAGAGAATTCAATAATTCATTTTAAGAATTCAAGTCCCATGTATTACTTGTACTGCACTATGTGTGGCTTTTTATCCTTGTTTAATGTATTCTAATCTGAATAAGAATTGCAAGGACATAAGAGAGCTTTGTTGAAGCACATAGAAATTCAGCTCCTCCATTACTTTTTTTCCTAACATGAATAGCTGCGATGATTGATTCTTTTCTTTTTTAACCTCAATTGCACTGAATGAAAGAAATAAATTGACAAGATGACTGTCGAAATCTACACAATTCACATTTGGGAAAAACTGTACCATGTTTTGAATGCCAGTGTATCCTTGTAGAAATTCTTTGCAAAAAGCATGACAACAAGAGAATAGGTAACTTGAAGCATACTCTACTACAGAGCTTATAATGCTGAGAAGGAAAACTCCTGCATGACATGATTTTACATTGCTGTACAAAGAGAACACAGGAGTACTGGGTTTGTATGGCAAGGGTTTGGTAGCAGGGGACTACAGGGCTGACTTCTGGGAGAAGATGCCACTTTCCCCCCTGTCCAGTGGAGCCCACACCAGCCAGACCCAAGATGGACCCATGGGCTGGCCATGGCTAAGCCTACAAGAGAGACAGGGGGTAAAACCTCGTAGATAATATATTTAAGAAGTGGGGAAAAGACGAACAACAGAGGGGGAGCAGAGATCCACCCACAGCCCATGGAGGACCCCAGACTGGAGCAGGTGGATGTCCAAAAGAGACTGTGGTTCCATGGAGAGCCTGCACTGGTGCAGGATCTAGGCAGGAGCTGTGGCTCTGTGGAGAGAGAAGCCCACACTGGAGCAGATTTGCTGGCAGGACTTGTGGCCCAATGGGGGATGCACACTGGAGCAGTCTACCCCTGAAGGACTGCACCTTGTGGAAAGAAACCTGGGCTGGAACAGTTCATGAAAACCACAGCCCACTGAAAAGACTCACGTTGGATAAGTTCATAGAGGACTGCCTCACAGTCATGGGATCCCACACTGGAGCAGGGGAAGAGTGTGAGGAGTCCTCCCCATGAGGAGGAAGGAGTTGCAATGTGTGATGAACTGAGGGCCATTCCCCATCCTTCTGCACTGCTTGGGGGCAGGATGAAGTGAAAATCAGGACTGAAGTTCAGCCTGGGAGGAAGGGAAGGTGAGGAGAAGGTGTTTGCAGACTTTATTTTTGTTTCTCCTTATCTATCCTACTCTGATTTGATTGAAAATAAATTAAACTCATTTTCCCAGTCTGCTTTGCCCATGATGTAACTGGTGGCTGATCTCCCTGTTCTTATCTTGACCCACAAGCCTTTCAGTGTATCTTGTCTTCTCTGTCCAATTGTGAAGGGCAGGAATAGAGCAGTTTGGTGGGCACCTGGCACCCAGCCAAGGCAGGCTGATCACAACAGCAGGAGTCCACCACTCCCCACCCATGGATTTTTCCACTGCGGAAAACCTCACTCATCTCAAAAGCAATTTGTAAAAGTGACAAGTATCGAGAAGCAAGTAAATGTCATAACTAATTCTAGTGGCAGAAGGCTTTAGATATTCTGTACCTTTATAATCCCTGCATGTTTATTAGTATGGATACTTAGTAGTAGTCTGATCTGTCTGATGTTTCACAGACCACGTTAATGAAAACACCACAGCATCTAAAGAAGAAAGAAGGTTATTAGGTAATATTGTTTATATTTCCATAAAATCATTATGTTTACTTACCATTGGGCCAGGTGGACCCTGTGGGCCTTCCCCTCCTTTCAGACCAGCTGGACCCTAGAAAATGGAAAGGAAAAAAAAAGCTTGTCTGCTAAACTAGAAAGTTCAAGAGTAATTTTGCAACACATATTAATAGGAAATATGTAAAGATACAAAGAAACAAACCTGAATAAAATACTTTCTTCTTATCTAGCCAACTATATTTGACAATGTGGGACACTTGATGTCTGTTCTCTTATTGCACTTATTTTCAAGCATAGTAGAAGACTTCATGAAATAAAGGAGTTCATACATTGTTTCTTTTCTTTAGAAATATTATGACAATTGCTCTAGTGCCTATATCATACCTGAGCACCTGGAAGGCCTCTTTCTCCAGGGAAACCACGAAGACCTGCTGGTCCATCTTTCCCAGGAACACCTTGAGGGCCTGGATCACCCTGGGAAACATATTACATTTTCATTAAAGATATGTTTAAAAATTAAGTGTACAACGAGCAATGAACATTAATGACCAGATCCTAGTTATAGTAATGAAAACAAAGATTGTACTCCCAGCTATTTACCCTCTAATTCCTTTATCAGTACAATAGTCTGTGTTTAAATTTTTAATGAACTTTCACAAAACACAGTACCAGTTGTGGAATACAAATAGTGGAAAACAAAACAAACCATAAAAATATGTTAAAAGATATATTCAATAAAAATGTTGATACTCACTTATAATAAACAATTGAATAGAATTACATAGTAACTAGATAAGTAATATTTTTCTTGTTCCCCAATGGTAGCCAAAAATTAAACAAGGAGTTAAATTTTCTTTTATAGCCTTTTATTCGCTACTACACATCTGACTTTAAATGCCAACATGCAATTTTCTACCTTGGTGTGAATATGTCATTACTAAGTATCTCCATATTGAATGCATAGTATATGCAAATGATTTTAAGTTTTTATGACAAAATTATTTATTTTTGGCTCAAGAGAATTCTCATTATTTCAGTGGAAGCAGACACAGCTCTAAAATTGGAATCCTCCAGTCTTCCAAGTCCCTCTGGGTGAAACCTGCCAATCATGATTTTACACTGTATGTTCTGATTTTATTCTGCATGTCTACTTGATGATTTGAAATGTCACACTGTCAGCAGTTCATCTGTCCCTCCCTATTTGTTCTGCAAAGCCACATCATACCTTAGCACCTTCTTTTCCTGCAGCACCTGGGAGGCCTTGTTCACCTGGGGGACCAGGAGGACCTGGATGGCCTCTTTCACCAATTGGTCCAGTCTCACCGGTAGGACCCTAAGCACAAAAGTCCAACTTTAGTCACCTGAAGTTATTTAATGTCTTGCAAGGTGTGGGTGGAAGAGGAGAGGAGCAGATTCTCAATATCCAGCTGTTATGTTACCAAACAGTATTGCCATTGGTTAGCGTACATTCCTCACCTTCCCTTCAGGCAAGGCTGACTTACAAAATATCTTTGTCCTATAAAATAAATCTTGCATTGCATTTTGCCTGCAGACACGTCTGAGGAGCTTCCAGAGAGTGAAATCCTGACCTTGTTCCTTAAGCACTGAAGCTTTAACACACAGTATGTATGGGAGAAGGTTACAAAAAGGACATGGGAGAGAAACCCATGTACTATTCTTGTCTTGAAACACTTCTGTACTGTTGTTTTTCTAAATAATAGGAAATGCAAGGCAGGAGAGTTGAAAGATCTCTCTTCAGATTCCGTGGCAGAAAAGTTCCACCGAGAGAATCAGCTAAAAAGCTCTAAATGCTTGATTAAGTTGTAAATAAATAAACCAAATGAAATTTTGATAATTTATCTCTCCACAATCTAAAAGTTACTTAATTAATTCACACATTGCATTGTTCTTTCTAAAATGTTTAATGGTAGAGGAATCTGTCTCCTTGACTTCTGAAAGCTACAAATTTCATAATCACATTAAAAAACCCTGAAACAACAACAAACCAGCAAAAAACCCAAACCAAAACATAAAACAAAGTGGAAAGGTAACCCAAGTATTTTCATTTTTTTGTGGAATCACTGATGATTAGTAAGTATAGCTTTCTAATATTTTTGTGCAACTTTTATTACAAAAGTTAATATAATGATTGATATGGTCTTTTTAATACAGGAAAAGCAACTGCCTTATCCATAATATAACCATTAAACATTGGTCTCATGAAGTCAGCTATGAAATGAAATTATGTACCTGAGGGCCAACAACACCACCAGGACCAGGAGGACCAGTTTTTCCTTGAAAACCCTGTGAAATAATTATAGAATATTACATTACCCTTTACAAGTTATAGAACAGCAAAATTCATATCTGTTCTGAAGAGGTAAATGGGAAATTTCATGTCACAAATTCCTTCTCCTCAGGAAATAAAAAAGACAAATCTTTTTTGTCTGTGCATACACAAATGAAGTGCTGATTAATCTCTTCAATTTCTCAGTTCCCATCTCTCTGAGGTGGTACAGCAGTAAAAATTGCTGTCAGTTTTACAGATATCTCTAGGAGAACTTGATTAGATGAGTTTGAATGCATAAATGATGCAGCTAAATGACAGCTGAAAATACATTTTTACATATGTATATATACATGAATCCTACAGCCTGACATAAAAAATACTTCTTAAAGAAAGACACAGATGGAGGATTAAGTTGGAAGGGCATTAAAGATAAAGTGGAGGTGAGACAAAAAGAGAATGAAAAGAAATAAAGATCCAGGGAAGGTGAAGGTTATATAGAAGTGGTAGAAAAGGCAACATGAGTGTCACAAAAAGAATGAAGATGATGAGAAGTCAATGTGATCTCAAAAGTAGAACAGAAAGGAAATATTTTTGAGACAATTTTTTAGAACACAGACAAATTTTACAGAAATAATCAGTGGCCTTTGATTTCAGGCCAAAATTAGTCAATAAACTGAATGAGAGCATCACTTTATAGTAGCACTGTTTAATGCATCTTAGAAGTATCCTAAATTATTTCTTTCAAATATTGGATGAGTGTTAGTACATTCCTGCTGGGTCACATTGGGGTCCTACAGAATATTGCCTGCCTAACAGCCTGTGTCTGCCTCCTCATCTGCTCACCTGAGTAAAAACAAAGGGGTCATCTAGCCCAAAGTTTTTCAAATACTGGGCCCAACTTAGCTTTCCTCTGGGCACAGTCTGACTGATAGTTGCTCTATTCCACCAGTTCCAGTTTGAGCTTTTCTCCTCAATCTGATTCTGTTCCAGGTACCAGTCAGATGTTACCAGGGTTCAGTTTGGCCCATAACTCAGGAGCTCTCTCAGACCTCTTAAATGATCCAGATTAAAAAAAAAATAAAATAAAAAAGCACCCCTTTGTTCTAATGACAGAAAATCAGAACTGCTCCAGATGGAATCATTCCTATGTCCCTTCCTTTACACAATCAAAGCTTCCTCTGTAAGCCTGTTGTCAGGAAAGACAAATGTTGAACATCACCCGCTTACTGAAAGCACCTTGAGAAGACCTGCTAGTCCTGATTTTGCAGAATGCATTGATAGTTTGTTTCCTGATTCTAATGATGGGTTCAATACCCTGCTTTCTGTCTTCTGTTACAAGCTTATACATTCCTACAGGTCAAGATTTCTAAAAGAGGTAAAAAGCAAAGGAGATTTGAGCAGCAACTACTCAAGAAGACCTGAACCTTCCATCACTTCATCTAAAATATTTAACAATAAAAAATGTCTCATGTGTGTGTTCTGAGTGGTAAAGTAGCCTCTATTTTTTTTTGTTATTTTCTGAGAAAGACAATTTAATAAAATTATTCATTGTAGCAAGAAGAAGGCTCTCAATGAATTCTAACAGATGACACAGGTACTATATTTCTATTTTATCTTTTCATAAGCATGAAACACTAAATTCTTCCATAACAGCAGAAAATCTAGGAATTTTCACTACTGATGCCTCCTGCCAAACTGAAATTGACATCACTGAAATTTATTATCACTTCTAAGGACAAACTGGCATAACATTGGTTTTCAGTACAAAGTTTATTCCTACATTTATATTCCAAATTATTTATCATGATATTACGTTCCTATGTTTACAATTTCAACAATGTCAGTTCTTTAAAGTGTATATGTCTTACTGGGGGAAAAAGCTGCAGCATTTTTTCCACCAATAGTTACCTCAGTTGCTGTCAACATACACTTATTATTCCACAAACAAACTGCAGACTGCAACCTGGGAATCTGGTTCCCTAATTTGTTAAGCTTGACTATGTCTCTTATCCTAATTCCCTAATTGCTGAAATGACCATATGCACCAATGAACTTTATAATAAGATATGTGTCTAAATAAGAAAGAGAATTTTTAATACCCTTACCTTCCAGTGAGTGCAAAGAAAGTTTTCTATTTATACATTTTTAAAAAACTTTAAGTGGATATGTTCATCAGGAAAAGAAAGTCAACAAGCCTAATGATTGATTTAAAACCATCTGGTTTTCTACAAAAACACATATATAACAACCCATGGGGAAAAATATTTTAATCATAGTTTTGGCCCAAGTTTACAAATGCACAGGGCAGAAAACAATTCTAATGACAAGCTGCATTTGCTCCTAAGTTACTCAAGTTTTTTTATCGTTATAACCCTGCTAAACCTGAAGTGATATAGAACTAGAGAACCATAGCACTGAGTGAATCCTGAGGGACCTGGTTAATAGTTTCATTGTGTTTTGAATATTTTATTACAAGTGGTATCACATAATCAGAATGGCTGAGGTTGGAAGGGACCTCCAGAGTCATTTTGTCCAGCTGCTCTGCTGAAGCAGGGCCGCTGAGAGCTGGTTGCCCAGGAATATGTCCAGATGGCTTTTGAATACCTCAGATAGACACTCTGCAGCCTCTCTGGGTACTGTGTGATAGTGCTTGATCACCCTCACACAGAGAAAGCATTTCCAGATGTTCAGATGGAAGCTCCTGTGTTTCAGTTTATGCCCATTGCCTCTTGTCACTGGGCACCACGGAAAAGAGCCTGACTCCATCTTCTTTACAGCTCCCTTTAGATATTTCTGTACTTGGGTGAGATCTGAGCCTTCTCCAGGCTGAGCAGTCCTGGCTCCATCAGTCTTTACTCACAGCAGAGATGCTCCAGTCCCTTAATCATCTTAGTGGCCCTTTACTGGCCACTCTCCAGAAGCTCTCCTGTCCTGAGGAGCCCAGAACTGTACACAATGGTCCTGGCCTCAGCAGGCTGGACAGAAGGAAAAGATGCCTCTGCTTCAGCACAGGATGCTCTCTGCTTTCTTTGCTGTACTGGCACATTACTGGCTCATGTTCAAAGCAGTAAAACTAAAGGCAAAATGTTAACTTTTAAACAGCAGACTAAAGAATAAGTTTGAGCTTCCTGCATTGTAAACAATGATTACAATTGATCCTTATGACACGCTACACAGTCTTTGCATCATTGCAAAGGAAAAGAATGAATAAGGAATCAATAATGTTTCCCACACAATAAAGCCACTATCATTTCAAAGCATTACAATGTCACACTGCTACAATACTAGCAGAAGAAAATAGAGATTTTCAGAGGGGTGTGTTACTCCAAGCTCTGTGCTCCTCCTTCCAGCAGTGGAAGTGACTCAGCAGTCACTAATAGATTTCCAGTGAAGCTGGAGCCTAAAATACATTCTACCTGCTGAGAAAATTTCTCGATAAATTCAATTATGGCTTTCTCTAGCTCTGAAAAATCCAAGTGAGAATTTTTATTTTATAATGGAATATCAGTAACATTCTGACACTACATAAATAGTGTGTTTAATAAAGATAATTCAACTAAAAATATTACATAGTATTTTTTTCATTTTGATGCCAGAATTTATTAATTGTGATTCCTAGAGGAGTTACATGGTTTCAATTTTTCTTTTATTTTAATAGGTTCAATCATTCCTGATCCTACTTTCCAAAGGTCTTGGCTTTTCTGTTTTCTAGCTGTTTATCACCAAAAAGAGTGATAATTTTTATGTTACTATTTTTGGTACATGGCATCCAGTGAAAAAAACACTGTATAGCAATTGTCTGAAAAATCTTAATTTAAATTGAGATCTGGGTATTAATCTTTTTTACTTCTATTGAATATTTAATCTCATTCTGATATTACTAACTGGACATAGCAAAGAATAACCTCACACTTGTATCATGGCAGCAAAATAAAGCTTTCTCATGCCCCATCTGCAAGAAAAGTACAGATATGTAACTTTTGGTGACAGCCTCTTTCCCTTTCCCCTGTTATCTCTATTTCTTTGGTTTTGATCACATAATCATGACCTTTAGGACAACACTAACACAGCAGAGTAATTTACTTACAGTCTCACCCCGCTGTCCTGGGTGCCCAGGCAAGCCATCTTTTCCAGGTGGACCCTGAAATTATAAAATAAATAAATAAAGAAATTTCTTAGCCATCTTCAAACAAAGTGTGCAATTAGCTGTCAGAATCTCTGCTTTCTGTTTATTTCTAGACTAGTCTTTGGTAAATTTTAACTGCTCCTATATTAGCTAGCAAGGATTTTCATAATATTTTTTCCTTGCATCCTTCCTATTGTGTCTTAATTGCTTGGAGAATGGCTGTTATCGAATGCAAACATGTTCAAAATAGATTTCTGTAAATTCAGAAGTCATGGAAAGTCCCTATACTTCCATTTTACTTTGGTTAATGACTTGACATGAATCTAAGCATTACAGAAGGACTTGATGAAAGCACAGGTTTTGGAATTGGGAGAAAAAGAATCACAGGTGGTTTGTTGCTTTTTTACTGCACTGAGAGCCACACCAGAAAAGCACCTAAACTGGTTCAGGTGGCAGCTCAAAGTTGCTATGATGCTGTGACTTCTATATGTTTCTTTTACTATTGAATGCCCCATTCCTCCTAATTTTTCCTCAGAGAATCAATCATTCAAAGAAAATACACAGCAGCAAAGTAGCATTTTGCCTGAACTCAGTGTGTCACGTGGTCACTGGCAGGACATACCAGACTTGCAGTTTGTTGCATTACTCTCAATGTCTTAAGAGCTGCACCAATGACTACTTTGAATATGTGAGTCCAAACCCTTAAGGCTCAACAAGAATATTTGTAATCTATACATAAACCGTCCCTTACATAAATTTTCAACTATTCATTTCAGAGGCACTCTACAAAAATTAACATTCCTGCTGTTACACATATGTAATAAAAGAGATACTTACTGGAGGCCCCTTTGGTCCGGGGAATCCAACAGGTCCCTGAGGCCCTTGCGGTCCCTGGTTTAAAGGCAACCAAAAAAGGGAAGTTTTATTCAAGATGGATTGAAAATTTTGTTTCAATTATAAAATATAGGAACCCTACAGGTAATGTCTGGACTCAAGCATAAAGCCTCAGCTACACTGTCATAAATATTGGTAGCAACAATTCACATGCACAGACACTGGAGGAATTTCCTGAAAGCAGCAGTGTAGGAATGCAGTAAAAAATGAGGAAAACTACTTATATCAACTATGTTTGAATCTTACCCCTAAAACTGTGCATAATAAAGTAGGAATCAACTGTGAGTTAGCAGCACTGCTCTTCCATTAAGTTTCAGTCAAATATTCATCTTTGGAAATTCCTAAACCCTGATAATATTTCAAACCAGTACAACACTACAAAATTCCAAATAAAATAAACTTTACAGAGTTAGCTGGGATTAAATACAGCATTCTGCTATTATGAAAAATAGTTTTAAAATCCATGATGTGTGAACATTTTATTTCTATAGTTTTGTATATACAGATATATGGAGAGAGAAAATTTTCATGCAGCATGGTTTTACAAATTTAGCTAAAGATGATCAACTGAGTGCATTGTGTGCATGTGTACATGTATGTTCACATATAAATATCTATACACGTAGATATTTACACTAAGTACTAGCTTACATGATTCCTTCTGAAGCCATTACAAAAAAAACCCCAGAGGCCAGCTTCAAAATTTATGGTTAACATGCTAAAAGGTACTATGCCAGCTTATGAAAATCCCTTTCGTTCTTTAGTTTTTAGTGTACTAAGTGAAATCTTAAGAGTCTTATTCATTTTCCATGGTTCCAAGGCTGAGTTACGCACCAAAGTCATATGTGCAAGACTTTATTCTTGATGTATGACATGTGGGTTTGCTATGACATCAGCTGTCCAAATACGTTAGAAATGTTGGTTTGATGCAAAAGATTTGAAGCAGGAGGTCACATCTCCTAAATTATTCTACCCTTTTGCTCCTCAGAGTTCCATAAGTCCTATCCCTTAGAGCCCAGGCTTGCAGAAGTGCAGTTGCCTCCTGTAGTGGGCAAAGCAGTGCACAAATGTAGCTGGGGAAGAGGATTCCTTGTGCCCAGCCTGGGAGAATTTGATCTTAAATGAATCTTATTACAGGGCAGACTTCTATTACATTGAAATACTAAATCTGAATCAATTAAGAAGTGCTAGGCAAAGGGAGAAATCTTTGTGATCTTACTTCCCTATCCAATTTTTTTTCTAAAAAGAGGTATAAGTCTGTTTCTGAAACGTTCATAACACACAAATATGCTCCATATTAGGGTTTGGGTCATTTTTCAACATTCCACCTATGTGAACAAATTAACTTTTCTCATTTGTTTTTGGGTATAACATAAAGCTTCAAAAAAAAAAAAAGGTGGAGCTTTATAGAGAAAAACGAATAAAATTGACTCAGCTACAAAATAATTGAATGGAACTGGTCAGTCTCAGAAACTGGGTTATAGGAACACTATGCAAAATTTTACATTTAAATGTAAACCTTCTTTCTCAATAATTTCACATTCTCACACTTTGAGGCATTCTAAGGAAAAAACTACAACTTTTCTTCTCATTCACAGTATGGCTTGCAGGTTTCATGTCAGTGGACTGAGGGATTATGTGAGACAAAGCACTAGAATACTAACAGCATGCTATCAAAATTACATTTTCATTTTTGTTATTAAGTTTCATTTTAACAGTAGCTACACAGGATAGATTATTTATTATTTTCATGTTTGGTAACTGAAATAGTCTCAGAGGAGTAGAGATGACAGTTTTATTTTTTGGCTGACACGCTCCCCTCCTGGGAAGCAAATAGATACCTCACACTTATATTACACAAGTGATGAGAGGCATGGTGCTCAATGATTCTTCATCTCTTTGCTTTTATCAGTTTCTCTCCAGGGATGCCTTCATCTTAGATTGATCTGCTTATTGTTTTAGTACCCCCTTCTCTTCCCTGCAAAATCTTGGAGCTATCAGTAAACTCCTCTTCCAGAAGGATTTGCTACTCCCCTTCTGGTAGGCTGTCACTGATCCTCCCCAGTGTAAAGCAACCCACATTTCCTTTCCTGGTCTATGCCTCATTGTCTCCATCCCACATCCAAGCTAACGCCAAAAAATGTGACATTATGGAGCTGGGGAAAATGCACAAAGAGCTCCCTCCTGAAGAGTAGCACTCCTACAGAACACTGGGACCTTCCTGTGGACACTGGGAGAAGATCATTAGGCTTCCTATATGAAAAAGGTTAGCAGTTTAATGAAATATGACTACAAAAGAAAAGTTTAAGCTTTGCAAAAATACTTTGGCAGAAAGCCCATACACTTCCACTGACTCAGTTTTCAGGTGCTGCCATTACAAGTACAATTTATTAATACTCTTTTTTTTTACAGTGCTGTACAGTGAGCTGCATAGTGGATTTGTGTATTGATTCGTAAGATAATAGCAAGCAGAAAATTTTGTTTTAGAGAGGACAATAGGATTTCTGAATCAAGCAGAAAATAGGCTGAAGGGAATACTTAGCTGATCAGAAAAAAAACCAACTTAGCTGCTTCAAAAAATAATCTTCTGGATGTGGCTTGAGTGTGTGCTAATCCAATAGCAATAAGGTGCAATAAGCTGCAGTAAGTGAGGAATTCTGAGGAGCCTAAGCTGTGAGTATATCTGTAATTCCACAGGGATGTATACAAAGTGCATGGATGTAATGCAAAGTGTGTATGTACTCTCTATATGAACAAAACTGAGATACATTTGGAAAAAGCTTTCAGCAAACTTCAGCCACCCCACTCATAACTTTGTGAAAAGCACCATTGGAACTGTGGTTTTGTTAGTTCTGGTTACCCTGGTCAAAACAGCAGAGATATATGAGAGCGCAAACTGAAAATAAAGCAACCCTCCCACCCACGAAACACACTGGATATACTGGGAAAAACATATACAAAGATGGCTTTCACAAACCCTTTCGCCTGGTGGGCCAGGAGGACCATCATTGCCTGAAGTGCCCTGGAAAGGAAAGACGGTACATTCAAGGATTTATATTTATTTTAAAAAACCCCAGCCTGTAGCCAATTTATACAGTGGGCTTGACATTTACCTTTGGACCCGGTTTACCAGTGGGACCTCTGGGACCTCTTGAGCCTCTTGGACCCTGTCAATTTAACACAGATGCACTTGATGATAAATACTGGATATTATAATCTAATAAAACTAATTATTCACAGTATAGTGGAGGCAATTTACACAGGGAAGCTTCTAAATTGCAAATCAAAAGAACTTACTGTTGGTCCTCGTTGTCCTCTGGGGCCTGGTTTGCCATGCAATCCCTGGAAAGAAAAGTTCACAGAAATCATCTTAGCAGGCACTCTATTTGTGAAACAAAGTTTTTTTTACTGAAGTGGAAGCAGAGAGCAACTCCCTTAAGTTTAAATGTTATTTTACCTTTGACTACGTACTTTGCATTTCAATTTACAGAATCGTGGTCCTTGAAAAAATTGGTTATCTTTCTGAGTTCGCTGGGACTTGTGGCTAAGTGCACTAAATTTGCCTGAAAGTCAGATTCTGTCAGAAGCATTAGAATATTTTAAACTACATTAAAACGGTATTGAAGGTGGCACACAACAAGCAGAGTCCCTCTGCAGTAGTCGAAAGGACCTGGCATTGTGAACAGCCTTAAAAAAAAAGTTCCCAGGTTCCTGTGGACAGCTCCACAGATGAACAGAGAAAAGAAAGGGCAAGCCTCTCTTCATTTGTAACAGAAATAGGCACTGCAGTACCTATCAAAATTATGCATACTTGACAGAGATACAGAACTTGCCAGAATACTGGTCCTTAATATTTTGCTTTAATATATCTCCCTAGTCATGCTCAATGTGATTTTTCTTTAGGGTCTGGACTGGGATTGCTGTGCATTGTAATGTAAAGAATCTTAAAATTCAAGAAAGTACTCTTTAGGGAGAGAAAGGAACCTAATGGCTGGTACTTTCTAATCTCTGAGGTAAACAAACAAACAACAAAAAAATCATCAGAGATGTTTTAGCACAAAGCTTCCTTTTATTGGAAACCAATTTAATGCATTCACCTGTTTTCTTGACAGGTTTTGTGGTTTGTTTTTTTGTTTGTTTGTTTGTTTTGGTTTTGTGGGTTTTTTTAATACTGTTGGTTTTATTTCACTTATCAAAAAAAATTGTATGTGTTGTTTTCAAATTCTACTCCGTCTGTGATCTTCTGAAGGACACTCTTTGCTAGTACGAGGGACTATCTTTCCTAGTACGAGTATGCATGGTAGCATAAAACACCATGACAAGCCTTTAGGCAAGATCAACAATAATATCTGATTCTCATTACAAAACCTGCAGCTATGGGCTCATTGATGATCAGCATAATATTTCATGTACCAGCAGTTTGATGGTATTAATTACGTGGTTAATAACCTAGCTGAACTTAAAGCTTTATGAAGGCCGGAAAACAGATCAATACAGTAAGATTTTCATAATTTTAAGCCTCCTGTTTGATCCCATAATTTTGCTTTTTTGTTTTAAATCTGCTGCTTTTATTACCAGCTGCCTCATTTTTTCACAACACAGGTGAACTGAACATTGCTTTGTTGCTTGTGCCTGTACACTACAATGCATCTTTATCTTAGCTAAAATAATACAAGAATAATTTAAACCATATATAAGTAATGCAAATGCTATTGAATTTCATATGTTTCATCTTAAAATTATGCTTTAAGAATAATAATGTATATTACCTGTTTGACTTGATGTTGCCACCAGCTATGCATTCTGACTCATCTCTTAATTTCACCATCTTTCTAACATACCCTGCTATATCAATTGAGTTTTAGAGACAACAGCACAGTGATCTTTCTAATCTACTCTAATTGTTATAGTATGAAGAACATGCATAACACATTTCCTCTCACCTGCTTCAAGTAAACAAAGCAGCAGAAGATGTAATTTTACCTTTTTTTAATATATGTAATAGTACACATACTTCATCCTGCCTGGTGTATTTTGCTATTTTTAAGATAAGCCTAAAAAAAAAAGTCTCCTTGTGGCAAGTCAGAATATTTATGAAATACAAGTTGAATTTCCTTGAGGGTAAATTGCATGGTAGCAGGATAATTCATGGGATACAGGATAATAGTTCTTGCCAACTCACTCAGCTATACTGTCCAAAATAAAACCCAAACCCTTCAGCAAAGGTGATTTTTATTCTCTTTTTCAAATTATATATTTATGGCAGTGTGTGCAGCAAAGAAGCATCCAAGTTCTTGTATATTTAGATTAATACCTTAAAGAATTGCAAATAATGCCTCAGAGTATGTCCTGTGTTACATAAAGATAGAGGCCCATCTTGAATGTGAAAAGCATGTTTTTATAATTTTTTAGATAGTAACTTGTATCCTTAGGTTTCAGTCTTTTCCCCCAGCGCTGAATTTTAAAAGTTAATTAAGTATTATGCAAGAATGAATTATCATACCCTTGCACCTTTCTCTCCATTGGCACCTGGAAATCCTGGAAAACCAGTTGAGCCCTATGTAAGAAATCAATGCAAATGTCAGAGCACATTAAGAACAAAACAGCAGTAGAGCCAACGTGTAATAGACACATAAAGCACAACTCCAAAGTCATGTACATCGTACACGTCAAACTTGCAACTGTGACAGCTGCAAATAAACTTATGAAAGCTGTAAATAAACTTACCATAATGCCTCAAGTTGAGAAAGCATTAAAAAAATCAATGGAGATTATTTGCCATCTTATCAGACAATAAAGTATTCATTAAATCTGCACCTTTTTTTAAAGTAGGAAAGTAATAATTAGTAACAGCCCACTACAAATAACTGTAGTTATATCACAACTACATATCACTGTATCATAACAAAGACAAACAAACAAGGCCTTTTTACCTCACAGTAAGATAATTCTTTAAAAAAAAATCCAAAAAATGGTAAGGATTTGCTACATCCTCTATTCACTTTACTGAGCTGTAAATTAATTTCTTCAAGTTCTTTATCCACTGCAAACCAACCCATGGACAGTTTTAACTGATCCATGCAACTCATACATAAGCAGAGTTTATGAGATTATCTGACTTGAAACTGCTCCCAGCTCTATTCCTTCTCCTTTTTTCCTCTCCTTTCCTTCTCGTAACTGCCCAGTCCAATGGGAGCAGTATGATTTTCTTCTTTGATTCTGGCACAGAGGTTCCATGGGACAGCAGACTTTTTACCTGCGAAGGTGTCAATTTTTCACAAGTAACTTGTGATCAAAGAGGTGATAATCATGATAAAATATACTTTTAACTGACTGGGGATGAAAATAAAGAGAGTGTTTGGTTTAGTTGCCACTAAAATTTACCAGCCAGAGTCTCTGCTGTCACAATGCAAATAAGTAGTGGAAAATAAAATGCATACAACAAAAACCTAAGATATAATTTCTTTGTGCTCTTTGAAATGAACTTTTAAAATTTTTTTTCACTTGTTCTTACTCCTGTTTTTCCTCTAATGAATCCTTTTTACATAACCATTCCAATTATCCATAAAAGACTTACGGGCAGTACAACTTCACTAAAACAGATTGTAATGAAACCCTTACTGATATTGACTGGTGGCAAAGAAGTAATCTTTTTCTTCCTTTCCTCTTCTTTCATATTCCTTTTCCTTTAATTTATTTTCTTACTTCTTAATTTTTCACTAGTCATAACTTTATATAAGAATAAAACTAAAAATTCTAGTCTGTGAAGCCAAAGAATGCTCCTTAAAGTTAAAAGGCTGGACAAAAACCAGACCAAATGATGGTGCACTAGTAGTTATGACTTGGTTTGAAATATCTTACATGTACAGTACTTTTTACAACTGTGCTAATCAAGATGGACTGGATTGGAGAAAAAAAAAAGTGTACTGAAAATTTTCAGATAATGGCAGTACTCTAAAACCAATTCTTAGAAAAAAACTGAATGAAAAGCAAGTATCAACAAAAAGAATGATGTCAACTTTCTTGACAATACTGGGACAAGATTTCCTATTTGCTTTACATAGCTAATATATGTTTTGATTGCTTTGGAAGGAATTTTTTACTCCCTCCCTGGCCTGTGACTCGGTTTCCAAAGAAGTCCCTAGTGAGCTATCTGTTGTAGCTGTCATTAGTCTTTCATGCAAATTTAAGCAACAAAATAGAAAAGCCACAGTGAATGCAGCCTGAGAACTATTTTGAATTTTAATGTGAAAAAATTTAATGCAAGGAAGATCTTGATCACATCTTTGTTGAAAAAAGAATCAATCAAATTTTACTTGAAATGTTATATCATTTTTGTTCTTAGAAATGAATAATGTAAAACACTTATCTTAGATTTTTCAAAAGACAATTCTAAAGGAGAATAATGAGACTAAAACCTCAGACATTTTGAGCTAAGAAACTGAAGCCAAAATCCCTGTGTCTTTCAAGGCGAATAGTTTTCATGAGTATTTTCCATAGATTGTTTTAGTAGTTTTCACTAATGCAGTGTTCACTGAATAATAAGCATTTTTCAGGAAGTCCATTCACTTAACTAAGAATGGTCAAAATATAGGGCAGAGTGAGAAAAACACTTTGCCCGTCAGGAAGTTGTATTTCATCCAAAACTCCCCATAATTTCAAATTTGGAAATAAAAACAAATCCAAAGTAGAGCAGAATTGAGGATTTTACTGCAGGCTGATTGTTCAGATGTGTAGGAATAGTAAAGGATTCTTTCACTTGTGATATTTATCTAGATGGGTCTTCTTTGAGAAGGACTGGAGCTACAATGTCTCCCTAATGGTCTCCTCTAGACAGTGAAATGTCTGTGGAACTATGCTTTTATTCCAACTTCTTTCTTTGTAATCTCAGAAAAGAGATTGTGCAATTAATTTAACGTGCCCATTTCCTAAAGATGTGTTAGGATTAACTTGACAGAAATTTGTTTCATAAAAATGTTTTAAAATAGAAGCCCCCTGTGTGGTTTTCTATTGCAATTCAAATATGTAAAGTAGCTGAAGGATAGATATAGGCACTTAAATTAACTAAGGATTGTGTCTTGTCATGTCTGTCTTAAAAGAAACTATAGGAAAACATGAGGAAAATTGTAAATTATACATTTCAAAGAAATATGTTTTATTCCATGGAAGAAGCAATAATCACACAAATTGAATCCCTGCACCACACTGAAAATTCCCATCACTATCAGCATCAATTTAGTCAATATAGTGCCTATTCTCTTTCCAGAATGTCCAATTCCTGGCAATTCCTTCCTTTTCTAATTGTATAGTACATGCCAGTCTGATGCTGGCACAATACAACTCAGGAGAGCATGCTAAAGGAAAGGTAGAGCTCCATAAAGAGCCTGACCTAGGGGATCCCACATTGTAGAAGATTTTATTTCAGAATATGATTGTCAAAAAAGAAAATGAGAAGAATGGCCCTTTCTTTGATGTCCACACCCTGCTTCACCAAACACAGAAATGAAATAAGTGCCATTGTGACCAGTGTCAAAACACTCAATACACAGCAAATTTACAGCTCACCTTTGGACCTTGTCTTCCTGGATATCCTGGCAGTCCAGGTACACCAAGCTTGCCCTGCAATGAGAAGGCAGTGTTAAATTTTACTGTATCTTCCTTTGTGGCTCAGCAAGCTTCTATACAAAACAACTTTTCCACAACACAGAGTGATGATACTCCATGTAATATAATATTAAATTAAATCAATTTCTCATTTTTATAATTAATCACCAGTGGGCTTAGTTCTCCAAACTTAAACAAAAATCCCACTCCAATGAATGAATCCAGTGAAACCAATACATCAAAGGTTTTTTTTCTTCCATGAAGTGCTGTTCAGTTATGTGTGGTTAAGATCATTAAACAATACTTATTCTCTAAAAAATCAGGGCATTAATAGGCTTAAGAAATTATTTTTAATTTACACTGTGTGATGGCTGACTTTCAAGAATAAGCATTTCAAGAATCAATTCTTTTCTTGAATAGTTCTAAACTGAGTCTATGATAAGTTATACCCCACTGATTATTTGCTGACAATGGATTTGTCAACAACCATTACCAACTGGCTGTGTTAAGAAAAGACTGATCAGCACTGACATCAACCATTCCCAGAAATGAAATACAGTACTCTACTCCATTGAGTTAGTCTCTTTAGACCTCTAGAGGATGAGTGATGGTTTGCCACTTTCAAAGGCAAGGAAAAGCAGTTTGAGACTTTGAAAGATGGGAACTCTGGGGAAGAATTTCTCTATGTTCTAGAATATCAAGTTCTGGAGAAGATCTCAGTTGAAAAATGACTGTAGGGTATCTGCAACAGCCATAGATAATGTAAAATAGGCAGGAGAGACTTGCATGGAGGAAGACATTTTCCCAAAAATGTCTATTGGTAAAAAATACAGCACATAAATAAATATGTTAAGTATTATCATATTCATGTAAGCACATTGTCTGGTGAGACATTATTGAGAAGAATTTTTACATTTAACTAACTACTTATAAAGCTACCTGTTATTTGCCACAAGTCACATGCATTGAAATGGTTTAATTGTTTTGCAGCATGATATCACATCAAACTCTTGCCAGATTCAGTGGAAGTTTTGTTCTGATTTTTTGAGTCAGCAAGCCCAGTTGCCGGGGTTGTGAGTGTGAATACAGATTTTTTTTATTATGAGCTCATTTCTGTTACATTCCTAATTTTTTTGGCACCTTGCTTGAGATTTCATTACCCAAGCAAATCAAGCTTTAGACCTACTTGGGAAATAGAGTTTTCTTATAATGCAATCAGATGAACACAGAAAATAAGAACTACTTCAGTAATTTAATTACTATCCCTAAAAAATAACACCTTTGCATTAAATACATCATAGGAATGACAAGAAAACAAGACCTTTATATGTGCTCTTACAAACTTTCCAAATATTGTGGGAAGATCTAAAACTTTCCAACAACTATTCCAATTTTTGCACTAAAATAAATATCACAGTACCAGCACCAAAGAATTCCTCTCTGACCCATTCCATTCTGGCCAAGTATCCACAGAATATCCACAGAAAATGTCTGCCTTCCAGTGGGCAAGAAAAGCTGTAAATATTTGTAGAAAAAGGAAGACTGTGGGTCTAAAATTCCAAGACCAGCTAATAGTGTTATCAACACTTCTGATATTTAGGGTTTCAGATTCTTGACTTGTATACTGTGAGAGTCCCAAATATGTCACAGTGAAGAAGAAATGGTTAAAAACCTGTATTCATAGCAAGTAATTTGAATAAGAAGAACTAAAAATATCTCAAATTTGAGTTTAAAAACTACCTACTATTAAAAAAAGGTTTTTTTTGTTTTGATTTGGCTTATGCACCCTCCATCCTATTTTCTTTCATGAGAGAACTAGAATTGAAGCTATAGTTCACCAGAAATTTAAAGGGAAATATTTTCATCAGCATCTTCTCACTTAAGTGACATATATTTACATTTATATGTATATAGCATATATATTTTTGTACCATCATTTTTATGTTATTTTATATTATCATACTCCTCCAGTTATTTATATTACCCCTGCTGAAATCAACTTTCCTTTCTGAAAGTACCCACACACACATTCTCAGCCTCCTTTCCATCCTTTATACCAAACTCAAATGGTTTTTGTTGAAGCCAGGATACTATAAAGATTTGTACTTTGTGGTTGATCTCTCTTTTTTCACCATCCTTTTATAAGTATTTACTCTTAACAATCTCTTTCCCTTTCGTCGCCCTATTTTGGATTTTTATTCGGGAAATGTTTTCCATTTAAAAAAAATTCCAAGTCACCATTTGTTGTAATATGACTCAATATTAACTCACTCTTCAGCAACACCTTTATCTTTCTTTGTGCTCAGCTATTTTATTTGCATTGTGTTTTTCACAGCTGGCATGTACCGCATGTAGTTTAGGATAAGAATGGAGTAACCTTATGTACTGGTGGAGTACTACAATGCCTCTCTGTATACTTACAAGATAAGGACTCCCAATCCTTGATCAAATGGGGTGGTCCAGTGGTCTGCTGAAGTAGTGTCACAAAAAGATTTTGCAGATCTGAAGGCTTGTTTTTTAGTGATGGAGATTATTATGGGTTCCATCTATGTTATGAGGCAATGGCATGTTTATGCTGATTTCTGGCTACTGACCTTTTCCCCAGCTGGACCAGCAGCACCTGGGTCCCCAGATGGACCTGCTCGACCTTTTGGACCTTCTGGGCCATCTTCTCCTCGTGGACCTGGCTGACCAATTTCTCCCTAAAATACATCACCTTATAAATATGGAACAATGGCCTTCACACATATATTGGAAAGATTACCTACAATTACTTGAAAAAAATTTTCAGTAAATCTAAACAGAGAATAGAATCATACAATAGTTTGGGTTGGAAGGAACCTTTAAAGGTCATCCAGGCTTCCTGCAGTGCAGTGCACAGGGACATCTCCAAATAGATCAAGTTGCTGTAAGCCCTGTCCAGTTTCTTATTAGGAAAATATCACTACTTATGTTTATTATATTAATGCAAATATATAAAAACTAGGCAGTGAATATTACTTTCAGAGTGTTAAAGCCTAGTTGTCTTGCTAGAAGACAGCTGCATTTGGAAACTGTTTCTTATTTTTCCTTTCCTAAATTTTTGAGAAGGCACCCTGGCAGTCCACAGAAAGAAAATTGTCTTTATCTAAGTACTTACGTGGATACCATCTTCACAGTTATTTATGTCTACAAACTACAGATACAGGCCAGGAGCCTCTTATGAAAAGCTTTTTTACAAACTCCACAATACTTCCTATGAAAGGAAGTAATTGCTCTTTGAGCTAAATAAACAACATTTTGGTAGAGAAGTGCAAAATGCTGGGTTGGAATGGAAATTTCTTTATCCTAGATAGATAACTTTCCCTCAGGCAAATACTGGAGATCTTGGAATCTGGAAAAGGAGGTTCCCTGGGAACAAACTCAATGAAAAGGATATTCAAAACTGATATTCACTTCCTCTTTATGATTGTGCCATTTTTGATTCATAAGAACCATATCCCTGGATTGAATTTGTGCATGCACAGGGAATAGAAATATTTTTAAAAAATAGCCTTTATTTTATTTTTGGTCTAAGTATATTTGTTCAACTTCAGTGATCCTTTCAAAACAATGACATTTTAACTTTTAAGAATATATGGGCTATGAATAAATGCTTACCCGGTCACCTTTAAGACCCATGTCACCTTTAAATCCTGGAAAACCATCTTCACCCTAAAAAATGCAGAAATGCATGTAAAGATTTAGTAATATACAGGAACTTTTTTTTTTTTTCTGAAAAAAAACCCACAAGAAAATAAATTCACAACAGATTAAAATAACCCGTGTAGATGAAGTGGGAATTTCAGATACCAGAAAAATCTAATCTGGCTACTACTGCTTTATAGAAAATACACCAGTGTACTACAGAAAATTAATTTTTAGTGAAATTCTTAATAACAGTTGCTCAAAAGTCTATTTAAAGGCTGAAACAATGTAATTAAAATGTTTTAATATGAATTTCCTAACTCCTGTTTTAGATTATCATTCTTTTTAACAGCCATCCATTCAATTAAATAAAAAATTTGTGGCAAATAAATCAGAATTATTCTTTTGATAGCAGAACTTCCCTCTTACGTAGTTTTTCTTTTAATCTAGTGCCTTAATAGAATCATGAAAGGAATCAAAAGTTGACTGCTTGTAACATCTTAATAAATTGACACAAACCCCAAACTTATAACTTAAAAGAAGTAGTGATCTCTATACAGCAGTTTGATATCCAGCAGTGCTCAGCCCTGCCTACTCTCATTGGCTGAAGTGATCGAAAGAAAGTAGAAACAAAAGCATTGAGACTGAATCCAAATAGCGTGGCAAAACAGGGACACACTATTGCTATTTTTAACAAAAAAATATTTATTTATTTATTGCCTAGCAAACTTTGGCAGAGAATCAACTCCAAGCAATTTAATTGGTTTCCATGTTGAAGTACAAACACAGTACTCAGATAAGTTTCATTTACACGTTATGAGTTAGTTCAGACACAAGCAGAAATCTCCACAAGTGTTCAGCAGAATTGTTTATGTCTTGCTCCCGCATCAACTGATGAGCTTTTGGTTCTCTCTTTCTGAAGTTTAATGAGTCCAAGTGCCAAGTCCTGCATTTTGGCGACAACACCCCCCTGCAGCGTTATAGGCTGGGGATAGTGTGGCTGGAAAGTGCCCAGGAAGAAAGGGACCTGGGGGTACTGGGCTGAGCATGAGCCAGCAGTGTGCCCTGGTGGACAAGAAGGCCAACAGCATCCTGGCCTGTACCAGAAACAGTGTGGCCAGCAGGAGCAGGGAGGTCATTCTGCCCCTGTACTCAGCACTGGTGAGGCTGCACCTTGGGTGCTGTGTCCAGTTCTGGGCTCCTCAGTTTGGGAAGGACGCTGAGACCCTTGAGCACATCCAGAGGAGGCAACGAGGCTGAGAGGGGCTGGGAACACAAACTCTATGAGGAACGACTTGGGGAGCTGGGGGTGTTTAGTCTGGAGTTCTCTACAGCTTCCTGAAGGGTGGGTGTGTCAGGTGGGGCTTGGTCTCTTTCTCCAGGCAGCAACTGACAGAACAAGAGGACACAGCCTTAAGCTGCACCAAGGGAAAGACAGCTTGGATATCAAGAAAAAGTTTTTTACAGAAAGAGTGATAAAGTACAGGAATTGTCTGCATGGGGAGGTGGTGGAGTCACCGTCCCTGGATGTGCTTAAAAAAAGACTGGATGTGGCACTTGGTGCCCTGGTTTAGTTGAGGAGTTGGGCATGGGTTGGATTTAATGATCTTGAAGGTCTTTTCCAACCTAGTGATTCTGTGAGGCTATCATAGAACTACTATTCCCAAATCCAGGCAACAAAGACTCCATTTTCATCTGATGCTTGGTTGTAACATGGCAGCAAAGATCCTTGTGATGAATAATAATATAGTAAAATGTTTTACTATGATGCTATTTGTTTTTTATATGCTAAAGTAATACTGCTGACTTTGAATATGAGTAATATTCAGACTGTTAATAAAACCAGGAGAGTGACAATGTGCTCCACATTACTGAAGAATGAAGCAAAACAGAAAGAAGCAGGAAAACTTGGTATTTAATCCTCATGTTCAAAAAGAAGTTTGCTTTTTGCATTTCTGGGCCCGCAAAAGTTTCTCCCTGGTCACCAAGTGAGATGGACTGCAGAGCTAAAGCCATTTTGAATTTGGAAGTAGTCATAGAGTATGCAACAATAACCCTAGAAAGGGTGATAGAAGTAGATTTGCTAGTGGTAAAGAACTCAAAATAGGCAAGGAGACATCAAAAGTAAAAAAAACAAAAAACAAACAAACAGACAAAAACAAAAAAAACCCCAAAACCAAATCAAACAAAAAAACCAAACCAAAACAACAACAACAACAAAAAAACCCCAGCCAAATAAAAAGACCCCAACCAACAAAAAAAAAATCAAACCAAAAAACCAAAACAAATCAAACAAGCAAACACAGATTTTCAATGTGTTACTGTAAAAAAAAAAAAAAACCAAAAACAAAAAGGTGACACTCTAATTCATTGAAAAAAACATACTAAAAAACAGTTTAAAAGCAGGTTTCCCATGCTTTCTATATGATGAAAAAAGTTTTACGTGGTCATCTTATAAATTAAAATTTTAAGGTGGCTTTTCTTAAAACTTAGAAAGAAATTAAAAAGGCAGTTTGAAGAATATATCAAAAAAGCTTCAGCTGTAAAAGTTGCTCAGTTATGGCAAGTAATAATTACATGAGAACCCTTAGCAAGGACTGACCATGTGCCAACTACTGACCAAATGGCTGCCAAATGAACTGAAACTCTTCTTTAGCTTTCACAGTAAGGTTCCAGCTATCGAGATCTACAAGAAGGTGATTTTATGTAGTGTAGGAGGAGAGAGCTGAATGTTCTATTTCCTCCTCTGCTGGTAAAGAAAAATAAAATAGCTGAAGAGTTCTACTCTCATTTACTGGTCAGTACAGAGATGGGCCTCCTCTGATACCCCTGGACCATTTCAGATCTGTGGGGGCTTCCCTGAATAAGGTTATTTATTTTGTTCTCTTGCAGTGCTTTCTCCCATGTAATGACAGCTGAATAATTTCAGTAAAAAAAGGCCTGTGAAGACACCCCTGAAGCACTAAGAGAACAAACTATGAAATAACTTTGTGTAACCTTTGGAGGTATTCAGTAACATTGACTGTCTTACTGCAACTGTGAGATCAATTTTAGGAACACGTAAGTATTGTCAGCACTGTGCTAATCAGTATTCATTGACATAACAGATATGTATACACACATATATGAAATGCATTTACATACAAGTCTTGCATTTTGTCCAAGCAGGATATTAATCATCGAATAAGGCACAAGAAAAAGCTAGGGTTTTGAACTGTCCAGTCTCCAAGAGTTAAAGACACTCTTTTTCAGCTTAGATTTAATGAGCAACTCTAAAATGAGCATGCAGTCTAGACAAACTGTGGTTTAGGAAGGCTTGAAAATGTACAGCAGCTTTTGGCATCTGAGCCAAGTTCTGAGCCCAGGCTTTTTGGAAAGACTGAGTCCTCTGTTTTAGAACTATCTATAAATATCTATATACTTATAAATATATAATATACAAACTTATCTCTTAGCCAGCAGAGCCACAAGAGTGGATTTGCCCGTGTGGTCAGGAGGTATGACTGATGGTGTCTATTGTGTGTTTCTTAGTTTGAGTGCTGAAGCAAGTGTGACTTTAAACCAACACTGCTTTCATTTTCAGCCATTGCAGACCATCAGGAGTCAGCACAGATCGCAGTGGTTGGTGTTTGCTCTAGGAAGAGCTCTACACACAGAATTAATGGTATCAGGGGAAATAAGAGCTTTCTTCACATTCATATATATGGATCTGACTTGGGCTGTTCATCCCTTTGGCAAAGCCAGGATCTGGGACAAAATACCTTGAACCTAGAAAGCCATTGCCCAATGTACATAAAAAATGCAGATCTTATGGTTGTATCAAAACAGATTAAAAAACAGTATTGCCACCACAAATCTTTCTGATGCATAAGCCTCTCAATATTTACTATAGCATCTACTAACAAGAGAGGGGATGTCTAATACTCTATTTAGGGCTTCTTTAGAGAGAAGCTAAGTAAACTGGTGCAAAGAGGACTGAAAACCATTCTAATTACTGAAGGTTTTATATTCACTTTGTACCAGTACAAATAACCATGAAGGTCACTGATTTAGGCACTGGGCTTGGTATGTCCTTAGGGAAAGGCAAAAATAAACTCACTGCTGTGAGATAAAGCACACTGCAGTGAAGGAGACAGAAGAGGCTGCTATGTGAAAAGGGAAAAGAATTAACTGCAGTCAGATTTACCTTTTCACCTTTGGATCCCTTGAGTCCACGTACACCATCAGCACCCTAAAGGAAGAATATAAAGAATTACCCACATGCATATATTCAAAAGGTGTGAGAAGACGAATCGAATAAATAAATCTTACCTTTACACCACGAGGACCTGGATATCCAATTGGACCCTGAGGACCAGGAGGCCCCTAAAATACATTGAAGCAAAGAACCTTCTTTAGTACAGTTTTTGGTTAGCAAGCAGTTCTCTTCAGAATCTAATCCTTATTCTTTCACTATAATGTTGAGACAGCAAAATAACACTGGGCTGCCTGCCACTAAGAAAAGTTAAGGCATTAAAAAGCACCATTCAATGTCACTATAAACTATTGATAGGATTGTGAACTTGGATTTAACTTGTATATTTGGGAAGTATCTATACATAATAGAAATTATCTGAAATAATAGCAAATGAAAAAAGTAACAAACAATCAGAAACAAATAAAAATATGCCAGTTAGAAAACAGTGGTGTTTTATTGGAGAAAATTTATAAGCTAATTATGATGATGACACAAATCAAAAATAGAGACCAAAATAATGGGAATCATAAAAATCATGGTCTTAAAAAAAAAAAAAAGAACAAAAAAGACATCTCAGGCCTGGAAGCTAAAAGGCACATGGTGCTATTGATAATGACTGGTGCCTGGATTTTTTTAGTTACATTTTGCTGAGTATTTTAAAGCTACTCAGTTTGGATTTATGCAATCTGATGGCAGGGCATAGAGAAACTGAGTTCTGTGAAGGTAGGAAGCCAGGAAGCCTGGAAACATGATACCTCTGTCCGAGGCTGAGCTGCTCTGCTGATTCTCCCATGCCCGAGATGGACAGATATCAAAATCTTTTACTAATGGCAACATTGACAGGATCTTTTTCCTCTCTCCAAAGTGTCTTTTCACAAAACCTTCAGACTGTTAATATCTTTGATAAACTGAACTTTCTATCAAATTTGGCTGAAATTGATCAGTAAATTCAAAAGACAAAAACTGGCAGATGGCCACATGCCTGGACTTTCAAAACATAAATGCTGTGTGTAAGGATAAAGGATAAAATTTACAAGTCTTTTACAGATGACAACACTTTTGACAAATATAATATGCTGATGTCAGTGGTGCTGTATATTCTGAAATATCCTATTAATTCACTCATCCTTTCATCCAGAATACAACCTTTTAGGTATTGCCCCTGAAAACTGAGTTCGGGCACTATGAAGGGTGCTATTCTCAATAAATAAGGGTCAATACTGAGTAAGCAGTACACTTAAAGGAGCTCCAAGGCCCTTTAAGGGCTTCATAAGGTTAAAAAAAAATACTTTACACTGACACTGAGTTGAAGATGACCTTAAAAAATGGTCTCTGCATGCATTTTTATACCTTCAGAAAAAGCAGGCCATGAAGAACATTTGTGAGTACTCCATACAACAGAATGGAAAACTCAAAATATCTGCAAGTTGTTTGTATGAAATGTGTGCTACTTTTCATTGCTATTCTGTCAACTCCAAGATGAGGTTTAATGTAAAAGAGTGATCTTTATATTATTTACAATCCCTAATATTTTTAATATATACATTTTTCTGTGAAAAGATGATTTGAATGTGTCATGGGTTTTCTATTGTCTTCTTAAATAGTCCTTGTATGCAACAAATGTATCATAAAGGTGAAAAACTACCAAAAGTTTTCTTGAAATCTATGTAAATACATGGAAAAATTTTAAAACTCACCAATGCACCTTTATCTCCAGACTGACCTTCTTTGCCAGGGTGACCCTGTTTTAAGAGAAATTTATCTGATTTGAAAAGCAATAATTTTTAAGGGGTTTTATTATAAAAACAAAATTATTTAAACATTTGAATTTCAGGTCATTAATCACATTTCTTCTGTATTAGAATAGACACACAGAATTTTGAGGAAAGGTTTTACTTTCAATACCAATTTTATTTACATAACAAAGGAAAAAGTGGACAATAGTTACATTCATGTCAATATTTTCAGGAATATGCTGACCAGACTGTTTAGTTAATGTTTCAGCAGTAAGATGCTTTTAATGCAAGAGACTCTCATCTTTGATTTTGAAACAAGGGTGATTTATTTTGTAGCATGAAGACATTCCAACAAATACAAATTATAGAATTTATCAAAAGATTCAATAGAAGGCTGATTCAGTTTCAGCGTTCTATGTCATTGTTCCAAACTGTGACTTGCTTTTTGAACAAAATAAATTTACATCTTAGACTTTGCTCTATATCACTGATGTTAATACTACAGCACTCAAAACATTAGCCAATCCACTGTTTTTATTTCTTACAAAATTTGCATTTAAATTGCAAACTTTAAAGGCAATTTAATGAAACTAAAGATTCACAGATAATTGTGATTACGCTGCAGGAGGGCATGGAGCTGTGAGGGGACACAGCTGGGACACTGTTCCAAATTGACCAGGGAAATATTCCATACAATATGAGGTCATACTCAGTAATAAAAGCTCAGGGAAAGCAGGAGGAAGGAGGACATTCATAACCAACTTCCCAGCAAGTGGCTGGCCATCTGCCTGCAGACTGGCAGTAGTGAATGAACCCCTTATTTTACTTTGCTTGTGTGTATAGCCTTGTTCCACTCATTAAGCTGTTACCTCAGCACAGGAGTTTTCTTGCTTTGCCCTTGTGATTCTGTGCCCTACCCTGCTGTGGGAGGAGTGAGCCAGTGAGTAGGTGGGTGCTTGGCTGATGACTGGGATCAACCCACCACAGCAGGGGTGTGTATCAGCTACAGACCTGTGCTGACACCTGATTATCTCACAGCAATTTCCCCCTGCTTTGAAGGTTTAACAAGATGCAGATGACAAATAATGCTTGCATTTGGAAATTAGCATTGTTTCCAGTATACAGGAAAGAATAAGGGAAAACATTCAAATGCTTAGACAATGATTCAAGATACAGGCACTCAGCTGGACTATAATTGCACACTTAAAATTCTCCGTTAAATTGGTACTTTGGCAGGTAAAAGGCTGGATTGTGAGAGCCCTGGGAACAGTTCTGTATGAAATATATTTGCAGTGACCTTGTTAAAACCTGCTAAAAGTCAGGTTAAGGAAATGCAGATTTCACCTAAAAGAAAAATTTTAAGGGACAATTGCATGGGGAACATAGACAAGGTCTCAGAAATAACACTGTCTAATGGCTCTTAGTGGTATAAAAAAATTATGTTTTCGCTGCAAGAAAATGAGTGTATGGACATGCCATTATGGCTAATGACTCTATTTAAGCTGAATGCTTAAGCTATGCTATTCAAGTGGTTACACTCTCTGTTCATGTGAGCGATTGCAGCCTCAGAGTGAAGCCGAATTCCTTGGCAATCACAAAGTCTGGCTTAGGTCAGAGTCCCAGTCTAGACAATGCAAGAAGCACCTAAAGCACATAATATGCACCCTAAGACAGGGAGCTGAGAAAAATATAGTCTGTTGCATGTTTTGCCAGAGAACAAGTGGTGAGCATTTTTACAGGTGATGTGCTCTGCCAGACTGACATGGTAGGATACAGTGGAACAGTACCTGGCCCTTTGTGTGTTAGTAGGTTATTTACACATCCCTGAAGATGTTGCAGATGCATTTCATCATCTGGGACCACATTTTAAAAGCCATCAGATGTTTTTAGCTGCTGCTTAAAAAATGTAATTCTCTTAGTTTTAACAGCTCAAACAATATAGGGATTTCAGACAGATTTTATAATGCTGTTGCCAACTAGGACTACCACTGCTTTCCCCCTCCATTTTGTTTTTGTAATGCAGATATCCAGAAGTATTTATCACTTCATAAAAGTAGTTAAACATTCAAAGGATTAAGTATTTTTTTACTTACAGGAGGTCCATCAGAACCAGGAAGGCCAGGAAGGCCAGGCTTGCCTTGTGGTCCCTAAATGCAGTAACAGACACATATCTTAAAAACAATAGCAATCATGTCCAAGACATGTAACCCTAAGAGGTAAGGACATAGAATACAGTCATACCTAAATCCCTTGATATGGATATGAGGGATATGCCAAAAATAAAACTAAAGCCAAAATGACACTTTCATACCATATATAAATACAAGGCCAGTTCTTACAATCTTTAGCCTACAAAAACGATCTCCAATTTTCAATGAGATGCTTGCCTGAGAACAGGCTTCTGGAATTACCCTATCAACATACACACACCTAATACAAGGTTGGGAAGAGTCCTCCATTGTACAAAATTAAGTATTATTTAGAATTTCAGGAATAAAAGGATTCACCAATGAAACTTATCCAATTCAAGAGGCAAAGAGTGCAGGGTACAGAACCCCAGTGCTCATAGCTGAAAGGCCTGGGATGCCTTTGTGAAAGCCTAGGAAATGAAGATACTATGGAACTCGTCCATTTTGCTAGAATAATACTTCAGCACACTGACAGGTAAAAAGTA
This sequence comes from Bombycilla garrulus, assembly GCA_013400315.1. Taxonomy (NCBI): domain Eukaryota; kingdom Metazoa; phylum Chordata; class Aves; order Passeriformes; family Bombycillidae; genus Bombycilla; species Bombycilla garrulus. The sequence goes on from VXBU01014403.1 coordinate 557,292, forward strand.
TTAATTTCTCCAAAATAATAGAGTAAACAGTGAAGAGGAGAGAAATCAAAGAATGGATTAAGCAGGAATTCAGGAAAAAGGGGAGAAAAATAAAGTTAACATACAATTCAATAGTGACATTTTTTAAATTAATAGAAGACAGATTTCAAGCCACAAGAACATGTGCAAACAGATGAGGAAAAAGCCACCAAAGGACCCTACAGTATGCCAATTAACTGCAGAGCTGAGTCATAATATAACCCTTGAAAAAAGAACAGAATCAGACTTGAATAGGTAAGACTTTGTTATAAAAAGATTAAGAGAAATAATTTTTGCAGCTTACTGTTAAATTAAGTAACATACAAGTACAGATTGTTTAATATTATAGATGGGATTCTGAAGCTAATAACAGAAAATTAATCCAACATAAAGGGAGGAAGTTACGCTTGTGAAAAAGTGCATATGAGAGGAAACATTGGGTATTTATTGGTTATGCATTTACTTGATGATTTCAGGAAGATCTAATATTTAAATTTAGGTTACTATTCCATAAAAGATAGCAAAGCCCTCAAGCTCAGAAGCAAGGTTGTGGCACAGAACTGCCTGTGAAATAACAAAATAATGCTGTAACTTACTTTTTCACCAGGAGGCCCAATAGGACCTTGAGGACCAGGAAGCCCCTGTTAGAAAGAAACCAGTGTGAGAAACCAGGGAGAACAATTCACCCTACTAAAGGTCCCTCATTAATCTGTTTAAACACACGGGCAAATATAAGTGGCTCCTTTTTTCCTCTTACAAGTTAGATCAGGAGTTTTGTGCGAGCCTTTTGCACAAGCCACTATTCTGGCAGTAGGTCTGTAACAAGATCCTATTCAGAACCCTCCTCCAGGTGTGGCCATTCCTGCTGCATTCCAGGAACACTGAATGAGTCATTTTTCTCCTGAATGAAAAATCCCTCTGAAAACTTACTCGAGAACTCTGCTCCCACTGCCCTCAGCACATTTGCAGCATTATTTATAAAATCCTTGAAGCTTTATCGGTTTTGCACATGAAAAGCTAACCTTTTAGAATTTCCATTTATTAAATATTTGCTGCACATTACATCGTATTTCTTGAGAGTTCTTTTACACTTACTTGTGCGCCTGGAATTCCTTGCTGACCAGGAGGTCCTGGTTCCCCTTGAGGACCCTACCATGCAAAAAAATAGCAGGGCATTAGGTTTGCATTTCTGCACTACAGATCTTCATTGTCAGGACTAAAAGGAGTACAAACTCATCTTTGTTCCTCCCTCTTTAAAGTCTACCAGCAACTTTCTCTCCACTATGAAATTTTTTCATGCTAATGAATATCATGACCTTTTCTTTAATAGAAAATAACAGCCCACACATAGGACCTAAGCACTGGAGTCCGTGGTGCTAAAGGAGTCTGAGAGAAAGCATGGTCAGGCCTTTTGGCTGAAAACTAAATAACAGAAGCCTTGTCTTTTCAATAAAAAATAATGAATCCAAGTAGCTGACATAAAAGTTTAATTAAATGGAAGGGATGGCATAGTTGCAGGGTTGAGAGAATGTGGAAAGCATTCTTAGAATCTTTTAATTCCCAGTTTACTTACCATGTTTCCCTTTGGGCCTGAAGGTCCATCAATACCTGCAATGCCCTACAACAAACAATATAACAAGAGCAATTTTCAGTAGACTTCCTTTATTCCTTCTGGAAACTGCAAGTACTCAACAGCTCATACATACAGGTTGTCCAGGGGGCCCAGGTGTTCCTCTGGGGCCCAGTAATCCTCGTGGACCCTGCAAGAGAAGAAACACCTGCATGATTTTTTCTGAACAAAAGTACTTGAGAGCAGGACTAGCTGAGGAATTAAATAAGGAGTAGGAAGGATGAAGGGAAGGCAGCATGGGTGTTTAGGAAGAAATAAAGAAAGGAAGAAAGGGAAAAATTCACTGGTAACAGATTTTCCTCAAGGGCACTATATTTCTGAACAGGATGTCAGTGGAAGGGCAAGCTTTGATTTAGCCTCTGTATGGTCATTTCAGAAAAAGGTGGGAGACTGATATTTATATTTCCTGGTCCAGAACACTGTCACAGCATCTTCCCCTAAAAGTTCAGCTGTGTCTTGGTCTGAAGGCCTGACCTGAACAGTAACATACATATTTGTATTCCTTTCTTTTGAAAATTTTATGGTGTGTCATACTCTATACTACTGTTCTAAGTAGTGTTTTCATCTGTAGTAAGGATCTAATAAGCAATTCAAAAAATTGCTAGTAATTTTATTACAATAAATACAAGATATTCTGGAAACAAAAAATAGACTTTTTGCTCTTCTCCCTAAAAACTTGCACAAAAGACCAATGGCTATTCTCATAAATAAGGTGAACAGGATTTTTGTCTATAACATAATATTTTGGTTCTATACTATGTGAATGAATACCAGTTTTCATTATTGTGTCATCATTCATGTTCTGCTGCTAAAATAGGCAGAACTGAGTTTCCAGTCTCCTCTTGTATGATATAGTCACAAATCACTGACACTGACTGTAGCGACATCTTTGTACTTTGTGAGTAGGCAGCAGCAGATCAGACATTTAGGGTAAAACTCCCCTTTCTGAGGCTTGATTTCTTGCCTGCAATGCAGAACTCTGTTCTGCAGTGACAGCACCTGCAGAATTCCAACTGACAGGAGTGGAAATTCTGAGAAACAAGGGTGAAATACACAATGAAGCATGGTAGTGTGAAAAAAGAGGAGAACCCAAGCCTTATTTTTAATAAGTGAATATTTAGGTAACGCTTTAAAAGCAACAGGGGCTTGGCTGTATTCTGATGTATCAAGGATGGCAGTGACTGATTTTACACAATTGGATAAGAAGTAGCATTTCTGATTCTGGAAGTTGTATATACTTTGCTGGACATATCCTTGACTTAATTCTAATCCTGTAAGTGGTGTTTCAACCCTAACAAAGCTGTCTATTTATTTGCTTTTCAGCCAGAAACAGTACTCTCTAGATATAAACATTAAAGAATAATAAATAATTTTTATACCTGCAATTCAGAACAGTTCAGTAGAATGGAAAAATATCTGAATGTGACTTTTGTTTGTAACAGAAACAGAACAATAAGAAAGAATTGCTTACAGCTTCACCTGGGAGACCTCTTGGTCCAACTTCCCCATCTTCTCCCTGTTTTTGTGCAAAAGGAAAACAAGTTTTAGAAAAACCCAAACATTCATTCCCATTATATGAGTATTCACTCTAGTTTTTCCAGTGTGAACAGCAACTTACTCTTGATCCATCTTCACCAGGTAAGCCAGGAGGTCCCTGTGGGCCACGGTCTCCCTGTAGGATAAGGAAAGTCATTAAAATAACTGCTGGAAACTTTATGCTGCTGGAAATAATAATGGATGGGAAGTGAAATGTAAACAAATATGTTAGCTGAAGTTGGATGTGTCAAAACATGTCTTGACACAGTGATACAAATCTGCAAGTTATAGTAGTCTGTCAAATCTTTCATTACCTTAGTATAAGAACAGATGAGCATTTTTGAAACAATGAATAATTTGTGCTTGTGCAATTTCACTCTGTTACAAGAGTTGGACTTGGTGATGCTTGTGTGTCCCTTCCAATCCAGAATATTCTGTGATTCTCTGATGCTTTGATTTTTGGCCCCAGAACATACAGAAGCTACATCTACAAATGTGGGTAGTGTTACCCACATTTTCCTTTGTCTCATCACCACCTTCTCTCTCCCCTACACAATGTATTACTGCAGTAAAATAAGATGTGTATACAGAGCAGAAGTTAAGAAACATGTTGCAGGGCCCAGGATTATACAGAGATTTACTAACCACCTTTCTCAACCATGCACCCTGGCACCAGCTACTGAGAGCCTTGGGACTGGTTTGTCTGAGGCTTTGGAAGGCAGCCAGACTTCCACACTTCCCCTCAGAGGCTGAGGCTTTTCAAGTCTGTATATGAAGAACCTCAGTAGATTCTGGACCGTACTATTAGGATTTATTTTTCTTTCCCAGCTCCTAAAGAGAACTAGTGTGCTACTGAGCTGAAACACCACTGACTGACCTCCATCTGGGCAGCGGGCTTTGAGACTGTGACTTCCTTCTGGCATTGGACAACACCCAAGTATTCATGCTCTCTGCCTTATTTTATCAGTGTCTCCAAGGAGCCTGACCACTGCTGGGGAATCTGGTAGAGATATACGGAGTCACTGTTCAGTGGCTCTGTTCTTTACAATTCCAAACTTTCCTAGGGAATTTTAGGTAATCCACATATATCCAAAGCACATCCCCAAGAGCAAATCACGTCAGGATTTTACTCTACTGCCTTTCTGTCCTCTCCCACCACAGAGAAGAAACTGAAATTTTATTAACTGCTTAATAAAATATAATTAATAATAATATAATTTGTAATTTATAAATTTATAAATTTATATTTATAATTTATAAATTAATTATTTTATCATTTTATAAATGTATAATTTATACCTCCAAGATGAATTCATACAGCAATTCATGTATTTTGCTAGGTTCTGCAACTACTCTATGTTATCTGCAGGTAAAGAATGTGTTTGTCTACATGTTAGACTACACTTCTGAAAGATGACACACAAACGGCATGGCCTTTCCTCTGGCTTCCATTTAATATCCAGGCTTGATTCAGGCTTTCAAATACTGAAATAATTCGTCCACTTAAGGGTTACCTTTCTCTTCTTGCAGTCACATGGTACTTAGATATAGATTAGGAGTGTGCTTTCAGTGTATTCTGGTATTGTCATTCAGTAAGAGCAAAACTTCCTATTATTATCAACATTCTCAGTTTTTCAGCTCTATTTCTTCCCTTCAAGTGTTCTCTTAAAACTTGAATTTCTCTTCTCTTGGACCCATTTTAAAAGTATAAAGTGTCTTGCTTTTATACTGAAGAAGAGTTGTGTGTCTAGTAAATCTAAATAAGAAAAGTTCAAAGTCAGAGATAATGAGGTTAAAGGAAATATGACATCATGTGATGTGATCTGCTCTACACTGGAAGTCCCAGAATCTCATTGAATAACTCCTGTCTGAGAACTTGTGTTTCACAGAGACATAACCTAAGAGAGACATTCAGTTTGCAACTCGTATGTCCAATATGACTAATTCCAAACTCAGTCCTGAAACTTCTACTATAAAGTTATGGTTTTTCAATGTTGATTCTTTTACAGCTGAAATATAACTTCAACAGAAGTATTTCACTTGTCTTGCTGTGTTTATTATTGCAAGCCAAAGATAATGGAACATTTGCATTTTATAGTATGATTATGTAAGACTACAAGAACTATAACCATCTTATCTGGCTTTGAACTGAGCTGCTTTCCCAAGGACAATAGTGCATACTTTTACAGAAGATTTCCATAGAAACACAAGAATGTAGTGATTTTTATATAGTGGGATGAAAGAATACAAAAATAAGCCATTATTTTCATTACTATTTTGAAAATATAAACCCAAGCTTATTTTTCTATTTTTTAGGGTAGGGAGGTGTGTGTTAAATTTTTAATTTTGGGATGGAAATATGGAAAAAAATTAATATTTGGGAAAAAAAAATTATGACTTGGAAGGTACCACAGACAAGTCTAATATTCCAGGCTGGCAAGCAGCCACACTCTGCCTGACTCAGGCCAAACTTAGCCCTGTGAGTGCAGGTGGCAACTGCTTAATGCTGAGCCCCCTCTGCTGTTGGCCTACTGAGCATGGGCTTCCATTATGGGATGCGCTGATTGCTTTACACTATCTAAACAGGGATGATGAAAGAGGAGTAAAAAAATTCTTTATGACAGCAGAAGTTCTTTATCAATTGTAAACAGAACTCAAAAGAGTATCCTTAGATATTATTAAAAAGAACTACATTAGGGTCTGGTAGCCAACACAGTCGAGCTTTTCTAGGAAGTACAACTGCTTACCCACTGAAGGGTGAGGGTGAGGTAATAATTCCTTGGTCACTCAGCTTTAGCACATTTGGAAATGGTTTTGCTGACATTCCCATTCACTGTTTCTTTCATGGTGCACTGCACTTACCAGGACAACAGTAAAGGAGGGACACTCAGCAGGGTGCTAGCACCTACATTAGGGGTATAATCTGAAGCAGAAATCCCTGGCAGTGATTATTTCTGCACTTTGTAGGGGAAGATGAAGTCTCATTCCATAGATTTGTATGAAAAAAGGAACAAGTACTTTAGTTGTTTTAAGTATTACTAAAAATTTTCCTAATCTATCTGATTTGACTGTGACCTTTCTTTAAGCTGCAGTTGTTGGAATAAGTCTCACTAAACAAGTCAGTTTGTAATTGAAATATTCATATCCATTTTTTTGAGCAAGCTTCTAAGCAAGTTAAAATTTGGCATGCTCCTGATACAGAAACTTCATGCTAATTTTCTTTCCCTATTACTCTTTCCTTAAGATCAATGACTTTAAAGTCCAACAGGCAAATTCCTAAACTAAGAAAAATTAGAGCAAAACCTAGCTGAAGATGTGATCTAAATTCTGAAATATATACTAATTATAAATTTATATATTTTCTGTCTATTGACTGATATTACTCAAAAGTTTCACAAAGAATACATTGCCTGATAGTACAGCTATTATTTGTAGAGTAGAAAGCTGACATTCTGTTTTAACTTTCCCCTCAGTCCTTAGTGCTGTTCTTAATGAATAATTAATTATTTCTGGGACTCTATTAGTTTAGTGTTGTATAAATGTAGATATTTTGTCTTCTTACCCGGTTACCTTTGTCACCAGGGAGACCAGGAAGACCATCAAATCCTCTGTCACCCTAGGAAAGAAACCGCAGCTTTAGTAACTGACTATTAAATTGTCTGAATAAACAGTGCCTTCCCCCTAAAAGCTAATTTCTACCCTTGGGTTCTATGTACAGTTTTGTTACTGAATGAAATGTGAGGCTGAGCATACAGATCAAACTCACAAAATTTACTGCTACAAATTGTAGCAAAAGAAGATGCCGCAGCTTTTTCACTGTGCTGTGGTTATGCTATTTATAAAAAGAATTTTCACATTGAAATGAAAAGCTTGATTCTAGCTGCACTTTGCAGTTGCAAAACTGACTTTTCTATCATTGATACTCTGTAACTAGAAACTGACTCAGAGAGGGAGAAATCATGCCCCAAGAAGAAAGCTTCTTCAAAGTCAGGCTACTAGGAATTATCATTAATTACCATATTTTAAATGGATGATTCATTCTCAGCTTTTGCATCTGACCCAGCTATCTGAAACCTCAGTATTTTCACCTTAGAAAAGAATTTGGGTTGGCCTGGATGAAACTGCGGTACCTACATAAAATCTGTCCAGCTCGTTCCAAGACTGAACTAAAGCCTCAGGTCTCATTATTATTTACCTTTGCACCAGGTTCTCCTGGCATTCCTCTGGCACCATCAGCTCCAGGACGTCCCTGCAAAAACCCAAAGGGGCAAACACTTGAAAACACAATGGAATCAATTGATATTTAAATACATTTAAATAAAAACTATTAACCTAGAGCAGAACTGGTCTATATGCTACCTACCCTTTTGCCAGCTTTTCCACTTGGACCGGGGGCACCTTGGACACCACGAGGACCCTGAATTTAAAGAGGGTAATACTTAGAATTCCATTAATTTCACCAAAAGGTAGTAAAAAATCCTCACCTCAAGAATAAGGTAAGATTGTTTTCTACACAAAGCTGCACTTTTTTTTTCCCCTAGGAGACAGGTTCTGGTTCCCAGATTCCCATTAGTTTTAAAAGTACATGGGCATCCAAACTGGCCTTAGCACTACAAATTTTAACACCAGTTTTCATGAGACGATAATATACATGATGTAAGTCATCCTTTTGACATGTCAGTTTCTTACACTCTTCTCATGGCTTTAAAGATCTCAGTCCTATAGTTTGAAAAATCTTCTTCCTCTCATGCCAAAATTATTTTATTTCCCTCATAATTATTTAGTGAAAACTAAAGAGTGCTTATTTTGGATATATACACAAACATGAGTTGTGCTAGTAAAGAGCTCACATGCTGTCTTAGCTTTACTCAACATGGGTTTAACTAGAGAGAGACCAAATTTCCCGAGACTAAAAAAATATTTAACTTTCCAAACACATGTAACTTTCACTGATATAATGGGTGGAACTGTGGAAATTTTTTCACCCCCCATCCAAATGCATTTTCAGGCGAAAAAAAGCAATGGTAAGGACAAGCCCTCCAAAAATATTGTGCAGGAAAAGAAAAAGACATTAAAAATGTAAATAAGCTAACTGAAAGTCTGTACAAGAGTTCAGAATGCTTTTTTATTATCTTTTATTATTATTTTATTTTTCTACTGCAAGTATCCATTTGGAGTTTTAAAATAAGCACTTAGTAATGTATCAAATCCATTATACTACTTGAGATCTGGCAAAATCATTGTTCTGGATTCTTATTTCATGATTTTTTTAATAATCTCCTAATTGCTTTTAGATTTAAACTGAAAGATTTCCATGCGTTTCACAGCTCTTTGACATCAATGTGGAGAATTTTATATAATAGTAGGCTGAGAAGCAAAACATGCACTGATTCCTAAAGAGTTATTCCTGCTATGTCACATCTTTCTTGAAAATAGCCTGTTTAATGACCAACTAAATGCAACCTCCCCCACCTTATGAGATCTGCTAAGTTCAGATTCCAGGGTCATCCAGTTGCAGACTAACATGTCATTATTGAACAGGGAAAAGACTCTGAAGTGACAATATTAAAACAGGTTTTAAACTGATGACACTCTACATGTGACAATTGCTCTTTGTTATACAAAGATTGTGCTTTCATATTTCAGAATGAACAATCCATCTATTGATTGTAACTACAATTTTAATATTGATCAAGCTATTGAAATTATAAGACAGTATAATGAAGGATATTTTTCTTCAATTGCATGCAGGAAGCACATGATTGATTTCTTCTAATTGATATGGATAGATTCTCTTAAAGATAAAACATACTCAAACATAACAGGGAATATTATTGTACCTGGGGACCTGGTTCACCACTTTCACCTTTAGCACCTGCTGCTCCAGGTCCACCCTTGACGAAAAAAAAACCAACAAAATAAGTATACAAAAGCCTCTTTAAATTAATAAGTTACTTTCTATTTCCATACTTGCATTACAGGGAGAAATAACGAATAATCCTCTATTCATCAGCAGGTGTGAATTCACAACTTGTATCTACAGATTTATCTACCTTGGTTTATCATTGTCTAAACACCAGGCAGAAATACTTCTCTTACCAAAGAAAACTCCCATGGGTTTGAATGCAAAATGTAACTCTTTGCTCTGTATTAGTATTTTAGAGCTAAGTATGAGCACAGTAAGAAGATAAGCAGTGTAGGCAGAAATGCATCCGTTGTCAGGAATAAGACAGAGCTGAAAGCCACCTCTTTTTACCTTTATTTCTATGTTGTACAGAAAATAAGAGTTCAATCCAAAGATCACTGTAGTCAATGAAAAATACCCTGTCTAATCTTGTAATGAACTTCAGTGATGTTTTAATCAAGTCCTTATGCACCTGGCCCTGAAGAAGTGGAGAATCTATATAACTGCACCTCTTCATTATTATGAAATTAAGATATAGATTTTAAGAGTAAATTTAAATCATAAACAGGCCAAAACCAGACATTCATTCATACTGAACATGAAATCAGGGGCAGAACTAGTGAAAGTAAGTTAGAGTTCTCACAAAAACAGACAAAATAAACCAAAAAAATTTTGTCATGCACACATAGAATACAGTCTCAGGGAAAGAAGATACAGGAGTTTTTTACTATGTGCAAAAGAATAGTCGCATTTTTGACCTTTGAAATAGGTTGTGACCCAAAGTGTGTATTTAATATGAAACAAATGCTGCAGACATTTGAAAACTGATAATCCTTCTTCGTTAACATTGGAAGAACGAAGTAATCTAATGGCTTGGCTTAGTGCTGAGTTACATCCTGGAGTGGAAAGATCCCCACTGACTTTGCAGGTATTAATTCAAGTCCTAAGCAAACTGAAAATCAAATCCCAAACTGATATTGGCAGTGGAGAAAAGATTGGTTTTTGATAGGTGGTGACTCTCTCCTGGGGTTTCTCTGATGTAAGCTCTACTTTTAATTAATATAATTGATTACATTTACTATCTGTAGGCAGACATTTATTTTTTATACTATGTTAACTAAGCATGTGAACACCAGACTCCATCTAATGCTAGACTGGGGCTTTGACACTGCTATGTTTAAGATTTTTTTAGTAACTAATATGTTACTAATGTATCTTATTGGCTACTAAATATTTTAACAAAATAAAATTCATATAAAGAGTAAAAGCTCCAACTTTTTCATTTTTAAAAGGAGCTGGGTAGAAAAACAATTTACAGATCAAGAAACTTGCTTTAGGAATTGCAGGGAAAAATGTTTCTGGATCAAAGAGTTGGATTTCTAGAGCCTCCTGGTGGTTTAGAAGCAAAACAACTATTAATATTATTAATTTGTTGAACTCTTCATACAGGAATTCATGAAGGCTTTTAAAACAATAAAAAAACATGAATATGCAGGCAGGTTATACCTCTGCAAAAGGCATCCAACCCACTGTCAGTATCATACCAGCCTTTACAAAGTCCTCCTTGCTTACAGCCGTTCCAGAGTTTTGTCTGTACAGAATGAATGTTATCCTGCAGGTTTCTTGAATTAAATACATTTCTGGAAATAGTGTATGAGTTTGTTATATAAACGAAATATATTTGACATTTTTGCATACCTAATTGTGATGAATCAGAAGTCTGTGAGCCAGATTCTCTGCTTGGTAGCTACTATTTACTTTGGAAGAATTACTCTAGAAAAGAGTTGCTCTTGTACAGATCTGCTTAAAAATTCAAGTGTACACACATTCCATAAAAATACTAAGATATTTTAACATCCACAGGGCCATTTCCAGATCATTTGGTGTTAGCAGTTGAGTCAAATTCACGACTGAAATAAAAGAGTGTAATTCTTTTAGAAATCTGTGGCTCTTAATTGTGTGTAGGAATGTCTCTTATAAACTTTTCAGATTTAGCTTAAATATTGAACAAAGCTGATTCTGCAAACTCTTGCTTTAGTATCTCTTTCTGTAGAGTTTCATATTTACTACAACAAATTGTATTAGTAGTATTACAGAGATGACTGACTGTAGAGGCATATTTATGTAAAACTATCCACTAGTTTTTTAAGTCTGGCAGTGTGCTCCGTCCGAACACCACAAAACCTACAATAAAAAACTAATTTAGTATTCAGGTTGCATTGCAGACCTTGAATAAGAATACAAAGTATAACTTTGATTATATAATTTTAATTTCAAATAAGTACAAATACAGAGGGGTAGGCAGGGCCAGAATGAGATTTATGAACTACATCACCATGTTCTTAAATCTGTGCCTCTGTTTTGCCTACTTACCACAGGGCCTGGTCTTCCAGTGAGTCCCATAGGACCAGGTGGACCTCTCATAGCAATCTGAGAAGACAAACAAACAGAGCACCAGGTGTCAAGAAAAAGCTGCCAGCCAGCATACGTATCCTATACTAACAGAGTTTTAGAATGTGTTAGTAAATACTCCCATTTTTGACTTCACATCCTGCAGGATATAAAACAAGTTAGGTTTTGGCTTCTTGTGCTCACCCTAGCTTGCTGAAGAATAGCTTGTGCTTGAGCTTCCTGAGCTGAGATTGTTGGGCCCTTCTCACCATCTCCACCAAAGCGGAACTGCGAGTACCAAAACAAGAAAAGGATTTAGAATTTATCAAATCTAAATCATACTTGTTACTTGCTGCAACTGCACAAACCACTTCAAAGTCACAAAGTCACAGTCTTTAGTTCATTCTACTAACTTCAGAAGATGGCTGCATGGAGGCCACTGCATCCAACATAAGTATGAAGTCACTGGTAATAGTAACTGAAGTCTAAATTTAATACCTTATGAGCAAACACTTTCCTGATTTTATAGGATTTTCTGTCTGTTTGCTTGCTGTTTATTAAAAAAAAAAGAGGCCAAAATAGATTTTTACTTGCCTGCAAAACGTCAATAAAAATATGTACCAAAATTAATTAATTCTCTGTACACATTGGTAGCTACCTACATTAAAAATTTAAGTTAATTTAAAGCAGACATGAATTTGAAAAATGTTTGGTATCTAAACTAAAACAGTTTTGTGCAATTTCTAACCATTTCAAAACAAATTATAGAATAAAAATTTAAGTGCTCATTCCTGTGCTCCTGCACTGTTATTGCTAATGAAACTGCCAGCAGAAGCCTTGCAATGTTGTAGAAATGCTAGGCTGCAAAAAGAATTACAGCTTTCCAAAGGTATGGCATAGACACACTGAGTATCAGGGCCATGAATCTTGCACTGCCCACAACAGTTTGTCCAGTTGCCTTTGCCCAGAGTTGACAGAGATCTTTTTCATCCATACACACATTTAAGGAATAATTAATTCCAAGCACACAGTGCTTTTTGTACCCCAGCGCTGCAAGATACTTTAACAGCTTTGGGCTTGTTCCTCCACCTGCTAAAACAGATGGTGTTTTGCTTTGACTCCAGTGGGAGCAGAGCTGGCTATGTGCACATATTTCTATTCAAAGGATGCACTGACTCTTCAAAGAAGACACTGAAGTCTGATTTGAAGCATGGAATACTTAAAAATCTCCGTGTCAATGAGACTTGAAAGCACACACGCCTGTTGGGAGTACAGGCCCTCTGTACAACAGCAAACTTGTTGTTTTAGACATATAGTAGCAAAATATAGTTACTGTTAAAAATATAAACTGGTTTTCAGTGTCTGTAATTCACTTCTGTAGGTTCCAATCTGTCAGCCATGCAGGAGCTAAAGCATATGGGGTTTTTTTGAGGAAAAAAAAAGCACCATATATACAAACTTCAAATGCTTACACATTAAAATAAATTCTGTATCATTCTCTCATTCCACAGACAAAATCAGATGAAAAAAAAAAATACCTATACATTTTTTGAAAGACATCCAGTTTTCGTAGGTTGCTTACCCTGTAACCATAACTTACCGGCAACATTAACATGGTACCTGGAGGACCTGCTAAGCCATCAGCACCAGGAAGACCAGGGCGACCAGGTGGACCCTAAGAGAACAAAGGCATGAGAGAAAAAAAGGTGAGAACAAAAAAAGTAATGTAAGAGAAACCTTTTGAGTCACTTACATAAATTTACATTCACAGAATGGCTGGAAAAAGACCTTAAAGATCCAGTTTCAACCTCAGGGACATCTTTAATTAGACCAGGTAGCTCAAAGCCCTTCAACCCTGCCTTGAATGCTTACAGGGATGGTGCAGCTATCTGGGCAACCTGTACAGGGCCTCACCATTGTCAGCATAAGGGATTTCTTCCAATATCTAATCTAAACCTATTGTCTTTCTATTTAAAAACCTTTCCCTTTGTCCTATCCCTATGGGCCCTTGTAAAAAGTCTCTCTCCACCACTCTTATAGCCTTCCCCCACAGCTCAGCCTGTCTTCATAGAAGAGGCACACAAGAATGGCAGAGGGGCAGAACCACGTCCCTTGACTTGCTGTTCATGGTTCTTTAATGCACTCAGGATACGGTTGGCTGCAAGTGTATGTTACTGGGTCATGTCAAGCTTCTTGTCCACCAACACCCCCAGGTCCTTCTCTGCAGGGCTGCTCTCAATCCATTCTCCTCCCAGCCTAATTGCTGCAATTATATATTTGTGTCGTGTCTGGTCTGTGACAGGCACATGACGTGCTTAGTCAAGAATTTCCTTATGATGAATTCAGTAAGCAGCCAGTTACAAAACTAAGTACTGTTGGTAGTTATTCCATTACTAGGTGTTAAAATTCCCATTTTACAGGTTCAAATTCTGGAATATTTAATTAATCTACAGGACAGAAATAGGAAAGAAGTGTAGATGCTGACTTACTAGCAAGGTAAAGCATTGTTGGGATTTTAATATTATTTCATTATACAGTGAAGTGATAGCATCTTCTCAACATCCTGTATATATCAATACAGCATGAAAATCTCTCATAAAACACAGGGAAGTCTTTTAGTAGCATATTTTCCTCAAATAAATACATTTAAGCTGTTTTAAAATCGTACTGGTGGTGGCAATAAGAAAAGACTTATGAGAATGTGAAGATTAAAATAATAGCTTAAATTTTGACTAGTTTCATGACTGGATAGGTTTCTTAAGCCACATATTATTTAATATGGCAAACAAATTCTTCCAAGATTATCTAAATATTATCTGTCACTTTCAATATTCCCATGTGTTTTGATTCTGAAAAGCTTGTTTTTTTCTATATTTTGACATATTACAGCTGAAGCCATAATTATTTTTTTTAATTTCATTCAAATTCATATGAAATGTTTGTATCTATTACTTTAGTATATTTCTAAACACATGAAACCAGAAAAATACTAACAAAACAGAACTTAAATGTCTTCCTGTATTTACAGTTCACATTTCTAGTGCTAAGAAAATGTTTGTCCAGATTCTCAGTTGATTTGCTTAGCTGAATAAATCAGCCTCAATTCCACTGAAATTTCTAACCTAGGTAGATCTATTTCAGATCAGTAGCAATCAGTAGCTTGTAGGAATTAGTGCAAGATATCCCATGAATGCATGGGATAATCTGTTTGTTGACTTACCCTTTCACCAGGGTCACCTGGAGGACCAACAGGACCTTGCAGACCTGGGGGACCTGTAAGACCCTATAGAAAATGAATGACATAATTATGCTGAATGTTTGCAGGCTTTTGAACTATTTTTTCTCTGGAAGGTTATGATGAACACATATCTGGATAAAATAATTTATAAGGCAGCATATTGGATTTTTTTTACAAAGATTTATAGTCAGCATACAAAACTTAGATTTTCATGTGCCATCAGCTTGTAGCCTGCTGTCACTGAAAATGCAAGATGACCTTTTTCTATTCCCTTCTAAAAGTCCTCAATCTGATATACATTTGGGAGCTATAATAAGACCAATATTGTGTTAACTTGTGACTAGGAAAGCACAGTGGATAAATTAAATGCAATAAAGGAAATTGTGATTAATCTACTCACAACAGGTCCTCTTGGTCCCGGTGGTCCTTCAATGAGCATACCCTAGAGGTGATTCAAACACAACATTACATTTATTATTTTGTAGAAAAACATAAAAAATATTTTTAGCTGAACTACTGAAGTTAACATTTCTTAGTGTTTTGATAAACTTTTCCAGGAATCTTCTCTCTACAGTTCCTGGAACGAGAATCTGAATCGTTGCGTGGCATTAAAAGTGAAGAAGATTTCCTTGCCCGTGCTGGAACCTGAAGTGACCGTGTTACCCGTGCCTCAGCTGAAAGTTATCTGGGTAGATCTGTCCAAGATGTAGTTATTAGATGGCCTGAAGATCAGATCAATGATCTGTTTTCCTCTGCACAAGAGCCTCTTTTTTTTTTTAAGGAACATGTGGTTAGTCCTTCATGTAACCAAAGGAGTAGTGGGAACAGGCCACTGCCGTTAATCGCTTTATACCATCCACATTACAGGGACTGTTTCAGAGATCAAGGATAATGTGGATGCTGTCATCCTATCATGTATAACAATGTTTGATAATGATGCATTAACAGTGAATATATGTTATACAGTACTCCTGAAAAACTCCCTGACATCTGTACTTACAGGTTCAATCACAGCCGGTTCTCCCTTTTGGCCTTTTTCTCCGTAAGCCCCATGTCCTGTCACCTGGCCAGTAAAAACAACCCCAAAAATGAAAGTAAATAGAAGGTCTAAGGACCTGTACAATAAAGAGTTGCAGCAACCTGTAACTGAAAGCTAAAGCTGGAATTGGTCTGTACTAAAAAAATACATCACAGGTACAAACCGTATAAATCAAAGATACTTAACGCATGAGAAATGGAAAATGCAAAAACTGTATGCATGCTATCTCCATTATTGGATATTGTCAATTTCTACTATTTGAATGAGATGTGCATCTCATGTATGTTTATCCCATGCTTTACATTAGAACTTTGAAATTAGAATCTAAAACTTCTGTGTGCAAGTTACAACATTGTTTCTTTTCTTATTTGATTGGAAATATTTTGGCAATTGAAAATGATTCTTCACAGCTCTATGAATTAAGCAGCCTAAAGATAGACGAAAAGAAAGACCCCTTGGTCCAATATGTACAGTACCTTTCAAGCTCCTAATTTCATTCTAATGAAATTACTTCACTCCTAATTAGAATCTATAACACGTAAAGTAACCTGAGAAGGGTCTGGGATTTTACGGCATAAATGAGAAAGGAGATAAGTGGCACTGTGGACACTAAAGAATATTTCACAGATAACCATTGATGCCTTGTCACTACCTGAATTACCATCAACTGCCAAAGTCTTTGAGGACCAGCCCTGTGGGGGATTTTGGGTTCAGGATTAAAGTGACAGAAGTACCTAAAACAGTATGTCAATAACACATACTAATGGAAGAAACACATTCAAGTTCCAAAGAAAAAGGAAATTATTTTTTTTAAAACCTTGAGATAATATATTTTTCTTCAGAAATATCTCTTTTGATCACTAACATATCCACTAGAAATTAAGTTCTGACAAGTTTAAAATTTTAAATGCCTTTTTTTTTTTATTTCAGTAGAGTGGTTCAACATTTACTCATAAATGGTTGGGGATTAGTAAGAATAGTAAGGATGATGTTACAGCATTTCTATATGAAATATTTTGGAATGGAAAAACAAAGATTCACAGTCTGTGCATGTTGCACTCATTTATAAAGGCACAGATCTCACTAGTAATGATATCCATAAACCAATTGTTAGTTCATAAAAATCAAGTAGCAAGAGGTATAGACAATTATGTTTTATTAGATTAACATAAATTACTTGTAGGAAAAGTGACATCAGGGCCTCCATCTTTGGAAATACTTCCCCTTTTTGAAAGTACCTAGATACTGAGTACTTTCCATCCTGCCTTTTTTATCATAGGCAGAACTTCAATTATTCTAAATATGTCCATATATCAAAGGAAAATTAGATATCTCTTGTTCAGTAGATGAGAACTCTTCTAAAGCTTGCACAGACCAGAGCCTGTGTTTTAATTCAAGATTCCTGACTCCTTCAGCTTTGTATCAAGGCATTTTAAGTTGAAATTTACACCGGGGATAGAGTCTATACAGTCATTTGCTTAATGCAGGCACAAATGGTGCCTTATGGGCTCTTTGCTTCACAGATAATCTGACCTTTTCTGTGTCATTCTGCCACAGTGTCCCCATCTGGGCTAGAAGGAAAAGAGTACACTTGTATCACATTGCACAGATAAGGATCATTAAAAATACAATGACCCCAACAGGGTTTAGAAAGGAGCGGTAAATGAAATACAGAAGGATGGGTTTCAAGGTTGGCAGAGAAAAGCAACCTCACAGCATTTGCTGTTATTTCTTTAAACTGAAGTTTTGACTTTGTGAGGAGAAAATAAAGATAAGAGCAAATAATGTAAACAAAATTCTCCTTTTCTACTATATTCAGAGTCTTCATAATTAAAAAATCCAAATGGGATTTTTTTTCCTTCCAATCTTAGTGATATTAATTTTCTTCGCAGCTTCCACAGCTGGTAAACTGATAAACAAGGATCTTGGCATAACTAAAGGAAAATTAAAGCCTTGCTGTTTAGCCTATGATAAGTCAGAGGGAAAGAGAGCTATAAAACTCAGAAGGAACAGTATGATTCACAGGATCCACCATGTCATCCTATCTTTCTTTATATATACACTGGGCTGTTAAATCACTTCTGCAAGACCATAAACCTGTCACAATTCACTAAGCTTATTCTCATGAAAAGGTTCAGGCTTAACTTTCCCACTCGTGAATTTTCTTCTTGGAAAGCAGCAAAAGCCATTGGATTTTATATGCATTTTGATTTCTTAAGGTAATCATATAAAGATATTAATTACAGTACTTGTACCTGCATTAGAACTTATGTTCCTTCCAGCTTTAGCTCTAGTTTAGAAAAATTTTTAAAACTGTTTATTTTATAATTTATATTTTGAATTCCACCTCCTCTTTCCTTTCCCTCCCATCTTCCACCCTCCCTTACTCCCTTTTAGCAAACAAAAACCTTACATGATAAAAATAAAAAGTTCAAGATTAATAAAACAAGAGGATGGCCTTGATCCAAAGGCTATCGGAAATGAGAATAAATGTAATATGTACAAGGAGCGCTGGATCAGGGTCTGTGCCCTTCTGAGACTGTGTAATTATAAAATAATTGCTAAATTAGATGAATCTGCATTATGCCTCCAGTCAACTTACGCTTGTTTCTGTGATATCGGTCTCTGCAGGAACACCTGGACCAAACTCCTCATTAGTGGAATCAGTTGGTTTCTCTTCATATTCTTTATATTCATAAAAATCATATTCTCCTAAATCTCCATCTACCAGCAGATCAGATTCACTGAGGTCTACTCCTCTGCTTCCATATTCAGTTGCCTCAGTTTTTTTATCATAATCCTCTCCAGTTATGTATTCTTCAGCAAAAACTTCTTCAACAGGATTTTGCTATTCATATCAGTAGCAAAGATTTGGGAATAGGAGGAATATGTGGGTTATTGTTAGTAAAGCAACATAAGCATACGCTGATCCACCATGATGACTTGTCAAAAGAAGAAAGAACAGTAGAACTACAGCATATTGTCTTTTAATTAGAGTCTGAAGGAATGGAAGCTCAGCCTTTCAGAGTAATTAAAAGATCTTTGTATAAGTAGTACAAAGAAGTAATGTTTTCATACGCTTTGGTTTTTTATTTCCAAAACCACTGAATTCAATATATCCAGCATTATGTGTAATGCTTGCATAATGTTACTTTAGTGCCAAATATAGCTGAATTTCACTGCTTGGTTTCACTCTTACAAGCATTCATGAATGAACATATGCAATGAGCACTGAATAGGTTCAGATCTTTTTACAACAGCAATGTGGAGGAAGTACAAGCATCACTTTAGTTAAGCCCAGCCTTTTACATTATTTTCTGTCTATAAACACCAATGCTGAGCTAAATTTTATCTTCTTAATGATTTTGAAGTTTATTTATCAGTAAAAGTCATGACTTGTTGCGTGTCAAAGTAATTTATATTTGGTAAAATATGGTAAAATATTTTTTGTCCGAGTCACATTTCCACAAGTACAATTCAGATTGATTTTAAGATTTCTGAAATCTAAACTTTCATCTTAAAGTATGTAAGCTGTCAAACCAAGCAAACAACTTAAAAGCACCAAAGCAGTTTAAAAGAATGCTATATTTGAGATGTACAAAACCATTTGTGAAATAAAGGAGGATTGTTTTATTCTATTACAGAGGTCTTACGATAATTTTGCATACAGGATAATTCTGAAAGTAATTGAAGTTCAGATATTGCAAATATAAAATGATCAGACAATATGAAGTAGTATGATCTTGACAGTATTCAGAAGCTAATCAACATCCAGTGTAATTAAGAAATCTTGATCTAATAATGACATTGAAATATATTGAAATTAAAATAAAAGGCCAGATTCTGATTTAACACTTGCCTAATTCCTTCAGTTACAGAAGTATGACTTCTACCTTATAGCTGGAATAAACAGAGATCAGAACCAATTCTAAGCCAAATTTTACCTTTATGAAGAAGTGCTCTCACCAAGGAGAGCATTTAGCACTTTGAATCTACCTCATTACAGCTCTACTATTGTGCAATCCGCTTAGAATTGCCCAGGAAGCTGAATGATTTAGATACATTTGTTGATCAATTTGTGAGAAGCAAACATGAGACTGAACACAAGAGTGCTTTACAGCAAATGAGGAAAACGTACCTTAATTCACCTTCACCTTCCAAGATACATAAGAGGAAAACCATAGAACAAATGGGGACTCTTTTTCTCTTTTCAAATATTCAGGGGAAAGGGGTGAGAGGGAGTTTTGTACATCTTTTATGCAACAATCTTAATTTTGAAAGGAAAAGGTAAAAGAAAAATGAGAACAATGTTTCTTAAAATCCGCCATCATTTTTCTAACAGTAATGTTAATTAATATGCAAACATATTAATCAACACTGGCTTAGGTGCAGTAATTTTAACAAAATGTTTAAACCTATCATTGTGGCTTTCTAGAAATGTGCTTTCTAACATAAGTAAAAAAAAAATTATCTCTTTTGACACTTCAAACTGAAATGTTTCTTTTGAATAGAACAAATGAAAATCACATAATTTGATTTTGTTAGCTGAAGAACTATGAAAAGGAAACAATGGCTTCTGACTCAACATCCTGCTATAGTGGCAGCCATTCTTTGCCTTGTCTTAGGCTCTTTTATGCTGTACCTTAAAAATTACAGGAAAAATTAGAGACTACTCTTCCTATTAAATCAGGACTATGTCTTACATCTAACCTAGTTTGTGCTAGACATAGCTCCATCCACATCCACACTGAAGGCAGCAACACTACATTCCCACACCATATATCACTAAATTATTTCCAGAATAATGAACTCTGCAGGCTGAAGATTTGGCAGATCTCTACAGAATTAATGGGAGTTCTGCCCAAGAAAATAGCAGTGTTTGATATTGGCTGAAAAAGCATAAAATCACATAAAGTGCTGGTAGAGTTTTTATCTTTTATATAGAAATCCATCCTTTAAAATTCATTTTTACTTTTTTAATGAATGACACCTGGTGGGACAAGTATTTTCTTGAGAGTCCTCATTACCTCATTTGCTTCAGTAGTTCTGGAGGGAGCTTCTGTCTGAGGCCCATAGTCATTTTCAGCTATGCTATAATCTTGAAATCCATCAATAACGTTGGCCTAGTATGACAAAAAAAATACATTATTAAAAAAAATCTTGTATGAAAAATTCAAGAAGTATTGCTTTTATTCAGGTTATGGTATTAGCCAGATGTATTCATCTAGTGGGGTTAGGTAAATTTTTTTCTTATTATCAAAGATCTTCCATTCTTGGTCTGGGAAAGATCTTGATTATTTCTTGGCTACCTTTACCCCTAGTTTGCCTTTTGCTGCTGCTTGATAACTTTTCTTCTTCTTGGATGCATATTTTTCAGATTTTTTTGTTGTGGCCTTTTGAGGTTTGTCCTTTGAGCTAGCGGCCACTGTCCTCTTCTTCTTTTTGACCATGGCTTTCTTTTTCTGCAAATGTTATGAAACATGGAATGGGAAAACATAAATAAAATGAAAAGGAAATTGAGAAAAGGTGAATGAAAGAAGGGTAACCAAATGCAAGATGAATGCTGTCAGCCGTGAGACCTTCCATCTCTAACTGAAAGCAAGGGTTACAGCTACAAAGTAAAGAAATGAGCGAGAGGAAAGCATTAAGCTTGTACACAAAGACACAAATTGACAAACCATGTAGTAGGGGACAGCTGGACACCACACAACAAACAGATCAGATTCTGTTACCTCTGTTTGTGCTACTGTCTCTTCGAACAGTGGGAGTCCCTCTGTTACAGAATCAGTTTCTTTATAATCTGCATCCCCATACTCATAGTCATATTCGATAAAATCTTCTGGTGTATACTACATTACAAATGGAAAAATATCAGGCATTCCCATGTTAGTGGTAGCAAAGTAGATTAGCAATAATTGAAAGTATCTTCACCTTTACTTAGGAATAAAGTTTAACAAAATTAAGACAGTATGAACAATTCAATGTAATTATTCATTTGGGGGAAAAAGCTCATAACTTCTTATTTCTTTCAAAGCACAATACAGAAGTAGTAAAAAAGTAAATAGTAATGCCAGGAAAGAAACCTCTTTATTCGACTGCAAAGAAGAATCAAGTACTATTTTGACTACTGGGAGCACCAACAGATTGTTGTGAAACCATATATTTATTTAATCTTTTAGTTTCAAATAATACTTCTTTTACTTGTATTTTTTTTCAAGTGACAAGAAGAGCAGAGATGCCAGCATCTGACATGAATAATTTCAGATACAGGAAAGAGGCCACAGCTCACAAGTAAACATGGCTAACCTCCTCTTGTTTGATGTTGAGTTTGAAAACCAGGGCAGCTCCATGATATAAATTTCCTGAGCAAATGCCTCACTGCTGTAATTTCATTTCAGATTTAGCTTCTGTAAATTTCTCCATAGCTTTTTTTCCTATAAATTTTTATCAAATGCAGATTTGG
Organism: Bombycilla garrulus; assembly: GCA_013400315.1. Taxonomy (NCBI): domain Eukaryota; kingdom Metazoa; phylum Chordata; class Aves; order Passeriformes; family Bombycillidae; genus Bombycilla; species Bombycilla garrulus. The sequence continues at coordinate 579,512 of VXBU01014403.1, forward strand.
CACACAAACTTTTACAAGAGAAACTAGCTTTAGAATTGGCTTGTGTAGTGTTGTGAGCACAATCTAGGGAGCCAGGAACTCCTGAACTCTTGGCTGTGCCAAGAAGATCCTGGTCTCCATATTATCTGCACCAAGTACAACTCAACAGAACTGAGAAGAAAGGGCAGCTTTAAACTATCTTTCCACTCCTACCATGCTTGAAGCTACAAGAACTGGTCGATCTGGTAAATTAGAGCAGTCTCCTGGTTGCTACCAGTTCTCGTTATGTGCCCAGGGAGCCAAAAGAAGGCAGAATTGTGGCCAGAGTCTGGAAAAGTGTTTGTTTTCCCGTTAGGAAGAAATATTCAAATGTGCCTCATGTGAACTTGTCCTTTCTGAAATCTCCTCTCTCCTGCAACAAGTCAGCATCACTGTCTGTAAAATGAAGACAATATCTGTTTGTTTTATTTTATTGACGAAAGAGAGAATTAGTACATTACACTTCCCAATCAATCTGAGAATTCATAGAAGTCATCATTATCCGAAAGAGATTAACATGTTAATTAAAATAGATCTCCATATTCCAAACTATATTCTACCATGTGACCAAAACATTGGTTTAACTGTTCCCTCTGGCAATGCTTGATACAATTTTTTACTTATGATTTTAACACACAGAAGTTGATTTCCTCAGCAAGTATAAAACTAATGCTGAAAGGCCTTTAATCACTTAAAAATCCTTTTACATGGGTTTCTATTACTCCACTCCTGTGACTCCTCAGAGTCTTATTACAATCAACAGCTTTTCTTAAAAAGAAGGCAGACTTTTTTCAGAAAGTAGATGCCTTTTGCTCAATTGTCCTTTGATTATTTCTACCCTTGCGATTATGAGATTTGATAAACATTTAAAAAGGATGAAACCTACTTTTTGTACTCATTCAAAACTATATTCCACATTAGTAAGAGCACTTAAAACAACATTTAAATGACAAAATATCATTTTAGGTGGAGAATATCCTCTTTGTGTAGTATATGGGCATTTTATATCTGCCTCATATAATGCAAGCAATGCTTTGATTTCATCAGTGGTATCTTTTACATAATTAAAAAAAAAAATTAACACTTTCTATACTTTTCAAAACCAGCAGCATTTTAGACTTAATCATGCTGAGTAATATGGGATTCTTCTCTCTCTCTTCAGCAAATTAAGATTCAGTCCTAACCCCAGCAAAGTCACTGAAACCTCTTTGACCTATAACTGGTAGAGTTGAAGGGCCTCGCGTGCAGCAATGATACATTTACAGGTCTGTCAAGGTATAAAAGAGTATTTTCTGGCTTATGAGGTTCTGGAAATGCAAACCAATACAGCTTGTCTCTAAAAAGTGTGCCACTGCCACCCAAAGAAGTAAATGCAATGACAAGCTTCTGGAAGACCATAAGCAGCCACAAAAAGGAAGCAGAAGAAAAACCACATGGATAAAACCAGACTTTTTGAAATAGTTACAGAATAGCATTTAAATTGCAGGATATATTTGGAAATTTTAAAAATGTCTGCAAGTGATTTGCTTATCTTCTCTGAAGAAGTCCACACATACTAAGTTTATCTACAAGAAGAAAAGAAAGTATTCAGTAGAATATACCTCCCTAAATTCAGTCGTTCCATCCTAACAGTGGTAACCAATTCCATACTTTTAAATGTTTCCTCAGCCAAACAACATGAATCAAACATTCTGCTGTGCAATTTTTATTGGAACCCAAGCAAAAGACATCACCTGTGTTAAATAATATCCAATATCTTTAGAGGTAAACGGAGCAACTTTTTTGAGAGAACTTCCATGTTGTTAGCCAGATTTAAGTTTAATATGCTGTTAGGAGTTTGTTTTAGTAACTTATAGACACATTGATTCCTCTTTAGTAAGCATTCTAAACCTATTCTGAAACTGGAAGCATTCATTCCAGCAGTCACTTTGACCAACTGACAATTAAAATATAACTCTGTGTTGCTCAATATTATAACTGTTTTGCAAATCTCAGTAGTACCGATTTTCTCAAGGTAAGCTGAATGGCTGTGCTGAATTGTGCCAACCACATCACTAATAAAATTGCAACAGTTGGCTACAAGTAGTTTTTCAGAGACCATAAAATAAACAGAAATGCAGATTGGGGGGAAAAAAGGAAGGAAAAATATCTGTGCCAAGTATGTTAGCATTAAAAAAGAAGCAGTGAATAAGCTGATATTTATGCTAAGAGGCCTAGTTCAAAAAGTCAGAAATTTATGAATGAGAACTAGAAAACGTACAAAAAAAAAAGTTCAAGTATGTGAACAGATCTATTGCATCATGCATAATCACACAGAATATACTTTCGGTTATTGTGCTTCATTTATTTCTGTTAAAGAAAGTGAAATTTCCCTTATATGCAAAACATGATCACAAATCCAGGAGTGCCTTTGGTTGCACTGATATGCAGGCACACAGAAAGAAGTAATAGGGAGGAATGAGAAGTGGGGAACGACAGTTTCCATTCTGGAGTAAGATTACTGCCAAGCAGGTGAAGACCTTCCACTTTAAGAGCACAGCATCAGAGGGATATAAGGAAAATTCTTGAACTTACAAGCTAGGACATGTGGCCACCATGCCAAAACCATATTCAAGTAGTTTTGAAATCGCAGTAATTTGCAGTCCCACCAATACAAGGAGGACAAGTGAAAATATGTAGTAGCCTAAACGTTCTACAAGATAAACTTTGTTCTTAGGAATCCTTCCTTTCCCAAAACCTTTTTCTGAAAAACCAGCAACCCTCATATTTCTCACCAGTTGATAAATAGAATATGTTTTGTATTTCCCCCAGGGGTCCTGCTGCAAACATTTAAACATAGATGCAAAATCTTCCAGGTGTATTTCCTGAGGCACAATCTGTCTAGATGGAGGAATGCATCTCTACACCCCTAGCTGATGTAAAGATGCATTTTAGAAATATGATTTACTTGTGGAATGATTTTACCAACTCAACCTGATGAAGGCTGTTCTCTGTTTTTCATAGGAGACAACAGGACTAGTGAAAGACTAGTCAGGTAAATGAAGACTAAATATACAAATATGAGGGACAGATTTAATGGCTTTAGTCACCTCCTGTGAAGCTAGCAACTCACATTTACCCTGCAATTAACAGTTCAGACTGGATATGTGGCACATACCCCTTCTTCTTCTGGAGCTACACAAGCAAAAGGTCACCTTTATCAGATGACCAGAGACACGGGTATGATCCACTCAGTCTGACATCAACAAACATTGAGAACATTTTCTTTCCATTTTGGATACATAAAACCCAGGCTGTGCTCTTAGTTCACAGAAGTAGAGGAGCTCACAGAAATCTATCATAGTTGCACTACTAATCAAAGAAATAAGTAGACTCTTGATTATATAGGAGAAAGGATCTAGGATTTCAAAATAAATAATAGGTTAAAATCGGTGAGGGATTTCAGCTAAGAGACATCAGGTAACACATACTTCAGATGTGATGTAATTTTCTTCCTCTCGCTTTTCTCTCTTCTCTAGTGAGACCACCAATAGTGACTAAACACCCATTCTTGTAATGAATATTGCATATGGCTACTTTCTTACAAATAAAAGGAGGAATGAAACCTGCTGATTTTTGATGGGACAACATGTTTCCATTATGACCTCATGCTTTCTTTACCAGAGTGATTATGTTACACTACCGGATCATCATGCAATTCCAATTAAAGAGATGAACTGTTTTCTTCATCAGATGAATTTCAGAAGCAGAGGATCAGCAGCATGCAAGGCCTATTTGAACTGGGAAATAAATATTCTGAAGGAAACCTTACTTTAGAAACCAACTCTTCTGCTATCCATACTCTAAAAACCTAACCTCCCATTCCAAATGCAGATTTTAGCCATTTTTGCTTTACGTTTCCAAATAAAAATAATTAATAACCGAAATTCTAAAGCAAAGAACAGTCATAAGCTCAATTTTTCCATTTACTAAAGATTATGCTAAATCACAGATAAGCCAAAGAGGCAAAGATGACTTTGAAATATTCTTAACTCACTAACACTTCACAAAATGCAAAAAAGTAAAGGATGCCAAGCAAAACGAGAGTCTTAAAAATCAGCTGCAATAATAGAAATAAATAAATGGTAGAATATTTCAATCTTAGGGCAGAAGGAAAGTTAAAAGATTTAAAGGATGGCGTCTTCTACCACATAGTCCTATATTGTTCATGAAAGTGATACAATCAAGGAAATAAAATGACATAAGACTATTATCTTCAGTTTCCAAAGATACCTTGTTTCAAAAGGAGAATAAGACTCTTCAGATTCTTTATTACATTACTCCCTTATATAAAAAGTTTGCATTCTATGCAAAGAAAAAGAGAGCTAGGAAGATCACTATTTTTAATATTGGCTAAATTAGCTAAATGCAATTCTAAATATAACAATAAACATAAAATTAAACATAAAAATAATTATCTTTCTGCATTTTTCAGAAAACTAGCTTTTCTGATCTGTAATACACCCCAAAGGACACTAAATTAACATGGTCTGAAAGGATGCTTAAAGCCTCCAGGTTAACATATTTGGGAGCCATTTGCCCTTTTAATTTACCAAATTCATTTCATTAAAGAAAAACATTTCACTTTTCCATATAATCCATTAGTTTGGGACAGATCCAAAATAAATGAAGCCAAGTTCCTTTGGGGAGCCGTTTCTTCAGCAGAAGTCAGATCATGTGATTCACTGGTTTACAGAATAATCTTGTGAGAGGAGATTTGAAAGCCTGATAGCTGGTTCCTTTGAAAACAAGACCTGATGATACTCCACAAAATATACTGCCTAACATCAAGGATGACGAAGATTGGCTAAGTCTGTCACTGCTCTAATTTCTGTGAGCTGGCAAGCATATGTGAATAAACTGGAAAGGAATTTAATACATTTCCATTTATAGTAAAAAGGCGTTTGAAAACAAGACAGCGGCCAGACTGTTCATAAGGTATACATAAGAAAAGCATAGGTGTGTATCTTTAAGAAAAGCAAAGTTGATAGTTTTAAAATATAATTCCAAACCCATACGGGATCCTTAAAACGAAGTCATATATTCAATGTTAAAAAACCTCCAAGATTCCTGAACTTCTAGGCAACACATTTTTGTGTATTCCCAACTGCTGAGGTCATCACTCTGACTTTGACAAGCTACAGAGATTCATACCTGGCTATTCAAATGCAAGAACAAGGAAGACTGAAGCACAATTCAATTAAAACATGTCTTGAAGATGGAAATACATAACAACAAATAACAGAGCAAAGTGTGCGGATATTGCTGTTAATCTACTGCTCTCCTGGTTTCAGACTGAATGACACAAATCCCAGGGAAATAGAAGCATTCTGTATAGGGAGGGCTCTGACATACATCTATCCCAATAGCTCAGCCTGAACTGCTCACACAGAGCCCGTAGTGCTGGCCAGCAGCCAAGGGCAACACATTCTGCAGAGCCTGAACAAAAGGTAGTTAGAGGTTGCCCAGTTAAATAAATCTTGTTTAGACATATAACACAGTCACTTGAGTCCAGGAAGGGACTGACTGAATTTACATGGAAATGTAAAGACCCAATTGGGTCCAAAGCTTATATCCTGTAATCTTCAGGTCACCCCTTATAGGAAGGGAGAAGTGAAGATGCAGGAGTCAACCTTCCTGAGGGAGAATGACATGGGGGAGCAGGACAGCAAAGCTGGGTAAGCCTCCACACAAGGGTAGAATTTAAGATATGTCTTCCCTTTCTAGGCTGACAAGTTCTATGTCTTTATTCATAACTTGCTCTTTTTGTGAAACCTATTGTGAGATGCTTGAATCTTCCTGAACTTTGTTTAGGGTAAACTTGGCATTTGATTCAGGCATGAAGAGATCCTGTAAGTAAAAAGTAGGCATTGAAATCCTCTCTGTTGGATTACTCAGACTGCAGTTTGAATGAGATGCAAAAGAAAAAGAAAATATAACAAGAAAAAGGAAATCTCAATGCAGCACTTAAGGTATCATTAATAAAGACAATTTGATTACAAATCAGTGTCCAGTAAATTTACATATGAGAGCACAGCAAAAGGTCTTAAGGCCTTGAGAAAAACTCAAACATTTTAAAAAGCAAATATTTAATTTCTGATGTTGCAGTGATGTGACATGCACTCAGGCTCATTTAATGGAAACTCACCACAATATATTCCATAATTTTTCTGATTTTATGGTTGGTAATTATTTTTAATCGAGATGAATTCTTAGACCCTTCCCACAACACCCAGACAATTCCACCAGCTGAACTAGAAAGAGGGCATAGGGAGGAAATAAATTCAAAAAAGACTTATTTAAATCAGCACTGCTATTGAAAGAAATGTCCCCAAACCTAAAATGCTGGGTATTTGATTATTTTCTTCTTTAGAGAAGCACTGCCTAGAGCAATAAGGATTACATCCAGCTAAACAAAGTATCTATGCCATTAAACCAATATCTTTTTACCTATCTTTCTTTCTAGATGCTTCTTTAGTGGTCTAAAAATAATCCAGCTTTTCAGACTGAATGACTTCCTAGGCTGTGAACTTGCCAGGAGACTAAAAAAGTGTGCAATTTCAAGAGAAATCCTATTCATCTTCCTAAATGCAACTTCACAAACATAATTTTCTATTTTACTGATGAAAAGTCAACCACTTCCTTTGGGCTTTGTAATCAGTGCTGGAAACACACATTAATAGGCTCTGAAATCACGTAATTTATCTCTAAGCCAAGTATCAGTTTCTTATTCTGGACTGCAATAATTCAAAGGCTCAGAGACGTAATGCCAAAAGGGACCACCTTGGCTAACTCTTGGGTACTCACAGACTGCAAAACTTACTACAGTCACTCTGTAACTGAGTCAACTAAAGTATGAATAATATTTCCCCAAAATTTTAGAAAGGTATCTACCCTTGGCTTGAAGATATCTAGAGATACACCATTTTGGTAATTTGTTATTTCTTTCCTAAAAATGTTAGTGGATATTTTCCTAACTAAAATTATCTATCTTCTCCCCCCACCCCGTTTGTCTGCAGCCAGTATTTTCTTTTCGTCCTGGATCTTTGCATACGGTAAGCGAGCCACATATGTGATGATGCAGTCTATGCTTCAAGTGACAGCATGCAGAGGTAATTATGCATCTGTATTCTTACTTTTTTATGTACAAAATAAGACATGCACTGTATTATTTTGGGAAAATCTCTTTCCCTTTTTTAACAACCAGAACATTTTGAGGCTAGTGCCCAACAAATATTTTCTGCTTCTGCTGGTTTAATCCAGACTCCGAAGACACAGTCCTGCCTAGCCTTTTGCCCAATTTTCTCTCTTCCCTCTTCCTACCACAAAAGTTTATGTGAAAACATTGAAGATCAAACCATGAAACTAATCAAGCTGAACAATAATCTTTCCATGTTGGCTTTCAGCATGATTAGTACCCCAGATGGGGACAATCTGCTGCAGATGAAAGGTTCTTCTGTTACCACATGCACGCAGACTGTTATTGTAGTTGTACTTCTGAGTTCACCATGTTTGCCCTGCAGTTATTTCTTATTTCTTTGGCTTGTATGTGTGCAACATTGCCTTTAGTTGTATTCCCATCACTGCTTATTGCTCTACAGTATCATGACTCTGAAAATTTTTAATGCTATCCATTCTACACACATTTCCATATTTCCAGCATAATTACTAAGAAACTTGACTAAAAATTAATTCAATGACAGCCCGTTGCTTATAGTAATTTCTGAAATATGGCAGCCATCTTTGAATCTCTTTGTCAGGTACTTTACCACATAGTATCTTTTTTTTTTTTTTAATTAAAATATCATATGTTGACAAGTCAGAAGCTTTGCAGAGGTCTACATCATTAAATTCTATCAGATATCACTAATCAAAGTTTTAATCTCCTCAAAACGTGATCAAGCATTTTAAAACAATCATTTTCCTTACAGACTAGCTGCAAATATATGTTTATCTTTTAACATCTTATTTAATTTTGCAATTACAGTTTACAAAAATCTGCACTGCTATCTTCTATAACTTCTTTCAGTACCTAAATAAAGATAGTTTCATTTATTTCCTTAAAATACTTTATCTGTGTGATTTGACAGGCTGTTTCTCAAAAGATAACAAAGTATATATACCTCAACAAGCTGGTTTTTTACTATTTAGCAGACAATTCTATAATTCTATAAATTCAGTCAGTCATTTATTCTATGGCATATTTATCACATTGGTAGCATTGCTGATGTGTGTATTTTAGATCCCTATTACACACTGAAGAGATCTATTGACTTCACTGGGAATACTTCTGCAAAGTGACACATAAACTCATGGAGCACAACAAGGAAATTGTGTCTTAGGTTAGAAAGCTAGGCAAAATAATCCTATCACTACTCTCAGTAAAATATGAAATAAATAGAAACAGCAGTTTTCCATTTTATTAATCATTAAGTGATTTTTAATTTGTTTTCAAATTCATTTTAAAATATTACACTACAAATTAAGATATTTGATTTTACTTTTTTTTCTGTAGGTACTCCCACAAACTCTGTGTGTTACCAAGAGGGAAAAATAGGCTATCCAAAAACACATTAAAAACTACTAAATTCAAGAGCAACCAAATAGCAGCAAAGCCCAGGAAAGTTCCCAAGCAAAATTTAAATTTTCTTTGAAACTTAATTATGAAAAAAAAAAATTAGATCTTGCTATCTTTTTTTGTCTTTGCATAAATTACCGGCAATATGCTTTCAATCTGTTCTGGTTTGGAATATGGAGATCCAGGTATGCAGGCACACAGACAGCAGGTCCTCTGGGATCCTCCTGAAAAGCCCAGACCCCACACATTGTAATGCAGTGTAAAGTCCTCTGCCTCTGTGTAGCTGACTTGACACATCTTGAACTACACCTCAGATGGAATGGATGTAGGAGGAAGTCCTGAAAGAAATTCTGCACCCTATGGGCCTTTGTCTCCTGCTGACATAATTTTCAGTCAGAATAAATAGCAACAACAAATAAAAATACCATGTGTTTAGGAAAAGTTCAGTCCCAAACAGGCTTGAAGTAGGCATCTAAGAACAATTCAGCAAGTTTTTAATGCTGATCTCTTGAGCAATCAGTAGTAATAACTAGTCAGATCACACATGGTGCCCATACTAGCTGACCAGAGCCAACTTGCTACATTCTGGAAAAGCTTTTCCCTCTACACTGTTCAATGTAAGTACTTAGAATGTGTACAGCAATACATACAAATGCTCAGAGGTCTAATATGAGGCACTATCTTGACCCGGGTGAATTACTTAGTTTGTGGCAGTGAGAACTGTCCACAGTGACTAATGGTTTCTCTAAATATCTTTCATGTTTCTGGGAAAAATTCATACTCTGTTTTGTCCTTGTTGATTTACCTCCTATGAGTGGGACTGGCTGAAATACTTTTGTATGCACATGGATTTGTGCATGCAGCTTATTAAAACACAGGGCACTTTTAACAGGGGAAGTTTCCAATTGTGGGATACTCAAAGCTTCCACATCTTTCAAATGTAGCATCTGTTGATATCCAGCATCGGTAAAATTATAAACCTACACAGGAAGAATAAATATGCACAAGTAGACAAACTCACACTGCTATAATTTTTTTTAAATAATTACAGTTTAACTTCATTGAGAATGCTGGTTGTTCAAATATCACCAGGGTGATAGGTTCCTTCAAACGCATGACAAAAATGAGTGGACAGCAAAAATGAATGCACTCCTGCAACTTGATTTCTTTACCTCTAGAACAATGCATGCTATTTAGCTGGAAGTGTTTCTTGAGTAACTTCCTCCTGCACAACCACTAATGTGCAATAAATCCAGTAATACATGACTGATTACTCACCTCATCAACTCGAGGATCTTGAGCCTGAGCAGCATTGGGCACTGGGGAGTCACAGTCTGGGCTATAATGCTCACAATAGTCAAATGCAGCTCTGGGATCAGCTATAATCAACAGCTGCTGGATCTCACCCTGCAGGAAAGCATAGCAGATTAAATAACAAAACCAAAGGTAGCTACAGTTCATCAGGAGTACAGTGTTTGCATTCAGAAACAAAACCAGGTACATAATACTCAGATATTTCCATCTGTGGTTATAAATAACATATCCACTTAATTTCTGCTGCTATTATGGAAAACAATTATTGTTCACATGGCAAAACAATGCAAATTAATACCAAATGGACTAGGTGCAAAATTTTGGCTTAAAATCATGTCTGGTTTTGAAAGGAGAGAGTGGGAAGGTGTAAGCTCTGATCTGTGATTTTCATGCTGATTGTTTACTTCTTCACTGGGAATCAGCCTAAATTCCTAAGATTTAATTCAGGGCACTTCCTATTACCAGCATGCAGCTCAGCATGCAGAGATCAACAGTATAATTCTGAGTTTGCATCACATATGCATTCTCAAAGGAGACAATGAAATGAAATGAAATGAAATAAATTAAAATAGTCTGTACCAGTGACAGTTATTTGAATAAAATATAATTGAGTACTGTGCAAATACACACTATAGAATCTGTTGAAAAAAATGTAACTGCTAAAAAATGCTGGGTTTGCATAAAAACAACATCACAGAAAGAAACCCAATATTCTGGATAATAAAAGTGGCTCTACTGAGATACCCTACAGAGACCCTTTATGTTTATCATTTTCCAAGGAAAGCTGTCTGGTATCCAGTGGATTTCTTAACATAGTGGTACTATTTAAGCAGCATTAGGTTAATTCCTGCCAACATTTCCACTATAAATTTTCTCATCCAGGAGCTTCTTATGCTCACATAAAAATAAGTTTGTTGGAAATTGGCACATGTTCTTGGTCAAAACCCATTAATTTCAATCTCTCACTATTTCCTCACAAGGGGGTGATTTTTAGATTTATATACTTCTAACATTATTTTTTTTGCTGTTTGTTTTACCTAAAACAGGGGGAATGAATACCTTTGCCAGTATACATGTGCCTGTTTTGTCTTTAAAGACAAGATATCATAACTGATGAAAATCTACAGGTGGGAAAATTCACAATTCTGTCAGTATTTCCAGAATCACTTTACATCTATCGTAACAGTAATCTTTAACAAATTAAGAAAACTAGAGGATATTTTAAAATAGTAAATAATAATTGCAACATTCCTTCTTTTCAAAATGAAAAACAGAGACATAATCAAAACTTCTTCAAACTGAAAAAAAATTAATCAAACAATAATCTGCAATTTTAAACGTTCTACAACTTTTCTACTAATTTTTCTGTCATAAAGTAGGAAATAGTTTCATAGCACATAATGGCTATATGTTACAAGTCTGCTTTTTACAGTACTCTAAGCCCACTTCACTTTTACAGACTAGTGTGTGTCTCAGATTAATTTACATTTAGAAATTTTTTTTCTAAGTTTCCAGAAATATTACAAATGCAGCAGTTTGTTTCTCTGGTAGTGGTTCTGGATTGTCTCCTTTATTTTCCTTAATTCACTAATGCTTCCTGACTTGGATATCTTAAAAAACTTACTACACATACAGAAAAATTCCCCCTTTGATTTCTTCCATGACTCTCTCAAGAGCTGGAGTCCTTTGTGAGGTTTTGTACAGTCACTGTCAGCCTGGGCTACACATCTCCCATCTCCAGCAAAGTGTTTCCAAAGTATTCTGCCCTTTTTCTTTCACCAACCACATTAAAACCAAGTGAGGCAGAGGAAAAAATGAGAGAGAGTAAGCAACTATAAGACAAAAGAGGTAAGTGACCCTTTAAAGCAACCTAGAGGTGGATGTGTAGAACTTCTGTCCTCACCCTGCCAAGTTCAAGTCATGGTCTTGCTCTTTGGCCCTGAGAATTCCTGGCTGTCTGATGTGCCTGGACAGATCTCTGTGTCCACAGAGTGCCAGCCAGTGGGAGCTGTGCCCAAACAGCTCCTGAAACTACTGTTTAGTTGGAGAGCCTAAGAGACCAGGAATACAGCCAGTACTCTGGAGCTTTGTGCTGCTCTTGAATGCCATGGAATTTTGGCACTGAGTTCTGTTGGATTGTGTGTTCGCAAGAAGCACTCAGTATGCTGTTACCACTTGGCTTAAATGTTCCTAAATTGGTTAAAGCTGCTCCTGATCCATTGACTGTATTTCCCAGCCCCGCCTGTCTGCCTGTCATGGCTCCACATAGATGGAGGCCCTCAGAAATGCTGCACAGAATACACACATTTTTACAGAATACATAAATTGGTACTGGCTATTCCTGTGCAAGAAGTTTACTGAAGAAGAGACTGATTTGACATTTGGAATCCCAAATTACAATTTCTCTCTTTTTCCCTCAAGATGTGCTATAAAAATATTTCCCGTAAGTTAATAATTTTCCTTTTCTATTTTTTGTTTTTATTTTCTGTCTTTGCTAATAAATTGTTTCTCTGAGTATTTTGTTCCTTGAAGTATTGGCTGAAGTACTGGCTGTAAGAATAGTCCAAGAGATTTCCTTTCAGATCAGGTCAATCATATCAGCTCATGAAGTTCCACAGGCATTACTGCAGATTTCATTATTATGATTTAGTTACCATTCTAAGGTATTTGTTGGACAAATCTACACTCTTTCTCTTTGAAAATTTTTCACACAATTGCTTCAGTCTTTATAAACACATTCTTTAAATGCTTGACTTTCTGAGACCAAAATAGAATTTTATAAAGTTCCTTGCACATAAACCACAAATAATCTAGACATATTTCATGACCTGGAGTCATAAATGAGGCACGTAAAGGTCTACCTGCACAAGTCCTGAAAACTTTGAATTATGGGTTACTAAGAATTCCAATAGCTGACCTGTAAAAAAATACTGAGGTATCTAAACATATATGCATATGTCATATCATTTTTCTTATATGAAAATTTCAGGCAAAAAGGAAGTCTCATGGGGAAGAGTGATGAAAGCAACAGAGAGAGAGCAAAATTGGAGAAGGAGAAAGAAATATAGAATAAAATGCATAAATACACTTGAGCATCCTTAAAGTACTCTGAAAGGTGCATAAAGAAAAAAGGAAGTACAAAAGGCTACTGTCTATAGACTAGTTCTTCCTTCTCTATGAAAATTTCATGACCATATCTGTTGGCAAAGACAGCTCAGGAAATTTCACAAAGTTGGAAGCTGCTATCTTAGCATGTTATAGAAGTAAAACCTTTCCTGTCTCTGCTGAGGCAGTATACCATGCTTTGGTGTCAGAGGTAAGTGGGACGACAGCAGAAGGCAGACACAGATAACATGTGGTGAGGTATCTGGCAGGCATATACAGCCACTTCTTCATATTAGTATTTGCAACAAACTGCATGCCTAACTTGCCCCAAAAAGCTCTGAAAGCCTAGTTCATCTTTGAGAATCATAACCTACTGCCTTCTAACAATATTTTTTATCTTGGATAACACTTAAAATAATGTATTTTAAACAGTGGTTTGTCAGCTATTTAATGTAACTTGCTAATCAGGGATAAGAAAGATAAAAGCTGCATCTCAGTTGCCCAGATGTAGTGGAGAACATCCAGCAAGGTATTCTATCTAACATTAACCATGCAAGTACTTTGGAAGTAAAGTGGACCAATTTTAAATCTTAGTATTTAGTTTGGATCCTAAATCCTTGATAGAAAAAGGCACTAAGTTGTTGTCAAAGCCAACATGCAACTCATAAAGGCAATGCACAGTTCAATAATTCTATTGCAATATGGAATAAAAATAGTTAAAGTCTACGAACATTTTCATTTCTCTCTGTTTCAGGGATATGCTCATAATTAAAATCAGAGCTTTTGAATCAGCCTCATGGTTATATGATCAAAGGTGCCTGAGAATTGTAAAATATCTTGCCCACCAATTATGCCTTGTGTGAAAACTTGGTACAGAAAGATTCCTTCCAAGAGGTACTCCACCAAATAAGTTATTCTTTGCAGAATCCTCCAAGAGTACTTAAAGGAGTTGTCTTGATTGAGGAACTATTCACTTTGTTGCGTGCCAGAGCAAATGTGGAGAACCAGGCTAGAGAGCTAGAAGGAGAATATGCTCAGTAGAACTCCTGCCTGCTGGAACAACTGCACACACATTCACTCACATCAACTCTTCTACTAGAAGGAACAGCCCAGCTAAGAATGAGAAGTGTGCGCTGAATTCATTCATTGAAAATTCCTCAGTGAATCTCGCAGACATTCCACAGTGACATCCTGGAATAAGAAAATTTATGTGTATGTACGCTTCCAGGACTTGCTGAAAAACTCTAAGCAGTAATGCACAAGGTGAGGTATCTTCACTGGAAAAATAGCTTTGATATTAAAACAGTGTAACATTAGAAAAATCCAGTGTTGAATTACAAAAAAAGGAAATGGAGACCAAATTTGCAGGAAAGCAGTAAACAAGTTGTCTTTCCAATTTTGGCTACATCTTCATGTAATTATTCCTTTAGTTAGCCTCATGGGAGTAATTACTACATATGATTCCAAATTTTTGGAGTCTATCTTAGATTCCATATCAGAAATAGGGACAAAGAAAATTTCCAGTTAGATATAGTGTCTCATAGATTTTCTCAGTGATGTAAATCACCAAGTGCCCGACTAGTAAGGAACTAAGTATTTTAATGTTATATCAATAAATGCTAATGGCTGTTTATTACCTTAATTGACTTCATAAAAAGTTTTAGATATTATCTGTCTTCTTGAAGCATCCTCTTTTCCTCCTGACTAGGTAATCTTACTAATGCTATCTAAATATAGTGCATTTGAGAATTACAACCATAAAGTAGTCCATTTATAGTCTATCTACTACCTAAAAGTTCCTATAATTGAAAAAAGACACCTCTACTATCAATTGCCACATTGTTAAAAAGACAGAAGTATTATTCATGTTCATAGATGGCTGAAAGGGCACTATATGAAGAAATCAGTGCAGAAATGAATGTTTTCTTCCAATCCATAAAATTTTAATGGTCTAGTCATTCTTTAGTTCTACAAAAAACTCAAACAGTTCAGAGGCAGATATTGGGGTATTTCTTTTACAAGAATTTTAATAAAACAAGTGAATGTTATTGTGTCCAGGGAATAGCAGGTAAGCATTACTTCAGAAGCTCTGCAGGGAAAAAAAACCAAAAAAACCACTAACAAACAAACCTCTCAGAAATTATTTAAATGACTAATATATATATATTAGAGGTTCAAAAAGACTTTCTACAACTAGAATGTGAGGGTTAGAATTAGCAAAATACATCTTCCTGATTCACACTGGATAAAATTAGTACCTCTTATGTGCTTATAAGGATAACTAGATTTTAAAGATGTTTACATAAATGGTGGTACAAAACAGAAGCACTGCTAGGCACTAAATCAACTCAGAAAAAGAATATCAATACCTTTCATTTTAATAATATGGCTAAAGCCTAAAAATTACAAAGTGAACTTTTCAGTAGGTCAGCAGAAATCAGCACGAATACCCTAACCTAGGTATTTGCGCCAACTTTCTCTAATTAGTTATGTGACAGTACAGCTATAGACTCCAAAGAACAAAAGTCTAGACAGCATGGATATTATTTCTATAGAATTTAGAAAAACCTGCTGCAGAATTCATTTAATCTTCCTGCAAAGATTTGAGGGATTGAGGAATTCCTGGAGCTTTTAATATAATATTCCATAACCCAGGCCCATTGCATAACATAGCTGGAGAAAAATATTTAGAGCCTGCCAAACTGAAGCACTGTAAAAGCAATAAATTGTGAAAGCAGAATACTGTACAGCTCAAAGTTTCCACAGAAATCAATGTCTTCTTGATTCTTTGAACACCATGCTTATAGAGGATAAATTCAGCTTGGCTAAGAAATAGTTTGATATGCTAATTATAATTTTCAACCTTCAAAACATAGCTGTTCACAAAGTCAACTGTAATTCTTGGCTGAGAGATTAGATTTTGCCACAATGCCTATGCAACAACAAGTGTACACAGACACAGGCACACACGTGTGCCCAAGGACTTCTATTTTCCAGATAAAAGACCTACAAATCTCTCACATTTTCATATATCTTTGAAATCTTATTTACATCTGTTGTTTAAAACTCAAATTTATTAGACACAATAATAAATTAGGTGATAATAAATCCTATCTGCTAAATAATTTGAAGCTGATGCAGCATGCAACATTCTTTGATCCCAGGTTGTTAATTTAAAATGTAATTACAGACAGTTTAGTTAAATGACCATTCCTTTGTTTCTTGGGAACATTCCTTGAAAATGAACTTGAATTCCAATGAATTACCAGAACTTTGCCTTCTTCTTCTCTCCCCCTCCTTCTTCCAAAAATAAGAAAGGGATTTACCATTGTTCATTGAACATAAATTTGGAAACACTACAAAAATCAATAAACACCAGATCACCATTCTTTGAGATAAAAAAGAATAAAGTAAAACATAACAAGCCAAAGTGAAAGTTTTTGTAAAAAATCCTGTTTTTTTATTAGGTGCCTCTGAAATGAAAAAAACGTCTGCTTTGCTTTACTTTGTTTTGATGTTGTTTTTCTTCTTAGTTCCCAGTGCTCAAGTTGGCCACTTACTCCAGTGTTGCTATCTAAAGGCTGATTCTATGCATTTTTGCCTGGAATGTTTAATATTTCTCTGTAGTCTGGCAGACAGTCAGCGGGTCAGCAGCAATTACTACATTACTACAGTGGGAATCATTTTGGCGGTGTCTCTATGAGCTGATGGTGCAGCTCCACAGGGCAGTGTGAAGCAGAGGATGCTGAGGACACCTCTTTCACACTCCATGCTGAGGGGGCACTTTGGGCTGGCTGCTCTGTTCTACTTTAGCTGTACAGCAAATCTGAGCAATCAGTTAAGTTCTACTCATTCTGCTCCAGTTTGCTCTTGCACTTTGGGGCTTCCCATGCTCGCAGATACGTGAGGGACAGGTACTCAACTGCAGGCTAACCAACATCGCAGCCAGGGCACTCCCAGTCTGTCTCCAGCTGCTCATCAGCTATTCCTACTCCTTTATACAGGAATCCAATGCTGTATACAAGTATTTTATTGCTTTTTTTCATGAGAACAGATTAATGCCTGGTATCAAAATCTAAACTCTTTATTAACAAGTATTACTGCAAAGATTTAATCCATAAACTCTGTGCTGTTAAAGCTTTCATTGGCTTTAAATAAGAGTCATAAACATCAGCTTTTGTCTTGTTATACTAATTTAGAGCAAAGTGCCTAAAAATTATGGTATTGGTCTGATGTGTGGAGTTTTGAAAAAAAAAAAGGTGTCTATAGGGAGATATCTGCATAAAGACTCTGTTAGTTATTAAGCTATTATAAAATACTTATAAAAAACTTGTATTGTTCACACCAACAGTACTAAATGAGGAGTGACAAATCCCTAAAGCTGGCAAAGAATAAAAAGATCCGTATTATTTATAAAACATTAAAGCTAGAAACATATTTCAATGGATACAATTCAAAATTCCTTTACTAGGTGCCATTTACCCACACCTCACTCATTTTTTCTTCCTTTTTTTCTCTTTTTTTCTTTTTATTTTATTTTTATTTTGGGAATTCTTTGCAGCAAGCACTTACAAACCAGCTGTTCTTGCAATATGTATTTGAAAACACAGAAGACATTAATTTCAAAAGATACATATAAAAGTTTGAGGAATGTTGTGACAGTCTTTCATAAACAAGCATTTACAAATTAGTCCCACTGATGTCAAAAGATTCACTTCAGTGAGCAAGGGCTTAGCAGTGTAAATGAAGGTCTCATAATTTGGCAGTTAATAATAATACAGTTTCTAGACAGCATAATTTTATTATTTTAGGATGCATTCACGATTTATAATTTGCTTCTCATCATTTGTATGCACCTGATGCCTAGTGCTTGCTGGATTCCCTGTCTTGTTTTTAACATCATATTGATTTCCATACTAAAACAAAGCACAATGTCATAAAATCTCAGATTATGATCAGTAATGAGCAGCAGGCACCTCCAATTTTCTCATATAAAACACACAATTGCCCACTAGATTTAGAAAACACTTTAGATATTTTTTTCTTGCTTTTACAACTAAACCAGAATCTTTCTGATAGCATCACTAAAAAAAATGCCTCTTAGCTTTAGCACCAGTAGGTACATTTGCCAAAGAATATTTTGTGGTTTGGATATACAAAACCAGTGAATCTGGCAGTGATTTATCATGTTCTCAGGACACTAATCAGCCCCTTCCTTCTTTCAGTGATCTACCTGATCTCTGGACACCCAGTATGGTTACTTATTCAGAAATTATTGATCATCATAGGAAAGTTACGTCATGAAGTCATGTCACCAATTAAAATGCACTTAAAATTTTCCAGTGTGTTATAATATATTCCTGTGTTAGTTACAGTCAGACTGCCAGAATCAGAACAAAGTTAGAACAACTGCCTAGAAAACAGAGGTTAATATTAAAAACAAAAATAAAAGGAAACGGTCAAGAATTTAATTTAGTTAAATCTTGTATTAAAAACTCAAAATAACATAATTAGAAAAAATAAGAATATTTGAGCCACTGGGATGTAACATTTTTTTTAAGTAAGTGTGAAACATTCCTCACAGGAACAATATTTGTCTTGAAGCTTCTAAATGGAATGATCCATGCACATATGCTAAAGCAATACGACTGAAAGAGTAATTCCTTTTTTCAAAAGATACAGTCAAATTGTGAGGAGGTCAGAATAACATAATAATATCTGTTTTGGACTGAGTTGTCTACACCGGCTTTCAATGGGAGAGAGTTATCTTAGACATGCAATGGAATTTGTGTGCAGCCGTTTTGTTCTGCTGCACATATTGGTTCAAGAACAAAAAGAAACAGTATCATCTTCAATCAGTAGGTCACTGAAGTCTAAGTGTTCATTATATGTATCTACAATACATTGTATTGTATCATTATTTCCCCATTTTTAATTTCCATTCAGTCTGAGGAGACTGAAAAGTGCTCCTATGACCAAATAATTGGCTTATTATGAGTAAAAATATCATTATTACCTAAGATGAGATGACCTCTGTGATGCATGGATACAATATTAGTCCTTCTGACACTCTGAGCAAAAGGCAATTGTTTTCAGGGGCTTCCTACATTTAAGAGAACAAAGTCTGTATGTGTCATAAAAGAAGTCTGTAGTAAACAGTTTTAAGTCTTAAACATTTAAATCTAATGTCATGGCCAGATAACTTCTGGAATTTCCTGCACACAGAATAAGACACATTGTGTTATCTGTATCTTCAGTGACTGTTCTGGTCTCGAGATACAGCAGGGTTCATACCACAGAAATACTAACAAGGAGACTCATGAAATCACCAAATGTCACTCTGAGCTGCCATGAATGAGAAAAGCAGAACATTTAACACATAAACACAGCACCTTCAAGCAGGGATAGATTTCAGGAAACAGCATCATACTTTAGAAACTGTAGGAGCAGTAACTTAAGGGATGGATAAATTCTTGTTAATAAAACAAAAACAATGCTGTTTAGAGAGTAGAAAATCAGTAGACAAACTCAAAATGGACTAGATTATGTTTTGTTTGGCTAGACTTAGGATAGAGGTCACTTTTCTTGTTCATCCTAGAGAAGAGGAGACAGAGGTGAGACCTAATTTGAATCGGCAGCTTCCTCAAGAGGGAAAGAGGAGGGGCAGACACTGATCTCTGTGCTGACCAGTGACAGGATCTGAGGGAGTGGCATGGAGCTGTGCTGGGGAGGTTTAAGCTGGATATTAGGAAAAGGTTCTTCACCCAGAGGGTGGATGGGCAGTGGGACAGACTCGCCAAGGGAAGTGGTCACAGCACCAAGCCTGATGGAGTTCAAGAAGCATTTGGACAATGCTCTCAGGCACATGGTGTGCCTGGAACTGGGGAGTTCTGTGCAGGGCTGGGAGTTGGACTTGATGATCCTTGTGGGTCCCTTCCAACTGAGGATATTCTATGATTCTATGATCCATTTAAAATGCATATGGCCCAGTATTTTGTTGAAACTTTGAGGTACGTTCTAATTTCAACATGCTCATTTTTTACCGACAGATTCAGATAATTGAACATAGGTATAAATTATTTCATGGTGGCTGTACAGTAACAAAGAAAGCAGAAACCTATCCCAAAAGTAAGGATTGCAAGCTTCTAAATTAAGTGAGACTTGAGACTTAATCTAAACCCCCATAAATTTCAAGAACAGCCTTACAAGATGGTAACTGATTTCTATGAAAAAAAAAGAAGACAGGTGCACTCAGAAAATCTAATCACAGAAGAAATTCAGAAATGTAAAATAAGGCTAAAAAAAGGTAGAAATGTTGCTTTTCTCAGTACTGAATCTTAAGATTCAGGCTCTGAACTGACCTTATAGACAGCTGCACAATTTCTTTTGTGACTCCAAAGCCTCCTTCTTAGTGGGCCTCAACTGGAATTGAAGCACTGACTTGCCATGTCAGTGTACCAGATTTCAGAAAAAAATCTGGCAGTGAACCAGCTGCCACTACTTTCCTTTTCCCTCCTTCCACAAGTGACAACACCCTCGGAGAAAAATAATTTTAACTCATTCTAGGAAATTCTGTAAATTCTATAAATTATATCCTTGTGTCCATTTTGACTTCACACAAGTCTGACTTAAAGAAAAATGCAGGGCGTTTTTCGAGTTTTTTCAATTAATCTGGTAATTCTGATTTAAGTGCTAATTTCAATTTGCTAAGTTATGTCTTCATCCAGCTTTACTGACTCTTTCAACAGTTGTTCACCAAAAATAATTGCATTCTACCATATCTGTTCCCAAAATTTAAGGTAAATTATAAAATAAATATCTCCATTTATGCACATATCATAAAAAATTATTTCCAAACAGGTATGTATGACTATTTCAGCACCTCTGAAACTTCAGAAAGATATTTTTATTTAGCCATTGCCGAGTTAAACAAACCAAACATCAGTGTTTAGCTATTGTGCATTTTCCTACTTAACAACTTTTTAAATGTTTACAAACTTTGCAAGAACAAGCCAGACTCTGCTGCTTTAGCCTCTATTATAATCTCAAATCACATAACTAAAACACTAAAAAAAATAATTAGTTTATCAAATTTTATTTTTCTCTAAATTCTTTTTCACTTCTGCATATTCACATTGCACACATTTTTGACAGTTTATTGTCAAACACAAATATTGGGGAAGCCGGTTTCTCACCTAAGAAAGAAATACAAATGAAAACTTAAAGCAATTATCTCATGAGGAGACCAAAACATTCTTGTCACATCCTAGACAGAGGCAACTGTGGAATTCATCTACAAACAGAAAATAATGTTCCTCAGATGTGCAAACTCTTCTGGGGACTACAGGTGAATTAGGCTGTGAATACCAAACGTAGCATACTGGTTGATCCACTAAATCACTCCAGAAATTTCCATATTCAAAAGGCCCACAATTCATCATGTTCATGGAAAACAAAGATAACAATGCCACAATGTTACACTCAAAATTCCTATTTCCCCTCTTGATACCTATGCAGCTTCTCAAGTACATGTTCTGTTTAAAGCTAGGATTAAAACTTTGGGTGTTTCTAGAGCACAGATGTTCTGTAGATGAAATAACTACCAATCTGTCATTTCTCGCTTTTAATTTTTAATTTAAATTTTTCAACTTTAACCATTGCATAACAATGTTATAAAAGAAACTCAATAGTGTAGACCTAAGAAGCTTCATAATTAGTCTGTAAAAATAATTATTGACATAAGGATTCTACCCAGAAAGGCCTCATGATTGGCATTTACTTCCTTAAAGGCATTTTACTCTTCCTATATGTACTTCTTGGCCAGTAAATGATGGAAACATATATGTCCTTACTGCCAAAGTATGTTCCATTTACTGGAAAGAGTAATAAGTGGGATAAACACTATAACAGATTCGTATTACACGGAAAACTTTCCAGGTCCTTCTTCCCTGCTCTCAAATACTATTAACACATACATATATCTGCAAATGTTTAAGAGAGACAGAAAGAAAATGATTCAGTATCATACTATACAAATTTCCCTGATTAATTCTCCCAAATATCTCAGGTATCTCAATATTGGGCAGAAAGACAAAAAAAGCAACTCCTTTCCAGATACAACTAAAGGACAGTAAAATGCACCAAATCTTCCAACAATACTCTTCCCTGTTTTACTTCTCTTTTATTTCAGCCTATTCTAAGAGCTTCTATAAACCAAATTTCTACGTAATACATTTGACCTAAAAGATTATTCTGGTTTGCATTAAGCGCCTCACTCAGTACAAAATAACTCAACTCCATTTGTTCATTATTGATTTGTACCTCAAAAACTTCTTCATCCAGAATCCTGGTTCCAAAGACAGTGATGCCGTTGGTGTCCACAACTGCTTTGTCACTTCTGTCAAGTGGTTTTGTAGTTTTTTTGTTACAGTCAACAATCATTGTAACACTCTTTTTCTCCACACTGATAGCTACTCGATGCCACCTATTAAAAAAACCCAATATAATCTGACTGCAATTTAAGTTTTTAAAACTGAGTCATCATGTTCTTATCAAAACAGTTTACAGGAGATAGTGCACCAATTAATTCACAGATAAAATTTTATTTCTTTCTTCTTTACATACGCAAGTGTACAAAGTGTTTTGACTATTTGCTGCATACATTCTGTCCCTCCATAGCATCAGAGTCTGATCCATAGCTTGTTGTGAACACCCTCTGTAAGGTGAAGCTCAGGCTAACCTTCTCTGCAACTTTAACCAGAGCACATTACCAAACTCAAATTAGAAGCTAGAGCACAGTTTCCATTTAATAGACTGAATAATCTTACAGCAGATTCTTTTTTATGAATGTGTTTGATTTTCCAAATTACTTGTGCAAATATAACTAACCCAGCAGGTTATTATTAATTACAATTTACTAATTTTTATGTGATCAACCACCAAAATTTTAACATGTTCTTTTGCATATTTGAAGGTATTCCATAGCTATGGAGATTTTTCAAATACATACAACAATTCCAACATAGATACTTTTCCAGATAGATATATATTTACAAATACTTGGCCCTATTCCTGCAAGAATAGCCTTGCCTACATAATATTCATCAAAAAGTGAATGAAGTGATTAAGAGTAATGACAAGTGATTATTTTAGAAACATCTCAGAAAAGCTTTATATGTTTTGCCCAACTCTACAGTGTTCTATATGAGACTTTATGAATAATCATGACAGACTACATTAATTTTGTGAGCCTCTCTGCTATGACAAATATTTAAGAAAAAAAGCAGATCACTCTGTAATCCAGTATGGAGAAAAAGGTTAAAGAATCATTGATAGACCACGGCAAAAAATGAAAATATGTCATACTAGTGACTGGTAAGAGGATGGCTGGAATCAAATTATTTTAGCTGGCATTTGTGGCATCAGGGTTGCCTAAATCAGCGAGAAAGCTTAGATCATTGTTACAAAGAGTGTCTGTGTATCAAAAGGAACACCTTGAAGCTAATGGAATCTGACTGCTAAACAGTATCACTGAGCCGGAACTATAATTCCATGTTTTCTCTGGAATGTTGTTAAACACTACTATTATAAAAGCCAACTGGCCATGCATCCTCAGGCACATTACATTGTTCACACTTTTTAAATATATCTCAGTTTGAGATGAAGATTGTTGTCCTAAATCCTTCATAAAACAGCTGAGTCAGAAGAAAATTGTTGGCTTATCTTTTGGAAGTGTGTAGAAGCTGAAAGCGTGAAATCATAGCTCACTGTGTCTGGGATTGACTTCAGTTGATTTAGAAGTTGTCTAGTCTCACCGTAGGAAATTGTTCCAAACCAAGTTCATTTTTATTTCTTCCTTTTTGCCAGTTTACCAACATTTTGGATGAAATTCTATGTCAAAGCTTTGTTATTTAGGAAAATTCCTGTAAAAACATGCCGCTTTGTTTTTTACCACTTTTTCTGCTTTTTTTTTTGCTAAGGAAATGAATCAAGTCTAGGTTTCATCATATAATTTCACTGTCTTGTAATACTACGGCAAGCAGACAATTACTTTTTTTCTTTTTTTCTTCTTTGTAACACATTTCATTATAGTTCAATTTTTGCCCTTCCTCACCAGTTGTTTTCTTTTGCTTTAGTAAAATTTATTTCTGTATATTTCTGAAGACTGTGGCTACTATTCTTGGACTGCAGCACAGCAAATAAAAAGCCTTTGAAAGAATGAATGTCCTTTTACAAGCACTAGAATGACATTCCCAGATAATGATTGCTTGTCTACAAAGCTACAAAAAACTAACAACTGCATTACTAATACAATGGGTATTTGAGATTAATGTCTTTATTGGGGGTGCAGTATAAATCCTTGCAGCACTTGGGATTCATTGTCCAGTTTATTCTTTCCTGATTTCCTTAAACATGGGATTTCTTTTACATAGATACCTCAAACTATTTTATTTGTCTGCTGTTTTGCCTCAGGATAGAAGGAATTCTATGCTGTCTTGTCAACTTGTTTTCACGCTTCCTGCCACCTTCAAGTAGACCAGACATTACTTTCAGTGAGACTATTCCTCGAGACATTTTCAAAACAGTTTCTTTGTATATTGCACAGGAAGAATCTTTTTCATAGGCTTAATTTGGGTCAGATTACCTTCTATGACTGTTTTCTCACTCTCAGTTTATAAAAATGGTAGAAAAGAAAGGTGGTTTGTTTCATTTATAGCCATATGCACCACTTGGAGCTAGAACTTCATTCTGGTGCCAAGCTTCTGTAATTTTGTACTACACCAGTCCAACTAGCTAGAAACTGTATTACTGACTTATTTAAACATTTAAGGAAATTGTAAATAGACAATCACAAATATACAGTGATCTTCAGTATGTTTTCGATTTAAAGATTTTACACTTACTTGCCATCAGCGATGTTGACTGTTCTGAAAAGAGGATAGTCTTCTGGGGCAGGTTTTCCATTTTGGTCTTCAAACAGGAAGACAGGGGATCTACCAACTTCAACACCTACTTGCTGAATTCCTTGTTCATTGTAGATAGACAAAAGGAAAGACTGAATACCCTTTTTAGGTTTTACTGTCATTAATATTGAAAAATCTTCTGGAAAACTTCCACCTGTAAAAAAAGTGACATATACAGCTATAAACTCAGAAAAGATGAAACCATTTTTACATTTCTTCTATAGGCACATAGGATCCAACACACAAACAGCAGGGTTTTCTACTTCTCAAAAATGAGTACATAAAAATTATATTAAGAATATTTTTATGACTTTTTTTTTCCTTTCTGTGCCTTTTTTTGCATTTCTGTGTACCTTTAATTCCTGAAAGGTATACTCAAATAGTTCTTAAAAATATAAACTGTAAATCATACAATCAAAGAATGGTTTGGGTTGAAAGAGACCTTAAAACTCATCTTGTGCCATCTCCTGCCATGGGGGGGCACACACTAGACCAGGCTGCTCAGGGCCCCAGCCAAGCTGGCCTTGAACACTTTCAGGATTGGGGCATCCACAACTTCTGTGGGCAACCTGTTGCAGTGCCTGATCTCTCTCTGAGTAAAGAATTTTTTCGTAACATCCAATACTACTCTCCTCTTATACTTTAAAGCCATTACCCTTGTCCTATCACACCTGCCCATGTAAATAGTCCCTACCTCTGTTTTTCATAAGCCACTTTATGTACTGAAAAGGCTTAAGAGTACTTAAAGGCTACTGAATGAAAACTGTCCCCCCCCACAAACATAGGGTACACTCAGAGCCTTCTCTTCTCCAGGCTGAACAAGCCCAGCTCTCTCAGCTTCTCTGTAATAGAGGTGCTCTAAATCTATCATGAATTCCTGTAATAACACAAAGTATGAAAGAACCACAGAGTTTCACATCAACTGCTTTTTAAATTCATCTTCTGTTTAGCAACTTCTAATTTAAAATTGTGCAGTACAATTTCACTCAATGTAACAAGCATCAGTACTATAACAAAGAAGACTCCCAAGTACTTCAGTAGCCATTGTTAACAATTTATTTTAGTTTCTAGCTCAAAAAATATTTGATTCTTTCTGGAATTATATTGTGCATAACATTAAAACATAAATACATAACTAGTTTTCTTTAATGGGACATAAAAGCAAAATCAAACAATATTACTTTTCACTTATTTCCTGAGGCTTTCTTTTTGAAGTAGAGATGATGTATCAAACACTGTTTCCACCTTTACAACTAAAAATTAACAAAATTAAAAGTAGATATAGTTTATAAAGGAAGTACTAAAGTACTGCTGCTCCTGTTGACTCTTGTGGTAAATCTGCATTTCACTTGATGCGAAACTCTATTAGGCTTAATAACAAACAAAGTGTAAGACTGAGATTCTAAAATTCAGAATATGCTCTGGATCCATGTGGCTTCAGCTGTAATTTGACATACAAGAAATAGATGAGAATCTAATAATAACATTGGCAATGAATATAACTGCAGCTTTGTGTGCAGGAGAGTGGATAAAATGTTCTTAAACATTTTAATATAATAGCAGAACAAGCTTTAATAAAATAATATCTGGTGGTTCTGGAATGAATTAAAGCATATAAGAATTCATCAGACTCTGATTTTGGAATTTTTTCTTCCAACTGAGAAAATATTAGATTGTTTCCATGCAGGTATTGTGGGAAAACTCCAAAGATTCTAGATTTTTCCTTGAAGACAAGTTTTTACTTTTTTAAATACAATGTGTAAACAAAATGTGTAGAATTTCTCTTGCTCTTTAAATTACATACTACCCTTCTAAACCAGAACGCCCTCGTCCTACATTTTTATTTTGTCTGCTGCAATGATATTTATCTGATTTTTACCCCATTGTAACTTTTTAATGGAAGCTTGTTGAAACACTGTAGTAACATAGACCATGCTTAAATATAGTTCTGACATCTTATGTTGAAGGGATTAAAGCTCAACAAACAGGAAACATTTCATTTACTCAGGTGAGTCACTGGTAAAAGTTTTTCATGACAGGGTAAAGCACATTAAATTAAACTTTACGTTGCACCTTCTAATGTCATAGCAAATAGATGACAAAAAAAATGGAAAAGAAAGAAGACAACTGTCAACAAAGGCCAAAGAAGCTATTAGAAAAGCACTGAGTACCTGCCCTATCTGCTCTGTTGATCTGAAAGATATGTTGAAAGTGGTTAAGGCAGGTGATAATAATTCAGCTTGTCTGGGCATGTGCTCTTCAAAAACATAACATCCTAGGGGAAAAAGTGAGCTGTTTAAGAAAGGTGACTGGAAACCAGTCATGTGTCTCAGCTCAGTAGTTTCTGTAATCCCTGCTATGACATAATATTCCCAAACATTTTATCATGAATCTACTTTGGGTAATCAGAAGAAAATTTCCTCCAAACTTGGCTTTGATTCAAAAAGTCAAAAAGAAATTACATTTTAACATGAAAACTATATACATTGCATCTAATATATAAAACTATATGCATATATAATTCTTGGACATATATCTGGAATAGTCTTTATAGCCTTCTCAAATAGTTTCAAAGTTCTTCTTAATTGGAATGGTCCTATTTGGACAATAACTTTGGATAACAGTAAGAATTTGAGGAAAAATATCTAGAAAAATATTTTTATATATCTGGGTTATCATCCCTTTATGCTTTTGTAAAAGATAACTAAGAGCATGTACAACAACAGTACCACAAAAGTCTAAGTAGTTTACATATTACAATCATATAATGCCTTCTAGTCAGTGAAATCAAGGTGCATTTTATTCTGGGAAGTTGGTAAATAAAATTAAATCAGTTCTTTTAAAGATGAAAAAAGTTCTGGATATAGTAGTTCCTGATGAGTTACATGAGTTAGACAAAAGGATGCGACATATTAAAATGTGTATTATTTAGCTGACATGATATCTCACAGCTGGATCTTATCTTGGATATATTCTATAGTCTATCCACTGCTACACAGCACTAAGAAAAACAGACTCAATCACTCAAATTTCTTTAAGAATAATCTGAAAAACAAGGACTTCTTGTGGTGTGGAGAGAGGATGCCTGTTCCACAAGATTGAAAAGCAAGTAATTACCATAATGACCGCCAAAAAATTGTTTTGATGCTTTTTTACTACTATAAAGGATAGCAGAATATTTTCCATTCAACTTCGTTGAGAAGATCTGTATTAAAAATAATATAAATATTATATCTGCAGTGAATTTTGCTTTTATCTTCTTCCATCAATAAGTGACGAGTTAAGGGAATGTGTAAATTATTCTTGAACTGTGTGTAGCTGTTTCTCATGTTTCTCTAGGAACACATTATTATACAAAATAAATCATGCTTGACCCTTTTCTGGATCTGAGTGATAGTTATATGATTGCTACTCTGAAGGACAAAAAAAAGAAAGTATTGTTATTTGCTACTTCTAATCTGTATGTATTCTGTATGATTTGTTCTAACTCTACACAATGTATCAAACCAGAAAATTTAAATCTTCAATGATTTGGGGTTTTAATATTCTTACTATCATTTTCCTCAACAGTTTGAGTCAAGTGACAAGTGACAGCAAAAGAATGGAATAAAAGTCTCTCTTGTAACATCCAAAGAATCTTTCCCAAAATTCGACTATTTCATTTTAGAGAAATTTGAGAGAAGATGGAATCACAGCTATCCACAACTAACCTTGTTTAGTCCCCCAAATACCCAGATATTCTGAAGGAATTCTTACCAGATGGTACTTCTGGGAATGATTTTGCCATGGCCAACCACAACTCATTTCTCCCTCTGCAGCATTACTCCAGGAAGTACAACTGCTCTTAAATGCACTACTGAAATAGGTGGAAACTTGCCAAAGCCACCAAATAAGGTTTCCGTCAGATAACATCGGGAAAGAACAAGTAATATGACTTACAAGTCAATTCCAGCACTGACAGAATTTGATGAAGAACTTTATAACTGAAGCCAATAAAATCTGAATTATTTGGTGGATAGAGCCTATCCTGCCATTCATATGCAGGCCCAGCTCTAGCGATAAGAGAAGTGGTTTGTGCTACTGATGATGCTATGCTATGCTTTAGAGAACATAAAAACATTTGCAGCAAAGTAATATACAAAAGTAACAGCTTTCTGCCAATCTTACCTGGGTACAGCTGCTTTGTTGGGGCACTCAGCTGTGCAGTTTTTGAAACTCTGTAAGCAACATCTGATCCTTTTGAATTCCTTCTGTTTGTGCAAAATCCTGTTGTTCTTGTTACTCCCTCTGGAGAATTGTGAAATTCTAATGCTTTCAGCACATCAACGGGTTCAGCTGATGAAGTTAAAAAAAAACCAAAAAAAAATACGAAACAAGAAGAAGAATTATTTATCTTGCATCTCTACGGCACACAGCCTCCAAAAATGCTTTTAATTCCTTTGCAAAACTATATGTCTAATCAGAGCAATATCTGCATCCTATTTGGACTTATTGCACATTTCTCCTAAACCATAATATAATTTCAATAGGATTATTCATTTCTAAATATGTAAGAGTTCATCCCATCCAATGTGGTTTTTATGATCAAATTTTCAAACTACTTGACTACACACTGAAAATCACCAATTGCAAATGCTGAGGACCTTGCTGGTTGAAACTTCCAACACATGCTTTTAATGAGTGACTTCTGAGAAGTGGAACTAATCTTCAAAGTTTGCACAAAACTTTCAGAATCTTTCAACTGCTAATAATCTGCTACCACAAAAATCATCTGTTGCTAACATTAAAATATATTCTGATTACATATAACTGCTTTCTCAGACACAAAGGAATAAGGAAGTGGCTAAACTAATTTTACTAATCAAGTTAGAGAAAGAAAAATGTACCTGCTGTGCCTGCAAGGACTAAATGGACAGAATTTCAGTCTTTCATTATTTCCAAGTTAAAATGCAAATTTATACTTTAGAGACCAAGTGCAATAAGATTGCATCTATGCTCAAGGTCTAACAATCTAAAGTTGGAATCCAGAGCAGTAATTGCACTGATATTGATACAAATTAAAACAAACAAAAAGCCTGCATTTATATGCAAAGCCAACAAAAAGTCTTAATGTATAAAAGCTCTCCATGGCAAAAGGACGAAGTACTGAATGGACAAGCACTTCAAGGGAGGCAGTGAGAGAAAACAGTTAGCACACTGCATGTCTTTATCACCTAGGAAAAATTAAGGTCCTCATTCTCATACTCCCTAAAAATCATGGCTTTTTAATGCACTTTTTTGAGAGGAAACAGAATTTCAGTAGACTTTTTTTCACTTGGACAATTCCACAGTTTTGATGTTGGTAAACTCATAACCACTTTATTTGAGAAGGTAAAGTTTTAAATTAGTTTCAATGTTAAAGCTGAGAAATGAGCCTGGTAAACCTGACTTCACATCTTTGAACTACACTGTGGCATTAACTAACTGTAGCTGATTTATTGTCTGTTATCATTCATTTTATGTGCCAACAAATATCAAGGTTCAAAATTCACTGCCTGTGAATATTCAACTATTTAAGCAAGTATTTGCACAGATGTGAAAATTTAACTGGCTCATCCTATTCATCTCCTGCCACTGCCAAATATGAAAAACTCATCTTTGTGGTTAAACCAATCTTCGTTTTCTCAGTCAGCCTAGAATACACATAACTTCTTCTTTCTTAAAAAATATTCACAAGAAAATGCTTGTGAACTTTTAAAATTTTTCTTCACATCTTGCAATTTTTCATCTCCTTTTCACATCAGAGCATCATTGTGTTATTAAACATAAGCCAAATATCCAGTATTTGTTGCAAGCTAACACATTGGGATTGAAAGTTACAGTACACACCTGAATTTACCTGAAATCCACATATACAGCAAATTCAAGAAATTATGTTTAAACATTCTTAAAACGAAAGCTTCAATAGTGTGCAAACACTGTGGTATTAGTCTAACTTCTCTGTTGAGAACTGAAAAAATAATTTGGATATAATGTATTTTCTAAAGGTGTTCCACACAGGTCTGGAGGAATTGCCACACATACTGAAGGAACATTCTGAAGTTACGGCCACACATTTTTTTCTAGTAACCAATAGCTATTTTTGATGTACCTATGTTAATTTGAACCAGTGATGTAGAACCAGTCACCAGAAATATTAGTAAAAATTTCAATTTACTGTGTGAGTCAACCACTGCTACATTCCTTTACCCTTTGCTTTTTTCTGTAATTTGTACCAGATTCTTCATTATTTTTTTAGAATAATGGTTTTTCTTTGCCTGGCTGACTAGGAGACTATTGACCTATAAACAAGATTATTCATTACTCCCTGCTAGTTCTGCTGCTAAAAAACTTCCAGACAAGAAAGAGAATAATAATAGGACAATCTTCAAACCACAAATTCCAAATATTAAGAACAAACATTCTGTTAATAGTCCATAGTTGACTATCTATTTCCACAAACTGTGATTCATAAAACATAAAATAGCAGGACTAGTCAGTTTAAAATAATTACTAGAAATGTCATTTTTCAGAGACTAAACAATTTAAGTGAAATGACAAGTGACATGAAGTAATTAACACAAAAATGGTAATTAGTCTATTCCCAAAGATAACATGGCTGACCTATTAAATTCATATAGATGACAAGTAACAGAAACTCTTCCCTAATTTATATTTAAAGAGTTCAGATAGCCATTTTAGCCAACAAGTAAAAATATAGAAGTTCTTTAGAAGTCTTAGATAACAGGGATACCACGCAGGAATGTATAAGAAGCATGAATCCTGCTGTGTAGTGGCTGGGGCTACCATATAGAAAGGTTCCTGCAGAAAACCCCTCTTTTTGCCTGTAGAGATTTTGTCTCATGGAATTTCAGGATTTTTAAAATTTATTTATTAATAGTAACAAGCGTTCAGTAAGCCTGACAATGCTGCTATTACCTAAGTCTTTGTCTCGGTTTGAAAGACAGGTGTCTGCTAGGGAAGGCAGGAGCCTCCCTTGGAATGTAAAATGTAAACCCCCTCCCTCTGATTATTATAATTTTGAAATTAAGGGGCTCTCAGGCAAAGATATGGGCATAGGGATAACAGTTCTTTACTAGTAGGTATAACAAGGCAAACAAACAACAGTAAGTATGGCATCAATAACAAAACAGAATCAGGGACTCCATGACAGAGAGGGAAAAGGAGGGCGGAGAGGCTTTGCTTCACAAACCCCTACGGGCAGTTGATCCCGGGTGCTCTGGCAGGACCCTGAGTAACACCGAGCTGGAACGGCAGAGTGAGCAGAGATCCTGGGGCAGTGGACAAGACATCCCGGCAGGGCAGGGGGTGCGGGGGCACATAGAAGAAGAAGAAGCAGCAAAAGAAGTGTCTCCGTCTGGGTTAAGGCGAATTCCTCTCCCCAGGCAACAACAGCTCCGAGTTGAGTCTTCCTCTGTAGCCGAAGAGCGAGAGAGCAGCTGCCCCCACCCCGCGCTCCCTTTTACCTGCCCGGCCAAACTCACTGTCTCCTCAAGCACCCAAGAAGTATCAGCAGTCAGGTTTCCCCGCAACTAATGGGGAAAATTCTATAGGTAAGAAGGAACAAAAGGAAGGTCACCTAACTCCCAACAGTTCTAAAATTCTTGATGAGTTCACTGTGCCTGCTCACATAACCTGCTGAGTGCCTCTCCAGAAAGCAGCAGGTGCTGTTGCTACAGAACACACCCATGTAGGAACACAGTCTAAAATACGCAGCTCTCAAAAAAGCGCATCTCAAGCCCAAATGGTTACAGGTAAGATGCTCAAAGTATAAAACACAATGAGCAGTCCTTGCACAGTCAAGGCTGCCTGCTTAGAAGACCAGGGAGAGAGGTAGGAAGGCATCTCATAGGCAGGGAAGAACAGAGTCTGTGGCTTCTCTCTGCCAGTTTCCATGGCTCTGCAGTGTTCAGTGTCACTGAACAGCATCCTGACAGCTTCTGTTTCTTCTTAAAACCGCCTCTTCTCTAACATGCTGCTTCCACATGATTTCTGGGAATGGTAAGCAATAACCAGAAGGAACAGCAGTGCTACGAGCATGAAGGTTGTCTGTTTGTGTGGTCCACAAACTAAGATGCCAGCTTGTATTTATATGGAGCAATATCAATATAACCCATACATTGACAGGTCAAGTGTCTTTCTGAGACCTTACAGTCATCATAAAACAGCTGACCTAATGATTTTACCTTTCCCTGATAGTTTTCTCAAGAAGTAAAGAAAAATGCAGATTAATGATGTATAATGTAATACCTTCGTATCCTTCAAATTTGGTGTCAAAATTTCAGGTGGCAATTAAATAACAAATAAGAATCATGCACAAAGCTCTGTTCACCAGCTCTTGGGATGGAGTTAATTCTCCTTAAAAAACCTGGACAACAGCTTTGAAAACTCAGCTCTGTTTGCCAGGGCAAATTTGACAAAATACAAGATCCAGACCTAGAAACCAGGTCCCTTATGTAGATGTTTATGGCCATATTGCATTGCCGCTTGAAGGTTTAAAGGCCACCTCTTGCAGACAAGCCAGACGATACCACAAGACCTGTGAAAAGAAGCCTGTGCTCAGTGGCCAAAGCAGAAATACTTAAAAATACCAGGATTTCAGGAATGGCAAAGGTGAATTCTTCAAAAATCCCTTTCTAAAAGTCAGAATTGTGTGAGATGGGAACCTGAAAGTTCCAGTATCTTTCAATATAATTAACGATTAATCAAGTAACTCCGTAAGTTCCTGTATTTTCAAATATAAAGAAGGTAAAGCACACAAAGAAGAAGTGGCGTCACATCTCAAGACCCAAAATTACTTGTAACTTCAATATCTAAAACTGTAGAGTCAAATTCTGGTCTTCATTACTATGGTATGACTGAAGTAAATCCATTTACTCAGTGAGAGTCCAGAGCATTTCATATTAAATATAACTCCAAAACTATATTTATTCTTACTTTCCTTTCCCTTTAGCTTTCTTCCATTAGGAAACTTATGGGAAAAAAATCAGAATATCTCTGCTGGAAATTAAAAGGATTCAATGAAGTCAAGTAGTTGTAAACTGGATTCAAGATCACACTTCTACATTGTCAAGTCTGGAGAGAGAATCAAGCATCAAGTACATGAGGGGAGCTTCATGTGTTTTCTGTTTACTTGGAGAGGAAGAAAATGCATGTAAATATTTACTTCCAATTTTGGTTAGCATTTCCAAGCCTAGATTTCCTCTACAGACGATTTGTTTTAAAGGCTATGCCAATGCCTTCTATTCTATTAATTCATAACCCTATATTGTAAAAATAGAATGCCATTAAAGATTTTAAAAGTCTGTAGAAATCTAGNTAATAAAAATGATATATCATTTATCATAAAATCAATATATAATTTATATAATAATCTTTACTGATATTAATAATACTGATACAACACATAGGGATCAAATTCTGCTGCCTTTATATTGCATTACACCTAACAACTACTACCAGTGTGGTATCATCTGGAGTTAAGCAGAATCTGGTGGAAGCAGCAGATTAATTTCTGACATGCCCTAATGTCACAAATATAAACAACATTCATTATTCAAGTTCAGAGGACTTGCTTCCTTCACTTAAACTTCCTGACATTTGAGCTGGAATCTATTACAGACCATAGCTCTGCCCTTCTCTTGGTGGAAACTGTCCACAGAGGAGGTTCCCAGGTACCATAACAACACTGTGATAGCAGATAAAGGAGGGGCTGAGAAACTGTAAAGGAGGGCGGAAACTGAAGTCCTTTGGACATACAGCCTGTACTCATGACTTATTCAATGTGTGGCATCAAGCCTCCTCCTCTTAAGGATGACCCCAGTTTTCAGTAAAAGTGCTTAGCAATTCCCCATCTCCCTATGGGAACACTTTTAGATGATCACACAACCTTAGGTAAAAGAACAGACCTTAAAAGAAGGAGACAAGTTGTAACATATGCAAGAAAATTTGCATTGGAATGGTCATGTCTGGTTCATTATATTTGGATTTATTTAAATGTAGACAGTAATTAAATGAATGGTGCTTAATCAGATCTTCTTAGTTTATAAAATATCTATCCTCTCTGTAACTAAGACCATGGTGAACTTAGTATCTTAGTGAAAGGCAATAAAATTTCTTGTTTCTGCTTCAGCAGCCACCATTAAATTTCTGCATTGTAACAAAGCCTATCTGACCCTGCAAAGGCTAATTGCACAGAACCCAAAAAAGATGGATCAGCAGTGCACCTAATGGCAGTAATATCACCTTTGGAATGATACCAGCTGCAATAATTTTGAATAAAAGGGTAAAATATATACATATTATCTTTCTAGCTACAATAACTTTTAAAGGTTAATTATTTTAGTGACTTTACAATATTGAAAATGTTTTGATCTACAACATGCTTTTTACAAAGTTTCACTCAGTTCAATTTAGTGATTGACATTACTGTCAGTGTGAGGTTTGTAAATGTTAGGCCACTAACACACTGAAAATAGAGCTGTACTGTTTCACCTAAGTAGGATGTTCTGTCCTGTATCACACTAAGTAACTAAAGTGTATGTGTCAATAAATTAACACTTTAGCATATGAAAAACCTTATTTTCTGCTTCTTAGCTTACATATCATCTTCCAGTCACAGTATTTTACTAGTAATTTAAGCCTACTGTAGTCAAAAATAAAGTGACAAATTCTGTATCATATTATTTTCATTCAAATAAAAGAAAATGAACACTATTACTGAATTCTTGTTTTTTTGGAAGAAAAAAATTTACCACATACTTTTGTTTTTCCAGGAAAAAAAAAACCCCGACCTAGGCTAGCTGGCTATCAGCCAGGTTTCCAGCCTAGGTACAGCAGTATTAATAAACAGTTTATGTGCCAATTCCATGAGTGGCTGCAATTCCACACTAGTGTGGATCTCACATGATATTTCATGTCTTACTCGGATTTGAAGAGGTTAAACATCTAGAGTGATACTACTACTCTCAGTAGACTTGGAATACATACAGATTGAAAATCTATTATTCACTGAATAGAGAACTTTTGAATGAGGTTTATTATTCCTTAAAAGATGAAGTCAGAATGGGCCTATCTAAAGGCCCAACATAAGTTTTCTTCTATTTAACACGGAACATGCTGCAAACCACTTATAAGCTGCAGTGCAAATGGAGCCCTGAACCTTTGCAGATAGGGCGTACCAAGCTTGACATCTGCTCTCTTGCTTTAAACTCTACAGCAAAGCACTTTTGAACTACAGATGAAGGTGTTGGTGCCGAAGGACTAGACAGTTCAAGACAGTTACTGAAGATAGGGGAAAAGTCATATTGAAGATAGGAAACCATCATCTGCTTTTTCAGAGGGAAGGACTTCACCATCACAACTCAAAGTGGAACCAACCCTCCAGGACTGACAGGAAAGTGACTGCAGTGGCAATGTCTGGCTACAAAACTCATTCCCATAAGAAATTGACCAGGGTATGACTCATTTAGACTAAAATATGTTTATTTCTGTCCAATTACCTAATAAAGCAAAGGAGTTGAAATCCTATTATAGTTAGATTTTGATCTGTTAACTCCAGCATGCTAGTATCTTAATTTCATGAGAGAGCACAGGCACAATGATCCTTACCTATTTAAAGGCTGTGTTTACCTATATAAATTACAAGATGCTTCCAGATTGCCTGCTGGGGGATGTAGTCTGAATGCAAACAATAACAAAACTCAAAGGGAAAAAAAAGAGGCAGTATTCTTTACTTTACAGCTACACCTGAGCAAACTGAGGGTGCAACTCAGTGTTTGCTATACCATTAATACCTATAGTAACTTTGCCTTTCCTTCTTTTTGATACAGTACAAAGTACTTTTAAACAGTATTATATGTTTTTCTGATAAAATAAACAGATAACTTCGAGTTCTCATAATTCTTCAGCAATGCACTTTTTTGATTGATGTGAAAGTGAAAATTTATCAGTCTTTACTCCCAAAGCGCCTTCAAGAGTTACAATCAATAACTCCTAATTTGGGAGCTATAACCCTGGAGTAGAAAAAAGCTTAAATTTCCCCAGTACAAAGAATTATATGAGCAATTTAGGAAGACTAATGTTTCTAAGTTACTATTATTTTACTTCATATTTTTCCATGGAAATAGGCTTCATTCTGCCAGTATTCTGTTCCAATGGAATCACTGCAAAAACTAAAACTTAAAGAGCCTTGAAACATTAACCTTCAGTTCTAAATGGAGTGTTTTCTCGAAGTTTAGTCCAGTTTTATGTCACTGTAACAGACCATTTAAAACCTACAAGCTGTGGTGGCCTGGTAGGCTAAAATGTGTGTATTTGGTGAGTACTTATGAAGGAACTCCTTATATTTGTGGGCAAGACTTTCAGGAGGCTACCTCTAGATGGATTCCTAGGTACATATTTAAAGACCTAAGTAAAAGGTACTGCACTACAGGTTTTTGAAACCATAATACCTCCTTAAGACATAGTAACCTATTGTTATTTAGTTTATTTACTTTTCTTAAAACTTAGAATCTTTATAACTCTAAGAGCTCATTCTAAGGACAATCCATGTATTCTTATAGGTGAGAAAAGAGACACACTTCCACGATTAAGGTTTCTAACTGACACTCAATAATGGGCCAAGACCTAATGAATGTAAGCAGTCTTCACCTCATTTTTAGCAGCAGCACTAAAATTTAGATTTGATAAACTGATAGTTTGTTGACATTTAGGATATAAAACAAGACCCATAAATTACTAGAAAACTGTGCTATTTCTAATGTGGTAGGAATACTTCAGTTCTTATTTTTACTCTTGGACACTTTTACTTATAGTGGGCAGTTATGCTGGATAACCTTTAAAAACAGAAATACATATCGTATTATTATTTACACTTATTATTCTATTGTGTTTGTAATCTGTTAGGTATTAACAGGGAACATCCAAAAGCAGGAATTGAAAAGCATGTTATACCCAACTACTTCACTGAGCTTTGCATTTCTTACAAAGTACTTTATAGCCTTCCTACTGCAGGCTCTAGTCTCTGTATCCCAAGCAAGGATTCCCTGCAGTTCAACCATAGGTGTTTCTGGGCTTGGCAGTCTGAGAATCGCCTGCCTCTGAACTCTGCTGAGAGCCCAGCCCTGTAACAGAAGAACTGCACTGGGAACCAGCATCAAAGCATTAGTTCTGCAGTGTCCTTTGGGAAGGCTCCAATACTTTTCATAGACGGACTTTATAGAACTGGATAAAACGAACTCTCTGTTTTATGGGCTACAAAAGTGATTTAAAGAGCATCTTCAAGGTACAAAAATGAAACCAACTGAGTTGCCTAATTACTTAATGCTCCTGAAAATTAAGATGGGGATTTTTTCCTAGGAATCTGAATATAAATCTATGAGATTAACTGAGCATGTGTTACATATATATACTTCTAGGGACATACTTCAAGGTTGTTTTATCTGTTAAGAATTTTCCTACATGTATTTCCTAGATGAATTATGTAATTGTAATCTTGACTGGTAACAATTTTAGAAATAGGTGTTATTGAGGTGCTTTCATATTTAATGCTTACAAGAACTAGAGATTATCCAGATGCATACAGGAATGCTTTAAATAGCCTAGGACTAACTATTTCACCAACAGAGGCTTCTGTGAAACTGCTCAGAGCTCGCTACTTCTGTTTCCACACCAGTTACTTGGAATTTTTTCATTGACTTCCTATGCTGCAAAATCTAGCAAATAAAGTATCGTATTTCAAAGGCTATGCAGACAGTCTAGGCATGTAGGAAGCAGTTTTGATACTCATCAACTACTGACTATATCTCACTTTAAAGACCGACCTCTAACACTCATACAGTACAAATCAAAACCTCAAAAAACACAGTCCACCACCACTTATATCCTATACTGAAACCAGTGGAAAACTTGTCTAGGTACAACTACACATTCAGATCTTTAGCAACATTATCTTGTAGGCTGATTTATTTACTGGACATAGTCAGAAAAAAGGGAATAACTATTTTAAGTTTTCATTACACTGCATAATTCTGAAGTGCAACCTAGATTTTGATGCTTTTTATCATAATGTATTTCACTACAAAATGTGGCTTTTGTGTTATTCAGAACCCTCTTGAGACTGGATAGATGGTACTTTTATCACTTGTTTAGAAGCATTGACTGCCATCCAGCACTAAAGACCTGATGGTGATTCCATAATATCTTTCATTTACTACCCACAGAAGACGGGGCTTGTTCATCTATGCACACCTGTATTGATCCATTATTTTACATTACTTTAAGATCTGTCTCCACATTTCTACAGACTTATTCCTACTTTGCACCACAGCAAAATCTTTTAGGACTGCATTCCAAGTGTACAACTATATTGAGGCCTCTGCTAAAGATTCAAAAAAGTTCTTTTTGTACAGACTGCAGACACAGTAGTTCCAGCTGTGAAAATCAGCAAAACAAGTATTACATTCTTGAGTATCCTGTTTCTCTTACCATATAAAAAAGAGACACAGTCTAAAAATGGTCTGTGCTACAGGAAGAGACAAGGTGTTCTCTCAGCAATTAAACATGAAAGAACCTAAGTCTACTTAAAAGTTTTGTCATCAAGGTATTCATTCAGAAATAATTCAAATAAGAGTTCAAAAATACCTTCCAATAAATGGGAATTTCAAAATATGGAACATTTGTACATTTTTCAGCTTTAATCAGAGAACACAGCCAAGGACAAGATTGAGAAATTATGCCATTTAATGTAATCCTATTTATTTGATAGAGAAACAACTGGCACAACTAAAATCTTTCACCATATTGACCCTGATGTCAAAGGTATCATCTCTCTTGTGAGAGAATGCAAGGAAATCAGATTCAATTCTGTATCCTACCAATATTAGCAGGAATTCCTCTTAAGCAGACACCAAGCTTGTAAAGTCTTCAACTATCTATAAACTGTGAATGTTTGATAATCTATCAGATTACTGTGATAATTTGAGTAAGGTAAAGTACACAGGTAATGAACAGAATAGGTAGCACTTAGCCTACTTTAAAAATGTGACCATAATTTGATTTACTACTAAGTTAATTTGTATCATAGACAAAGCTTAGCTGCCAGTGACTTTATTAATAGCAGGATCTGGATATAAATTGGTTTTTCATTCATCTTTTATAATACACCTTTCAATTTGCTTTGCAGCAAACACTCTGCTTCTATAATATGAGCTCTGCCAAATACCTTCTATTTCACACACTGTGTACATTAACACTTGGACTTGCAGTGAAGTCCCAGACCTGAAATTCACAAAGGTTTTTACAGTCCCTTATGTGTGCTAATGTGCTAAAAAGAATTTAAGTTCTGCCACATTCGACTACTATTGTAATAACCAGGTCAATAATTAATCCTTACATTTACAGTCTGTAAACTTGGTATTTAATACTGAGTAGAACAGTAATAAGCCCTTGCAACAGGCATGTGTGTTAACCTAATTTCTTTTAAGCCACTGTTCTCTATTGTGTCCATCCAGAGGGCAAATCTCTATCACTGCATGAGACTTCACATTCTTAGAACATTACAGATTTCTCCCAAGCTCTGCTTAATTTATCCCCCCCCCTATTATCAACAAATACTCAGAACAATGATAAATTAACCAATGCTAGGAGGGTTTCTTCTGAAAAGAAGCAGAATGCTCTACAGAGAAAAGAAAAGCAACTTCTTAATCTTGCTGGCAGATGGAAACCCTACTGTTCACCACCGTACAAAACAAATCTGGGAAAGACATAATTGCTCCAGTGTGTTTTAGGTATAACCTCAGCAGTAATGTCCTGGTTCCTTTAGTATGCTGCAACTGTGTCAGAATTAAGGGTTCTCTTTGGGGAAGATCAAGTAACTTTGGAAATTACAGTTGTAAAAATAGGTATGAATCTTTTTTTCCTATATTTTATATCTGCTGCAGACACCAATTTTACAAACAATTGGGAACTTTGGGGGTGGGTTGTTTTTCATGGGTTTTTTTATTAGTAATCAGAACAAAAGATAGCAGCAGGAAAGTTTTTATAGCAGAGATTTTTTTTTTCCTACTGTCATTTCAATTATAGGCACTAGGGCAGAGATTATTTCAAGCCAAATCCACAGTGTGTTTGTGCACCTATGTACAGTTAAATTTGACAAGATATACACAAAACTGAAGCTGAGAAACTTATTTTCTGCAGAGGTAGGAAAGAGACAGTTTCCTTTAACCTGAATAGTCCCGTCTTGTATCCATGTGAGGATATCTCCTTCTAAATTCAATGCAAAGATACACACTCTAGGGAATTAACAACACATACCAGTCATTTTTTCTGTGTCTGATGTCTGCAGCTGAAGTTGAAATAATTAATTTACCTTAGAAACAATTAAAAAATAGAAATTACATAGCAAAACATGTATACATGCAGGTGTCCCTTGCACTATTCTGGGAAGATTGGACCATTTCACCTGCTGATCCTTGGGACTCAGAAAAACTTCAGCTAGGACCTCTAGCTGCAATAAAAAGATCACTCTGTGATTTTTTTCATTTTTGCCAACTTTGGGATTAACAATCTGAGAAACACACACATTATCAGAAAGGAAAATTTCACTGAAAAATAAAGGAATGCTTAGAATGCTATATTCTTTTTCAATCTTAAAAGTTAATTGATCAGTTAAAATCAAAACTGCTTTACATCACAAATAGTTCTGAGAAGAAAATCATACTTTTCTAGTTTAAAACCATTTTGTACAGGTTTAGACTACCTGGATATTATTCAAGAGCTTTCATTCAACAAGCAGATCCATATCTTCCTTATTAAGCAAATAAAAATAAGTAGCAGTGTTGTGTGCATTCACAAAGAAAACTCTCCTTTTGCCATCACTAATTGGCCCAGTTCTGCACTCCTTGTGCACCTAGAACTCCCACTACTTTCCAAGCCTGTGTGTGGGAAGCACAAGGAACCTTTATATTTCCTAAGATCACAGCAAGAAGTATCTATTTATTTTAGAAACAAATCCGCTCATCGCTTACACAGAAGGTCCAAAGTTTTCTATATATAGGTTCATAGCCTCATTTTCAGTAAGGCTTCTTAAATCTTTTTTTCACTCAGATTAAGAGCTGGATTTTCATTTGCTTGAAAAAGCTTATAAATAATAAAAAGGCTGATTTTTCATTTCTTGCCCATGAAATTAAAATCAGCATCACAATAGTGCATTGATGTCAAGGCCTTACAAAAATTTATAGTGTTGAAGCCATGCCATTTTGACTAAATGAGTTTATTCATTCCAAACACATTACCAACAGCTTTAGTATTAAAGGTGAG
This sequence comes from Bombycilla garrulus, assembly GCA_013400315.1. NCBI lineage: Eukaryota > Metazoa > Chordata > Aves > Passeriformes > Bombycillidae > Bombycilla > Bombycilla garrulus. The sequence continues at coordinate 621,887 of VXBU01014403.1, forward strand.
GAAGGGGAAAAGAAATCAAAGGATGTCTTTAAAAATACTGAATTTTGTTTACTCTAGCCAAGTCATAAAGCAAAAACATTTTCTGAAAAGAGCTACTTAAGAGCTGGTGGGCACTGAGCTGACCAAGTATGAGTCACTGCTTTTCCCATTCAGCTGATTCCCACTTCTCTAACTTTTTCTGTCTAAAGAAGAAATAACTCAGGAGCCCAAACACTTCTTTGTACACCATTTCTTACAAGCATGAAAGACACCTCACACTTCTTTTTTTTCTTCTTTTTTATTTTTTATTTTTTTTGTTAAATAAAGAAACTTTTTAAAAAAGGTAAAGAATTTTAGGAATCTGTTGAGGTTTGTCTACATGGAATGGTTTCTATTATCTTTAAAAAGTCACTGCTACATGATTAACACTTTATATGAATACACCATGTAATTTTCTTTTCATAGAAATAGTTTATGAAAAGAAAATTGAAGAACAGAAGATTTAAAAGAGTTTAAAAGAGCAACTCATATTTTGGCCAACATTCATATTTTATAGAACATTTTCATTTAGTCATGTTGTTTACCTGCCATTTATGCTATTTTATTTTATTCCTCAGTATTTTCCCTCTCTGATTTTCAAATAGGAATCATTATGTCCTATGTTATCTTTTAAGTACTTTAAATAAGATTAGAATGCATAATAGATAATTCAGAAATAAGTCCCTTGTACTCTGTTAGAGAAATTAGGTCAAATTCTAGTCCCTCTGCAGTCAATGGAAAAACTCTTACTGACTTCAATAACAGATCAAGCCCTGAACACACAGCTCCCTGTAGTTCCTAAGCAAATAGCATACTGTATCTCAGAAAAGGTCAAGAACTAAGTTCTCTTTTGAATGCTTCTACAAAGAATAAGAAGCTTTTAGTTCTATAGTTCTGAAATGTCCTTTATCCAGAAGACTAGAATATCAATATAGCCTTTCAGTTTTGAATAAAGTTAACACAACCAAATTAGTCTGCCTAATGATCCTGAATACAGTCCAGTATCAGTTCTGTTGATTTCAGTGTAAGTTCTGTTGATTTTTCATGTGCTGTTTGGGTTTAGATTTTCTTTTAACTTGTCGTTTGTAACCAACCCATTGTGTAAATATAGTCTAACTACTTAATTTGTCAATTCTACTGTGAAAAGTGGCATAAGAAATCGATCGTGCCTTTGAGGACGGTATTCTTGAAGAAATTTAGTTTCCACATAGTAACGAGTAGACGAGTCCTGAAAGTTCTGCGAGGTTAATTCACCCTGGTGTAACTCCAGCGAGTCCGTGGAATTGCAAGAGGGATGAAATCTGACCCCTCCAGTCCCTGTCAGAAATGGGGCCAGCAGGGGGCAGGAGCCCTGATTGATCTGACACCGTCAAGGTTGTGCCCAGGTATAAAGGCTTGAATGGAAACTGATCACCTTTCCCTGCTCCCTCTAGAACGCCTATTGATTCTGGATTCAGATCGAGAAATACCTCGTTAAAATAATAAATGCATAAAAAATTAAACTTTTCATTTCGGAGAGTTAAGCCCCTTCATTGATGTCAGACCCATAGAAAAATAAAAACCTCAGTCCCAGCCAGACTGGCCTCCAGATGCGCCTGCGGGGTCCGGGGGGAGGGAGGAAGGAAAGGAGGAAGAGATAGCGTTTTCACCCCCGGTTGGAGAGGAGAACTCTCCCGCCACCGGAGACTCTGCACTGCAACTCGGCGAGCTGCGAGCTCAGCCCAGAAAACCCAGCAGGGCTGGCGGCGGTGCGGGGAGCCCAGGGAGAGCGGTGTGGACGGAGAAGCGCGCAGAACGCGAGGGGCGGTGCGGGGGAGGGGGCAGCGATTCCTTTCTGCTGAGGCTGCTGCGTTGCTGCCTGGCTCTTGTTCCCCCTGCAAGTCCCCCGCGGGCCGCACCCTGCCCATCAGGTCCACGGACACCTAAGGGACCACTCAATACCCAGGGGAGGCTGCAGAGTTGGGAGGAGGCTGAGGACAGCGCCTCGGCGCTGACACTGCCCGCGGGGAGCCCAGCGATCCTCAGGCTCAGTCCCCCGAGCCCCCCCGGGCATCTCCGGGCCCGGCACCGCTCGCACCACCTGCGGGGCACCGCTGCCCCGGGAGCTGCCCTCCGCAACGGCTGGCAAAGGGCCCCTGCAAGTGTTTTTTCTCCTCCGCTTGAGTCCTGGAAAACTTTGTGACCACTAAAACCCGTTGCAAAGGGAAAAATAAAAGAGGAAAACGGAGAAAATCAGAGTAGAGAGCCCCCACCCCCAACTTTCCCTTTCCTTGCCCCTCCAAGGAGAAGGCAGATACTTGTCGGTCACAACCTGGTGAATTTCAGCAGTTCAACAAAACAAAGTTAGACGCACACTCCACAAAACAAGAGTCCAGTGCTGGAAGAGGATACGTCACTCGGTTTAACAAGTATTTCTTTCATTTTCCCACACCGCCAGTGCATCTCCTTTACCTCATTAAAAACACATCCTAAGTTTAAGGCTGACCGAGAGCCGTCTCCCGGCGGCACCTGGGAGGCACATCCCAGCCCGCGCTGCCGGGGGCTCCCCGCGGGTCTCCGCGCCTGGAGCCGGCTCCAAGAGCGCTTTCGCCTCCCCAGCACCGAGAGTCGCTCTGACAGGTTTCCTCTGAAACGCGGCCTCAGCCGTGCCCTGGGTCCTTTCCCCGAGGAGAGGAGAGAGGCGACTGGTCTCCCGGCCTCCCTTTGCTTTCTTACCTCCTCTGACCTCTGCAGCCCGGAGAAGAAAAGCGAAGATGATGAGCACGGTTACAGCCGAGTCCCAGGGCCACCTTCTCGTTTTCCACCTTGTGGACCATCTCTGCATCTCCATGCTGCGCACCCACAAGTGTGAATTAAACACGGGCGCCTTCAGTTTATACCGGCTTCGTCCTTTCCACTACGTTCCCAGAGATGACTTCTCCTATAGAGCCATACGTGATAAACCGAGAGAAGATTTTCTCTCTCGCCCCGCTCCCGCTCTGACCGGCCTTGCACAGGCCCCTCCGATCCGTCTTCCCCGGGGCACTGCCTTCAGACTGAGGGGAGATGAGGGGCTTTAATCAAAATGCAAAGAGCTCCGCATCCCTCTAAAGGCTTCATCCCGTCAGAGGGCTGGGCGAGCGGCTCCCAGGGCCACCCCTGGAGCCCGACTGACACGCCAGCTGCCGGGCAGAGGCCAATCGCGGGGCTCCCCCGGCCGCCCACAGCACCGCCCTCCGCCTCGGCGGCGGCACACCGGCCGCTCCGCGGGCACCGCCGGCCCCCGCGGCGGCGGAGAGCGGCCCTCCCGAATGCGCTCGGGGGACGCAGAAGGCAGGCGGGAGCGAGCCGGGGACAGGGCTGGGGTGTCCCGTCACCGGGTCACCGCTGCCCCCTGCCCGCTCCGCACCGCGCGGGCCCCCTCGCCCGGAGCATGCGCAGAGGCGGCCGCGGCGCCCCGCGGAGCGAGGGCGGGGGCGCGGGCGCGGAGCGGGGACTCGTAGGGGCCGTGTGGGGGCCGTGGGGGACAGGCAGGGGGGCGACACTGGAGACAAGCGGGGGAGGGGGACGCCGGCAGCGGAGGGAGCGAGGCAGGGCGAGATTGAGGAGAGGAATGCGCGTGAGAGGAGTTGGGGCGCCGAGGTGAAGCGTCTGCGGAGGGCCCTTCGGACTCCCCGAAAGCGCCCGCTGGCCTTGGTGCGGCGGCAGGTCCGGCCGTGGCGGCCCTTTCCCCTTCCCATCCCTCCGAGGCGCAGCTTGCTCTCACCCACTCTTGGAGGACCTCCGGGGGCTTCGCTCTAAGGCAACTGTAAGAAAGTAGAGAGCGGGGTGGTGAAGGAAAAGCCAGCCACCAAACATTGCCATTCCCCGCCTCACCATATCCTGCAGCCCGGGGAGCTAGGTGTCCGCTCCTCGCTGGGAAACCTCCCGCTCGCACTCCTGTCCTGTCCCACCTGTGCAGCAATCGGTAACAGGCCCCGGCCCGTAGGCTGAAACCTCTGACAGAGCTTACTCGTGCAGCAGGTCCAGCCGAAATCTGCGTTTGGGATCAGGTTCTGCCCCGACTCCTCTGGAAAAAGAAAAAACCACGGTCACGTTTTGGTGGAAATGTTAATTATTTTTTTTTTATCTGCCTTCACTGAGATCTTCCATGCAATTAAAAAAATAAATAGTTTATCAATAAAATACATGTTTCTTTTATGTGTCAAGTTATACTTCAGGCATTTATTATCCTTTCATAAAATATCTTACTTTTTGCTGTGCTCCGTAAATATATCTAGCTCTTTCTGTCCTTGGTTTCCTGAAACAGTTGGTATCATTGTCATTAGATTTGCATCTGAGGGAAATGAGGTGCACAGCAGGGTTACATCTGAATTCCCTTAAGTGCTGTGCATTGGGTGCCATTTAGTGAAGAGATACTCAAGGCTATTCTGGCGCTTCAGGCAGTCACCCACAGTACAGCTGTGGAGCACCAAAATGCTGTATCTGTCCAACCTTTCTGTACCACAATTTACACATAGAATCATTGAAGTTGGAAAAGACCTCCAAGATCATCAACCGATTTACCCAACAGCACCATGTGCACCACTGAACCATCTCTCCAGTGATTGTGAGACTACCCCCAGCTGCTTATGGAATATTTCATCCTGTCTTAACAATTGTGTGTCTTACACCCTAACTGCATACAGGTTCCTTGAGAGTCAGTACTGTTATTGTTGCTCTGCTGGTCTGTGTAGTTCTCAGTTACTTACTAGATGCTTTGTAGAACAGACCAGATTAACTTGCTGTTTTAGCCTCCTTCCTTACAATATCTGCAGGTAGTCCCAATGGCAATTTATTATTTTTACTCAATACTTTTTCATGGGAAAAATCTCATATGCTATAAAGCTTCAAGTTTCCTCTTCATGCTTATAAATTATACATCTTTGTCACCAGCATTTTTTGCTGCTTCCAGTCTCTTATCACACATTGCTTCTCTGTTTTGAGCCTTTCTGTTTACCTGAATGAATACAGCTAAACTCTTCTCTAGTAAAAAGGAAAAAGTCTGTTTCTACCCAGGAGAAGAAATGGAAGCATTTTAGATAGTGATGAAAAGGAACAAGTATTCTCACAGTGTAGAGAATAGTAATTTCACACAGTGCCTTTATGGTTGTTTAAGTTTAGGGGATGTGGTTCATCTCCCAAACTGTCGGTGGAAAGATACCCACTGATTTTCGTGGTCCTACATCAATCCAAAGCAGAATGAAGAGGAAAAAGAAGCAAAGTATTAATTCGGGTGAGGTAGCATATTAATATAAAAAATCTGTATAATTCTGTATCAATTCTGGTACCAGGACCACTTTAATTTAGAGCTACCTCAGTTATTTTTGCATGTCAGCATGTCAAGTCACACCAACATGTTACAAATTGCCATCAGATTCAGTAGTTGCAAGAGAAAAGTTACATGCCATTTAGGCGAAGATCCACATTTTGCAGCCTGTCAAACTATTTATTTAGGGATTATTGATTTACATTTAATTGACTTACATTTAGCTTATTGTTCATAATCTTCTAAACTGTAATGTTGGTGTTCTATTGAAGGGCAGAGTGAAGTAATTGCAGCCATGAAAATATGATGAAGAGTAGATAATGATTCAGAGCAGAGATAAGCTTTATGACTGCTATAAAATTAAAGGGTTTTGTTAGAATTTTTCAGCTCTTAGATGTAATTTCAGGAGAAATACTTTCTTTCTGCAATCTGAAAGAGGGCTAAAATGTGAAAATATTTTCAGAAGGAAACAGAAGTGAATGATGTTATTTATTAAATCATCTGTGATCCACAGTGGTTTGTTCTTTCTGTCGGCTTTTTTGTTCCTCATTACTCTTCAAGACAGTTTTAGTGAAAAGAAAGACTAAGCATTGTGACATTCATTATGTTCTGTCCCTGATACATCAACGTTGGCAGATTAATCCATGTTTAAATATTAGGAATTGCTCTCTTGTATGTGCACAGATGGGTCATTGTTGTATTTTGGGGCAAAGAGGGGGAGGGGTTAGGAACTATGGAGAAGAGAATTTGTTTCCTTGGACCACTGTAGGTCACAAGAAACTCACAGCAGCAGCTCTTTCACATTCTTCAGGCTATAGGCACCATAACGAAGTGTAACTGTAAATATGGTGTTCTTTGGCTCTCTTGCAATCACACTGTGTTTTTCTAACATATTCCTTGTGATCACCAAAAGTGATACATCTTCTCTCTCTATACAAAGGGGTCGTTTCCCTTTACATATTTATTGGGAATAAACAATGCACTGTAAAGAAGAGTATGCTTTTATTGTTGGTTTTCCTGTATCTCAGGGATATTGACTTGAATTGACTTTTTTTTCTAGGTTCACACAGATGTTGATGCCCTCTCCAATTCTATTCATAGCACATAAGTGAATATTGCAAAATAAAAGGATCAACACGTAAATTCATTTCACCCAAATGCAAAATCTTGTCAGCAGTCTTTGTACTTATGTAGTTGGCAGCCAAAGCTTTCATGGTTTTCTTCCTCAAGAGAAACAGGATTTACATCAGGAGGAGAAATAAACTGAGAGTCTATATTTTGTTTTACAGTTAGAATGCAACCTCTAGATCTGAACAAGACTTTTGCCACACGAGAGGTTAGGGTTTTTTACTATGATGTGTCTGCATCCCTATGTAATGTCCAGTTGTACAGGGTCTCCTGCCAGGAAGCACAGAAACAGTACCAATGGAAAGCAGAGACTGATACTGTCTTACATTAGAACAGTAGGTTGCCATGTATAAATTACAAATTAGCACTGGACTCTGCACATGCTACAGAGATGAGAATTATAAGGTTTATGTTGTATTTTCCTCTTACAGTCTGTGTAGGAATGCTTGCTCTAGGAGGGTGTTAGGATTTGAAACAGGTTAAGAGTAAGGCTTTGGAAGACGATGGATAAGTGTAAAGAACATACTTTATGCAGAATCTACAGTGTTCCCAGAAATAAGAATTAATAAGACTCATCTCACATGAAGAGAAGGCTATGGCAGGAATTGATCCTGTAGTTATTAATAATGTAAGAATTAGAATTGGGAGGATTAGGAATTTAGGATTAATGTTCAAGAACCTTTAGATTGAATCTAGTAAATAAAATGGTTCAGGGAACGTTCTGTGGCCCTGAGGTGTCTGGTCTTCTGGATGGAGTTGACACAAGATTTACTATCTAGAATTCAATTTACCATTAGTGTCTGGAAGATTTTTAGAGGCAGGAAAGAACCCAGTGGTGCTAGAAACTGAAGCCATTTGTTCTTTTTCAGAAATGATTTACTGCTTTCAGATTAAGATTAGGAAAGTGTCAAGACTCCAGTTTACAATGAATTTTTACAGATCTGAAGAGTTAGGAAGGCTGCTGTCAACAGTAAGAGACGCTGAGGTGAGGACTGTAATTCATAGAGAACCTAGTTTATTTGATCTAGAGATACAAAATGGTCTGGTGTCGTCAAGGTCTAGCATCTTATTTTCAGTTTGCTATCTTTCTGCTAGGTCTGTATACAGTCTTCATTAAGGTTAGACTTAAGAGATGCCTTCAGGAGACTGTATTATTGCTGAAGAATACAAAACAGCTTACTGCTGTCTGTGGCAAATGCCTTGTTTTCAGCAATGGGCATAGTGAGGGTTAGGAATAAGATAAGCTTGAAGGTTAGAATGGTAAAAGAATATTTTCAAGACCCATGAAAGCAAGATTCTTCAAAGATGGAAGGAATAGGATGTTCCATGTTATTGTCATGAGTTTAAATTCTTTTTGATACCCATGTGTATGCATATAAAACTAGGAGTTAGGGTGGAGTTATGAAGTATCATTAGGAACACTAAAACTTAAACATACGGGATAATTGTTGGAGATATTCTGCACAGCTTTCAGAACAACTCCCATGTTTTCACGGGCTGCTCTCCTAGTTCAGGTATGCTGTGTTGCCAAACAGGCTACACCTGAGGTTACAATTTACCAAAGTTTGTGCTGATCCACCCTCTTGTTGAATGTTAAGGATTGGAGTTATGTTCAGTACTTCAGGCAATAAAATTGAAGAGTCTGGTTTTCCCAGATACTGCAGGGCTTGCCAGTATTATGATAATCTTTTGTTATAAGTGCTGGTTACATAGGTAGGTGTTCAAAGTTGGGCTTGAGAACTGGGAGAGGCTGAATTGTCAGTCCTTTTTCATGTTTGCTGTGGTTATTCACTGGTTATGGTTGTGATTTAGGAAGAAATGGATGAAGAACCCTCCACATGTGATTTCTCTGTGCATCAAAGGGTGAGGAAAGAAACTGTTATTAACAGAACTTAATGCATTATTTTCAAGGTTTGGTTTTGTGTTTGCTGTTGGTGGGTTTGTTTACATAATCCTAATTAAGATGCTTGGAAAAAATTAGTTCATTGCTTGCTTCTGAGCTTTCTGTGCAGACAGGATGACGTCATGTGTTTTGAACTTGAGCCTCCTATTTCTACTTTGATGCACACCTCCATGTCACACAGTCACCTTCCTTCGTGTGTCCTACTCCCTAACCCTCCTTTTGATCAGTGTTCTTCTGTATTTTTATATGTGAGGAAAAGTAACTGCATTTACATAAAATCTTGTCACAATTAAGGAGCACCATTTTTTCATTGTTTGTTCTTTTTGTTGACCAATGTAGTCTGACAAATTTGTAATTCTCTGTAAGTTCCTCCTTTCTTGCTTTATATAGCCTTGATATACACAAAAAGTAAGAAGTGTTTTAATGCTGATACAGGTGATCTTTTTGAGGAGGTACCACATATTCACATTTGTGAATGGAATATATTCTGACCAGAATTTTTCTGGGAATGTGCTATGTGTTTGGCCTCTGGTTAAAACAGAAAGTAAATAATGTCTGCCAATGAAGTTCATTGGAGAAAAGCAGCAATGGCTGTGTTTCCTCGTGTCGTTGACTTAGCTGGATCTTAATCATGACTGTTTTGTAGAATAATCTCGTCTTCCTATACCTCCCTCTCCAGAAAAATATTGCTGAAATAGTGTTTTATAGCATATAAACAGCACATCCCCATCTTGTTCAGCAAGCTGCAGGAAGTATCAAGTATCCTGCGGCATTACCAGTTCAGTTTTGTCATTCGCTTCAAGTTTTCAGAGGCATATTTCAGCCAAACTTGCCAAGTGTTCAAGGCTCACCTACTGGTATTTTATAGGACTGAACTGTGTATCAGATACAGCAACCCACCATTCTTTTAATTTGTAGGAATTTAATTTTGAGGTGTTAGCCTATTGCAATCATAATTATACTTCATTCAAGAGAAAAAAAAAACAAACAAAAAGAGCAATTAGTGTAATGTGCATTACATGCTCTAAAATATAATGCATAAGGGATACCAGAATTTTCCTCACTTAAGACAACTGAAAATGAGACATGTATTTGATGCCATTTCTCAGTTTCTGTTTAGTTTTTACACATTGCTATTACACACCAGAACTGCCAGAAATCTGCACTTTGATTGCCATTTCTGATTTTTTCCAATGCCCAACTAAAACTTGAGTCTGTCATGATTTTGCAACACAAAACTTTCAAATATTTGTTTTCAATTGCTGGTATCTTTTTGGTTCCTAAGTATTTCTTCTCTCCCTCTCTCTCTCCTTTTTTTTCTTTTTTTTTTTTTTGCGTTTTTGCAGGAGACCAATTGAAACAAATACTTGGGCTGAGAAAGGTAAAAGGGGACAGTGTAGGTAGGCTCAGTTACTCACATTGGCAACTGTTTATCATATTATCAAAGAGATTGTCCCTGTTTAGTTCTGCTTTAATCAGGGTTTTGTTCTTGAAGCAGTGGGCCAATATATACATACCACAGTTCATTTTTAATTATAACATGGGACAAATTATGAACACTGATGTTTAAGTATAAAAGGCCTCTTTGAGTCTCTCTTCTCCCTTGTTTTGTGGCATTGTTTTGTGTTGGGGGAGCACTGGTGGCCTATCTAATACACAAGGAGGCAGTGCAGGCACAGACTAATGGTCTGCATGTGTCACACACTTGTAACATGTTTATTAGTTTTTGGCAGGATTAATGCTACCACCCTCACAGTTCCTTTTAAATGAAAAAAAATTATATATGAAGAGAGTTAAGAAGGTGAACTTCTAATAGGAAATTAATTTATGTCCAGCCATGATAGTCCTGTGCTTCCTCTTCCTTTCTGCATAGAAACCTCATAACTGATCACTTGTTAAAGCGCTTTGAAGTGGGAGAAAAGTTTATCCTGTTCTGTAAGAGAGAACACAGAGAGAACAAAGGTAACATTTCAGGGAGGCCTCGTGCCTCAGGAGGCTTCATTTCATAGTTGCCTACTTTTGAGAAAATGATGGCCAAAACATAAAGTACATCTAACTAATAATAAAATAAAAACTACGTTAGTAGTTTATAATTTAATAGATAAAAAGTCCCATTTTATTTAACTCATTCCTCCAAAATGACTCATCCTCTCAAAGAAGTCACAGAAGTTGCTAATTGATGACTGCCTTGGAATATGAGTGCTCTCAGACTTCAAATATTTCTCATTATCCACCTCAGTTCATAAAATAATGGTCATTTTAGTAGTCCAAGCTGAAGAAAACTGAATCACACGCATTAGCGTGCCGTGTAATATATCTTCTCTAGACCAAATTCTGGTTTTATCCCAGAAAATAAAGAAACCTTTTTGTGAAAAGTGGTTGAGTTACATGTAGTAGCCTTAAAATTTAGGCACAGAAAAGCTTTTAATTTGAGTGCTTTTTAATTGTCTAAGATTTGAAAACTCAGTTTAGGACTGACCATTCCCTTTTGAAATGTAAGGCAGCCTTTGGTACATGGTCCCTACAAAGTCTTAGGGACCAGGAGCCCAGTGGGCTGGGTGTGTTAACAGCAGTTCCCAGAAGGCATTGAGTAGTTCATGTGACAGGGGATACTGTACAGGGGAAGCAAGGATTGCTCTAAAACTTCCAAATTGCTTTAAGCTTCCTGTCCATGGGCATAGATTTCTGCGGAGCACAAAATCCCTCTCTCAGAGCTGGTGTGTTTATACATTGTTTGGGAATTTGTATGGATTTGAAAAGGCAAGTAAAGGAAATACTATTTTGATCATTGTTTAATGTAAAAAATGTGAATATTTTCATCTGATATTAAGACAAACGGGAGAATATAGCAGCTCTGTGAGAATCACGAAAGAATCAGTAAATGCAGGATGAGCAGGAATCTTTGCATACACCTTTTCCTATCTGATGGTATTTTGAAACTGTGATACACCTCTATATGTGTGTTAGACTAAATAATCAATATGTTGATTTCTACTTCATTCACTTTTAGTGGTGTTCATTCCACCTTAACACTTTAAAAACATATTTAACAGGTGCTCACAATGCTTCAGTAATTCTATTGGAGTCAGTAATAATCTCAGCTGCCCATATTGTGATCTTTTTTAGGAAATTATTATTTTCTAGTCAATATCATGACTTAATTAATAACTTTATCAGAAAAATGTCAAGTTTTGCTTTCAACGTGTATCTTCAAAGCAGCAGTGGGTGTCCAAGCCCTGCTGCCTGCCAGGCACATTGCCCAAACTATAAAATAATTAGATTTGTTGTAGCCAGTCTGGAACTGAAGCAAAAAGTAATGAGGTCTACTTCTGTAGTGATGGTTGAGGAAGATGAAAAGATACAAAATATAAAACTCGGTATTAAAAATATCTTAATTTACTTGTATCAATGAAATTCTATAAAATAGGCAGTAAAAAGTTAGGAATATGGAAGTTCACATTTAGATTCTTAGTTAAAGAAATTCAAATTCCATTACCTTGCTTTTTCTACCACTCCATTATTTTAAAACTCGTGTGATCAAACACTCAAGATTAAAGGATATTGATTATCAAACTATCATAGCAATAAGTAAATTGTTTACTATATAACAATCTTCAGTGATGCTGATGAGTCCCAAATTAATATATTTCAATATTAAATTTGTTCTGGTAATTTTTACATGGATTATGTGAATGTAATTATTTTGCTTATTTTTATAATGGACGTTACAGAGGTATAATGAAAAACATTTTGATGAATTTGTAAATAATGCCTTGAGGTAAGATTGCTAAATCAAAACATCAGTGCAGAAAAAAATCTGATCATTATAGAAAAGACTATAAGATCAGTTGCAGAATTTCTGAAACACAGTAGGCAAAATACTGAAGGTTAAAATAGGCCTCTGTTTTTGTAGTGCTGTGAGACATTAAAACCAGAAATCACCTGTCTCTGACAGGTGCAGTGCTGGTACAGATTCTCAGTGTTTGGAGAAAGTAAGGCTTTGATATATTTATAGTCTCACAGTGTGTATTTTCAGATTGTGAAGTATACAAGGCAATGCTTATTTTATAATAAGAATTAACTTATTGTATCCAGTATGATTCCAGGTGATGACCGCTGAAATTTTCCAAAATTTATTATATGGCTTAGTCCTCTAATTCTCTACCAAATTACAATCAGATATGAGAACAAGACTGAGAAATGGAGAGGAAAAAAACTACTCCAAATATTGGTTGTTAGATATATGATACCCTGCTGTCATCCCTAGATTGCTCAGAATCCCTTAGTCCTCCTAAAGATAGACCTTAAGGATCATCACATTTGCAGACAATAACCTTTTCAAAGTTGGGTTTTGCTATGCCAATAGGATTTTATACATCTGTTTTTATTTTTAGGAATGGAAAAGGCTCAAAATTCATTCCAGATGAAATATAGCAATCTTGTCTTTTAGTTTCCCCTAGATAAAAACATCCAACCTATTTAACCATAAATAATATTTCTGTTTCTTTATTCTCACATCTCCAAGCCAGCTATGATTATGATCCTTCTAGTATGTTGGCAGGTGCCTGATTTTTAAGCATATAAATGTGTACCTCAGTGGAGTTTCTATTTATCTGTGTCTTTTTTCTCCCCAGGCCTAGTTCCATCTACTGCAAGGTAGCTAGATATTTCTAAAATCAGTGTATGTAACAGGGGTTTATATAGGAAAAGTAGAACCAATATATATTTCCTGGGCATTTGTATGGTGCTAAGACAAATATAAACCAGAATGATGTTACCATCATTTTGAGTTAGAGAATGTTGAAGTGGATGAAAAAATCAAAAAGGACGATTAGTTCTCTGTATTTACTCTTCTGTTAGACCCAAGATGATTATGGTACTGAAAATACCTGGAAAGACCCATATGAAGCAGTGAATGAGAAAGGCTCATTTGCAGTGCTCTGATCTTTGGGAAAGGAAAATGACCAAGTGAAAATGGGCATTCAGTGTCCACCATTCAGTGGTGCCTGTGCTGCTAACAGCAAGGGGAAGAGATTGATGAAGTGTTGATGCTAAAACTCAGAAGAACAATTCCAAATAGTATCTGAGATAAGATAAAATCTTGCAGTTTTGCTGTTTGAAATCATCCCTTAAATTCCTACAAACCTGTGCTAAATTGTACCTAATTGAATAGGTCATAATTTCCTGCATTTTAAGATACTGAGACAAAATTCTTTGTGAATATATAAGCAAGCATAGCTAATGTCTTCAGTGGGCTCGTGTCAGATTGCTAGAGCTCTGAATTTGGCCTGTTTGCCTTTAAAGCCCAGAGTGTTTTGTGAATGACAGTGTAGCAAGAGAGATGCATTTTGACAGGAGTGAGAATAATGAACAGGCAGGTGAAAATACCTGGGCATGTTATGCTTTGTGGCAAACTTCACAGGCAGGAGAGCTGCTGCCTCCAGAGTTGCCTGTGGGTCTGTCACTTTATTCGTCTCTGTCAGGGTTCATTTATCAGAACTGCTTTGTCTCCAAGGATTGTATCCCCGATGGCTTACCTTAGCCTGTAAGGAATTTATGTGTTAGAATCTGCTAATATGTCTCAAATTCACAAGAAAACTCCAGAGGTATTTCTTTATTATAAAAAGGAATGGCAAAGAGATGGTAGCTTGTTGGCCTGTTTAGAAATGTAACTTGTGTTACTATAACTTTATGATATGTTTCTGAAACTCACTGGACTTACTGTTTTTGAGAAAAAAATAATTTAAAAGTACTCACTAAATTATCCCACAAAATTGGACTATTAATTTATTTTATATTACTTACCCTTACACTGTTAGTCGTATTGTGAAATTTTATCTCAAACTTCAATGAGAAAGAACACAAACAATGTTTTAAGAGTTGTGGTGGTGAAGAGAGCAGTAGCACACTGTCACAGTGAATATTCATAAAAATTTCAAACACCTACATCAATCAAATAATAAAAAATGGAATGAAAGAATGCACGGTTTGATTTCAAATATGTCAAGCTGCTACCATCTACTAACTTTGAAACCTGACCACAAGTTTGCATTACCCACTTTTTCTGTTTAATTTCCAGCTGTGGGAGCCACAGGAATGGGCTGCAGGCATGGGAATGTTGCTGCTGTCCCTCCAACAGGGAGTTTCCCTGTTCCTGACTTCCCCTCCCCAAAGGCAAAATGGTCTGGCTAGTAAAACAGTGGCTTCTTTCTATGCAGAAGACAGCAGCACAAAATTCAGGAATTATTTTGTTTTTGAAAATTTTCCCTCAAAACTTGAATTTTAGTGCTTTGCTTCCTCTCTTGCTTTTTAGGTCTCTCACTTCAAAAAATGTGTTCATCTTCATTTCTTTTAAAAAATGCTGCTTTTATTTAATTAAATTAATACGTATGTATTCTGAATGTCATGATTTGGTAGATAACTCAGATCCAAGAATTTTAATAATTTATTTAAAGAAAATTTGTAAACATCAAGAGTTACTAAAAATTTAAGCCCACGCCAGCCTTTCACAGGTCTACATTAAACCTATGTTTGGGGAGCTTACAAAACCACCATAACAACACAGCAAACTGTCTTAATACCAGTAAAGGCCATTTAATGGGAAAAGATAAACTGCCTCAAAAAATAAACCCTCCGCTGTTGTTCCCTCAACAGTAAATTGGCCTGCAACAGAAATATGCCCCTTACGCATCCAGAAAATATCTGAGAATGAAATTAAAAAGTCTCATTTTAAGTGAAAAAGGAGAGATCAGTGAGCTCTCAGTCAAGCACACATTAAACAAACCCTTGTGAAGCTCTTCGTGTAAGAGCTCCTAAAGATTCTCCACTGTTGTGGTACTGCCAGGAAGACAGCTAGAGGGCTGGGTGGTACAGAACATCCTGCTGTATTGGGAAAGTAAGCAAGTTAAATTTAGCAGTAAGATATTTTAAAAATTAACAATTGAGCACTGTATTCCATCCTGGTGTGATGAAAGGTGTATTGTGTCTCTTGTTTGATCACAGCTTATTGTGCACTACACTTCATGAAGAAATTAAATTAGGCCTGATGAGGGATTTATTCAGTTCAGGTGAATTTTTCCAAAGGGAAGGGATGCTGGGGCTTCCCTGGAATTAGCTTCTGAGTGTTCCTGGCCATGCTCACCTGGCAGAGCTTTCACAGCTCAGCACAAGCAGCTGGGGAGTTTGCAGAGGACCTGGGAAATGCTTCTAGGGCAGGGAGCAGACATATAGCTACATATGAAGGGACCTTAGGCTTTAGAAGAGATTGCTGAGTGAGTAGTAATCCAAGACTTGAAAACTGTGGGACCTGGGAGCAGGATTTGGATATACAGGCAGCAAGGACAGGGAATAAATTGTTTACCAGTTGTTGTCTAAACCTGCCTTTTTCAAGAGATCTGCATTGTGTCTACTTGAAAAGCAACTTTGATCCAGCTTGGGTTCTACTAAAACCTAGCTTAGGAATAAAAACCCTTTAACCACTTTTGGACTGCTAATCCTATCCTAAGGAAGGTGTAAATACTCCTGCCCTAAAGTCCTGGCTTGCTCCCTGCCCTGTCACCAAGGCTTGTAGAAGAAGTCTCCTCTAAACCAGGATTGATTCTTGTGAAGCTAGGCTGGGTCTATATCTTTGTCTGGCTTTTAGCCTATGGCTGTTGGTGTTCCTGTGGTGAGTCTGAGTCATGATAAACCCCAGTTATCACCCATCTTTCATTATTTCATTTGCATTTGATTTTTCAGCCATCTTCTCACAACATGGCTGTAGAATTCCAAACATTTCCACAGCTGTAACTGACTGTTTGTTTTTTTTCTTTATTTAAATCAACTGCCATAAAAATGTACCTTTATTTATTCTCTGTGTCAGTTATGGAGCTTCGTCTTACAGTTATGGTAACCTGAAGACCAAAAGGACAAGTTTTTACCCATCTTGAGTTTGTTTGTGATAGTCTATTAGACCTAAAGAAACACGGAGTGAGGGCTAGGACTAGGAGAATAATGTAATTGGGAGGGGAAATTTTCTGAGTTAATAAGTCCTGAGATGCCAGAATTTAAAGCCAAACACTCCTATGTAAACTAAATCACATCAGGTTGATTTTAAAAACAACCAGTAAATAGTATTTCTTGTTTGTTTTTTTTTTCTCTCCTTCCAAGTCTGTAAAATGAAATCCAGCTGTATGGTTTATCATGAAGTATTCATCACTCCTTATTGTGCTCTAACTTGATGCTAATTCCTGCTGTGGTAAATCCTGTAGACTTCCCTTCTGCTCTATGTATTTCCATATGTACTGTGGAATAAGTATTCAGAAATCAGCAGCAAGGAAGATGGCTAATGACAAGCTTGAGTTCTCAAACACAAATATCTAATTCAGGCCATGCACAGTATAATCTCATCCTGATGTCACTTTTATTTACATGGCTGTCTTAATAAACTTATGTCCATATAAGTCATCTAAGTGATATCAGAAGCACATGATTTACTCTTCATTAGCTGAGATTATGCTGTTCATTTTCTCACTATAAATCTAAGAAAATCAATGTATCAGAAGTATAGAGGTTTTTTGTGTATATTCTTATCAGAATATATTACTGTAAGAATGTTATGATATTTTCTGTCCCTTGCTAATCAATATGTTACTAAGAGTTCTTTGCCTATGGTTTTTTGACAGGTGCAAAACGTGGATCCTTATTTACTATTTCAGTATTGTGTTACCCAACAGCAGACTTAAAAGGTATCTTAATTCTGCATGGTTATACTCCATATTTTCTGTTGTGTTTTCTGAAAATTTGCTGGATTTTTAATTCCCTTAGATCACAGCTATTTTAAATTTGCCAGGGTAGTGGCAAAAATTATGCAAACTCTTCATAATTTTTAAGAATCTTTAATCTACTTTTTTCACAATCTACTTATTTCACAAAACAAACATATCAATGATATATTAAGATTATCATAATTTTCCCCAAAATTATGATCAAATAAAAGGTTTGGTGAGGTAATAAAAGTTATTCCTGGGGTCTTTTTGTTTATTTTTGGTTGTGTTGTTTTTCCTGTTTATCACTTGAAAAACAGTTTGTGACAGAGGAATGTAAAAGCAAGGAACATCTACCTAAGCAATATTTAGGTCAAATGCTGTTTCCAATTCAAAGGGTTTTTGGTGTAGAGCATCATTTAGATTTCCTAGCATCAATTTCCCTTTTATCTAGTGCTCTTCAGTTAGTATCAATGAATGCACATCAGAATTTGCAAAACAACTCATTCAGAGGGCTTTCCCAGTATTTTGGAACTTTGACATTTTGCTGTCGTTTTTGTAGGAAAGAAGGAGGGGAGGAACACTAAGATTTGAAATATACAGATGAAGAAACCATGGCAAACCTGATCTTGTCGATATTTGCTAAGCTGGAATAGTATGAGTTTATCCCCATGGTTGTTTGCCATAACAGGATAAAAAATGAGTAGATTCTTGCCTTGTTCAGTAAGGGTAAAAGCAAATCAGACTGGGTAGTTGAGCTTACCAGGTTTTCATTCAAAGCAATAGCGAGGGTTTCTAAACTTGTATTTTAGTAAAATGCCAAATAACTGAATTTAGAAATGGATAAAATCAAGAATGGGGATTGTTGGAAAACCTCCCTAACAAATCGGGCAAACTACTTACTCCCTTTTCTAAATATTAACTAGATTTCCTCTAAAAGTCTGAAAAATATTTGAACACCTTGTGCTGTGTGTAAATTGAGTCAGTATCTGCATTCCTTTAACTTCTTGCCTGGTCTTTCTATTCACCTGTGGAAGGTTTGAAGACTGACTCACAGTGTTATTCTCTAAACAGTGAAGCACAAATCTCCCTTGGGAGTGCATAAAATGCAAAGCACAACTGTGTCTGTCAGTACAAGTAAATTTTCTCTCCCTTGCTGCCAGGTAGGCATCCCTCTAACCCCAGTTAAGGTGTCAGTATCTTTGGGTAAAGATTCCCAGCCCTTCCTGATGGTGTCAAGAACTTGAAGTCATGACACTGTAAAAGAATTTTGAATAAAATAGATACAACTTCCTTCTTTCCATTGTTTTTCTGTTCCTAAGTAATGTTCTTAAGTAATTACTATAAACCACAAATTTCAGACTGGAAGACAGCATGTTTCAAGCACAGTGCTATTTCATCTCCAAGGTAGTGATTTCACAAACGTTGTTTTTGTGGAACACACTGGCTGAAATTTGAATGTACAAAAGACTTTGTATAAACTTTCCTCATGCTGACTTGTACTTCCACATTCAACTAATTATATCTATGCCTGTGATGGGTGTATATTTAAGTTGGAAATTACCTTAGAAAAATAATAATGACCTGAAATGGGAATCTTGGATTGTACAATGTAGTTTAGTCCATGAAAGAGGATTAAAATGGCAATTGGGGCAGGAAAATGTTGGTAACTGACAAAAGGAATTAAGAATGGGTCATAGAGTATGACCCATTTACCATCAAGAAAGAAGGAAAATGCATGATGACTTGTTTGAGAATGGGGGGGACCAGCCATTTTATGGGAGCTAGTGTGATAGTAGATGTGTCTTCTGGATGATTAGAAATGTATTTTTCTGGCACAATTGCTTTTTAGAAATATTTTGAGGGGAAGGTTTTGGTTTGATTTTATTTTTTTCTTTTAGAGTAGGATAGTACACAGGCAGCCACATCATACTAAGGCACAAGGACAAAATAATACACATATGGAAGCCTTGGTAAACACACTATGAAACCTACACATGGTTGATTCATTTCAGAGTTTGTTGCTGGGTTAAACAGAGGGTCTCCAACTTCTGAAACAAAAGCTCTGTTATGAAGCAAAAGAAACAGCTCCCTGAGCTCAAGCCAGCTGAGTTTGTTATATTCAGTCCAGACTGCTTTACAACCAATAATTTTTCTAGTTTATGTACAGTACCCTGCTATTTCCAGAGGATGGTTTTATTTGACTGTCCATGCACCTAGGATACAAGTTTAACTTAAACTTGATGGTGCCAAATATGGCAAGTTGATCTTATACCTCTTTGATATCCCATTTTGCAGAGCCAAAGCAAGCATTACCAAGCTCTACAATTGTGGCTTACCACATTTACCATTAAATGCAGCATTTTAAAACTTACTGGGGCATATCAAAGCCATGTGATCATTGAGATGCACAAGACCAAAATTACAGTGACAGAATCGTATCATTATATACGGTTTCCTGCATTTTTTTACACTGTCATGAAACACAAAATGGATGCTAAAAAACACAGATGAAGCAAAAAAAACATTAAAGCATTAGGAAAGCATTCCTGCACTTCAGAGGGTAAGAAATGTGTAAAACAGCAAGAAAATTAAGTTTACTGTAAATTTATCAGCCTCATCGCAGATGAGTTCAGTTGTTTCTGTAACTGAAAGATTGTTCCAGACTTTGATATTAAAAAGAGTCTTGTAATTTGCTGGCTACATTTGTCTATGCCTAATTTATAATATATTTGCATAAAAATTACTTGTTACTTTTCCTGGTATATTGATTGTAAATTATCATATTCTCCATTAGCATAAGCTTTGGTAGACTGAATCAGGCAGTATTTGTACTCATTTCTTGTAATTTTCTTTTACTTTTTATGTTACGTTTTTACATCCATTTCATTTTGAATGCATCTTTTGAAAGAAATGCTTAGGGTCTTTGGGTGAAAGATTTTACGTGAAATATTTCTGCCTTATTGTTTGATAATAAATACTGTTTGTTTTTTTCTTCTATTTTTTTGTCTTGATGTAAATTTAATGTTGTAATGCAAGTCTTGGATACTTTTCCTGTCCTCAGTAGAGATTTTTATTGATTGACAAAGTACACCAAAGCCTGCAGCTTGGGCCTACATTTTTTACTCTTCTGGACCTTTCAGGCATGGAGGAAGCTATGCAAAAAGTCCCAGAAATATTCTGCATTTATTAAGATTTACTCACAATTTGCACCATTCTTCAAAAATGTATGGATGATAAAGCTCTAATGCCATTGGACTTATACATCAGCTTTATAAAAATGCGGAAATTAATTAAAATATGAAGAAAAAACCCCAATCTCCCAGAAGACCCACGTCTGGATGCAATAATGAACTAAAGACCTTGCTTCAGGTTCAAATACCATTAGTTACTTTCACTAGAAGTATCTTTCAAAAAAAGATTTAGGATTTTTACCAAAGTTCTTGATTTTATAAGGATGCTTGTTTTATTTTGTTAAGAAAAAAATTATAAAGATTAGTTCAATTTGCAGTGATTATTTACAGGTGCAGTATGAAGACTTTTATTAGATTTTAAGTCTGGATATGAGATCATGGAATGGTTGGTACTTTAGAGAAGGGAAACCCCTTTATCCATGTCATTCCCAAGCTACTTCAGCTGACAGTTTGAGACAGGACAGAAACCTTGTGCAAAGACAATAAAGAAATGGCTGAGAGTAAAAATCTACTTAATGATTCTGTCACTCCTCTTGTATGTTTCAGACTGCATTTTTTTGAGTCGTGGGCTTACTCTGTCAGGCTAAATTGGATAAATTACTAGAAGATTGTTTTCAACATCAAACACTATTTTTTTTTTTTAGTTTTTAGCTTTTCCCACACTGTTCTTCAATATTTATTATCCTAGCATAAATAATAAGACAGGATGAACTATAGAGTGAATGTGCCACAGTGATATTTGAAGATGAAATATTTTTTGATTTATCACAAAGTATGTATGTCTTAAGAATAGTATGTTATTTCCTCTTCTCTTATGTTGACTCATCTTAGTCAAATACCATAAGACAGACCTTCTTTAAAGTTTCCCATGAATTCAAAACATTGGCTCATGGATTTGAAGAATCTACAAGAATAATTTCTATGAGAATAACTGATTTTTAAATATGCATTGCTTATTATATAAAGGAGAATGAAATACTATTGAAAAATACAGGAGAGAGAACCTATGCAAGTAAAAGAAATTTCTAGAGACAGACATGGGGAAAAAAGGAAAGATCTAGAGGATTGATAAAGAACAAGAAATGAAACATTTTGGACAATATTTTTTTCCTTAGTGAGATACTACACTTTGCTTCAACATCTTTTTTTGTGTGTCTGTAGTGCCAGTACTGATGCAAAATAAATATCCTGTGCACCTTTGAATGAGTGAAAGAGATGCTTGCTTTTATAGCCAACTTTTTGAACAGAAAAGATTCCAATTTCTCAATTGTTTCTGAGCCAGATGCTGATTGTACAATAGCAATTTGACATAACTACTTTGTGATTCATATTTAGCTTATGCTTCATAATGTGCATGATTTTCTTGCTTCCTTATTAAATAGAGAGGATTTCTGTGGGGTTTTAGAAGCACACTTAAAAATGAAAATACTATTTTTTCAATATTTCTTCAGTTTGCGTTTTTCCTGTGTGTATGTGAATAGCCACAACTTCTTTAGTGCTTGTGCCAACTCTTCTTGAATTATTGAACTACCTCAATATAAATCAAGGCTTTATCACCTCAATAAAGAAATTTTTCTTGGCCTTAAAAATCTTAAAAGACAGCAAAAGGCTTAGGTTCTACTGGCACTAACCTATTATGAATAACTTCCTTTGTCCTTGGACAAGTGCAACAATGTACTGTGGCTAGAACCATAGCTAGGAAGAACTGAGCTGGATGAGTGATGAGTCACTTCAAATAATCTCAATGTTAAAATAAATTAGTTATTTCATTTAATAACCAAATAATTTCATGCAATTCTCTATTAGAAAGTGACCTGAGTTATTTTAATCCACTGATTTACAGGTATGGGTTTAGTCTCACCATGCAAACTTTTTTTTTTAAACATCAAATTACATCATCAATCATGATCTTGAAAAATAGAACAACTCTATTAAAAAAAATTGTCAGCCATTTCTTTATGTCTCTGCATTAAAGCTAGTACAATCTCAGGTAGTCTAAAAATGAGATTGATGCAGGCAGTCAACTTGCTCTCCTAAGGAGCTACAGTATAAAATGAAATAGTCTGATTTCTTGCCTGCATAATTTTTTTTCCCTGCTTTTTTCTGGAAAATGATCATGGCTCTTGTGAGTCTAAATGTCTTTTTTGCAAGGCTTGCCTTCCTTAGTTGTTCACATTGTCCTGTCTCTTGCAGCTGTGCATTCAAAGGGAAACAGCCCTTGCTGTAATAAAGTCTTCATTGAAGACACTCCAGGATTACCTGTTTCTCTTGCTTTCATATTTGGTAGAGCTTCAGTAAAAGGGAAATGTAAAACACTACACTGCCTTTTTGTTCAATAAATATATGGTTTTATTCATTAGTAGTGTTTGTTAAACCTGTGAATTTGGAAAGCATTTTAAATGATACCTGCCTTTCCTACTTGGTTATCTTGCCTGTACGTATGTGCTGTACATCTGGGCTCTCTCTGTGCTTTCTGTTACTACTGTATTTGCGTCACCTAATTTAAAACAGACTTTCTGCTGTTTTCAACTATAATGGGTTTGTGGCTTAGTACGTGAAATAGAATTGACTGCACAAAATGTGAAATTCTGATGCTAGACATTCCAACTAGGTCTCTACAGACAGGAATGTTCATTTGTCTGGGCAAGCATTATAGTCCTAGGGGTGCTTAGCTATTTTAGTGACAGCATGAATATGTTGAAGTTGTTTGATTAAAAAAAAAAAACAAAAAAAGAAAAAAAGGCATTTATTTTAAAGAAAAGAAGAGATTTCCTCATCACAACTTCAGCACTTTTGCAGTGTAAATCTCATTTTTCATTAATCAAAAATTAGCAAAAGAGACTGAAAGAAGAATAAAATTTCTTATGCATATTAAGTAAGCTGTAAAAACTAAGAGGAATGTTTACTAGCAGAGGTAAGTCCTACTGAAAGAATCTGATGCATAGATTGCTCCTAGTTATCATCTGCTTATGATATTGAACTGTATCTGCAAAGGAAGGCAAACATATGAAGTCCACAATAAACTAATCCCTTGAAGTCTTTAAATTTTAAAGCATGAGAGGGTTTATCCCATCTTCAGTCCTCTCTCTGTCTTTTGGGGAAAGCAGATTCTTCACATTTCTCTGGTAGTGATGAGCACAAGCTGCTAGTACAGTCACAAGCATTTCATAATCAGAGAGCAAATTGTTAAACTGAAATTGTCCCAGTGGGGAAGGGATAATCTCTCCAGCAAGGTTAGGAGAGAATGAAGAATGAGGGAGGAGAGACTCCTGCTCTTGGATAGGAGAGAGAGAAGGAGTTTGAACTCCTCTGTGACAGAAACTTCCCAGGGTGGAGTGCTGTGACTACTGAAAGTTTGAGTACTTGGGTTTTTTAATTTCAGGATTTTATTTTCAAATTTCAGAATACAGAAAATATCTTCCCTTCAGCCAGCTGCTAAGAACCACCTCTTCCTTCTGCCCAAAGCGATTTCAGTCTGTCCTATTATAGCTTTGCATTCTGGAGCTGCCTAGTCATAGTTCCCAGGGACAGGAGCAATCAAATCAACCTCTCTGATGGACACACAGAGATGTAGCATGACCACATTGACCTCCAATAGAAAATCAGCTGAAAAATACTTTGTTCCTTATTTCAGGTCCAGGCAGTGCCAGGGATCTCCTATTGCAGCTCTCCTGCTTTTTTCCCAGCAGCCTGGCTATCTGAATTGGTAGGACTCCTCTTAGCAACTCCCAAGTCCCAGATCACTAGCAGGATTATTTTTTAGAGGCTCCCTACAGCTCTTCTGATGTCTTTAGTTAACTCCTGGAGCAGTGTGCGCAGTGTGGGACATAACAGGCCACAGACTGACATGCAGAAATAATGAATTTCTGAAAGTTTCTGTAATGTCAGTTTTATATGTTGGACTCTTTTAGCATGAATGGCTCATCGCTTGTTTTAACCAGTTCTTACAAATAATGGAATGGAATGAAAATAGAATAGTACGTGGTTTGGATCTGTTTTTATCATTGACATAAAACCAGTTTCCAAAGTAATGTTTCAACTTCATTTTAATTTGATCTCATATATATGAATAAGGAGATTTATTTTATTATGAACTGAAATGAAAATGCCAGAAGAAAACAGAGCTCATGTTTATATTGTATTACACAGTAAGGCACGAGGCTCCTGAAAGACAGGAAACTGATTGTTTGATTTGGTAATTCTCATTTTTTTCCATTCTGAAACTCTATCTGCTCTGAGGAACTCTCTTATGTCCATTCAGGAACTAGAGATGATTTTCTGTGTATTGAGGAAGTGTACAGTAGCCAGAGGCAGAACAACTTCAGTTAAAGACTTAAAATTTAAATCCTGTATGATCATTGGTAAAACTGTATCTTGCAAATTTCTTTTCTAGTATCTTTGGAAAGCAGTAAGATGCTTTTTTTTGTATTCATATGCCATTGTATAAAATGGAAAGCACAGGTAAAGTATGAGATCCACGATCCATCTAATTGTTTATACTGTCCCAGAGAGTGCCCAGGAGTGGAAGCTCACAGGTGTCGATGTATATCTCAGTGCACTGTCCCAGTTTAAAGGAATTTGCAACTGAAGATGTTTGCTCTTCAGAACATCTCTACTGTTAGGTTTGAAAGTTGCTGCCAAACCTATTTTATACTGATTTGCTTAATTTTTTTTTAATCTATATATTTACATTCAAAATATTGAAGTTATAAATGCTCTCATTTCAAGGTTCAATATGTGAAAAAATATTTCCTATTTTTTACTTTAAATCTACAGAATGATTACTTCTTTTTGTGGCTGCCAGTTTTCTTGAATGATAAGAAACACTGAGAAATAATTTCTGACCACTTTCTCTATTATGTCTAATTTTTACATCTAGCGCAACTCATACCAAAGGTGAAGATTTTGATCTTTTAAATTTATCTTTGCTCAGAAAACTTTCCATACTTCTGCTTGAACTCGTTACATAGTGTGATACTGAAGCATCCTTCTGTGAAAGGTGATCACTAGTAGCAATTTTGACGTGTGTGCTACAGTTCTAGTCAGTGTTGAATGACTTATCTCTTTTCTTTTAATTTTTTGTATTTTTGTCAACATCTGAGTATTAAACGATGGTTTTCAGAAAATTATGCAGAGTACTTCTAAGATGCATATTAAAGTAATACATGCAGTCTGGAAAACACAGGTCTCTTTATGAAGGCCAAAGTATTCTGCCATCTTTACCCGGTGAAATCACACTGGAGCCCTGTGTGTAGCAGGGGAGGGTTGGTATTTAACACAGTGGAGCTCTGACAAGTCACAGTTCTCGTGAGCACTGCAGAATTTGGACTGCAAATAGAAACTGTGTTTTTCTAGAGGAACAGTTTGAAACACCTCATACTGACTGCAGAGTTGCTATGACTCCTTTCTAGTTTTGATTAGCCACAGAAAAGGTGTACTGGTGTAATATGCACTTAAGAAATTTAATACTCCTTCCAGGTTATCTAGAGCATTTCAGTATATATAACAGAATTTTTGTATGCTTTGTGTGATAGAAAGCTGTTGAGAAAGCAGTTTGGAAACTTTCTATCAAAACATTTATAATGAACTGATAAACACTTTGAAAGCCTGTTTTCAAAACCCTGTTAGGTGTTGCTATGTTACAATATGATATTCTATCCTTTTTTTCCCCAAAATTTATCATGCATTGATGTAAATGAATGTAAAAATATTTCAGAAAAAATTAAGATGTAAATGAATGTTCATGAACACATACCTCAAAAACTGCATCCAAGTCTAATTTTTGTAAGCATCATACTACAATTAGAGAACCGGTCTCTTGTTGTCAATATCAAAAATATATGTTTTATTCTGATCCTTAATACTTAGTGTTTACCAGTAGACTATTTCATGATCAAACTGCTAATTCCTAAATTACAAACACCAGAATAATTGTCCTCTTATTCAAGCCAAAGTTACTATACTTAATCAGTAAGTTTCTAACCACATTTTCCTCTGCTAGCTGCACGAAAATAGGGCTTTTTTGGTGAGGCTACATATTTAGAGAAAATGCTACAGAATTGCCCCTGTATTAATAGAATCCAGAGCATTCCTTGGTGGTGGCTCAGCACATTACCATGTGAGTTGCCTGCCCTTGAAAAGGTATAATTTGATCTTAACAGTTTTCCTGAATTCTCTGGTAGTTACAGAGAACAAGTGACCACAGTTCAGCTCCTCAAGCTGAAAGCTGAGATTAGAACCACAGTGGTGCTGACTTATATGTTTCTGAATTTCAACAACAGAAGGAAAATTCTTTCTTGCAACTGAGTCTTTCTGATTCTAGTGAAAAACTAGAAAACTGAAAACGGCAAAGTGGTCCCAGATGGGTGGATTTTTTTCTTTTTTTAATGAGAAGCTTCTTCAGTCTTTCAGCTTCTATAGATACCTCTGTGTAAGGTAAAAGGCTAGGTCACGTGCTAGAACCAACAGGGATGTCTGGTGAACACTAAAAAGGGTAATATTAGTACCCTTGAGCCTATAAAAATTATACATTTAAAAAAATATCATCAGTATTGTTCAGATTTGTTTTAGCACACTTTATTTCCGTTGCTAGAGATAAACCTTAATTACCAAGGAAAGGAATGGTAGTAACTTAAGTGATATCCAAGGAATAAATTTGCCCAAAACCCAAAAGATTTAACAGAAGGTTGGAAAACCTAAAGTAAAATAAATAAATATATTGTATCAGCTACTTTTAAGCAAGTGAATGGAGTTCAGAGGCCAGATGCTGATCTTGGCTCCAACAGGGTAAATCCAGAATGGCTATCTGGGAAAACAGTAGAATTGCTGAAGCCTCACGTCATCATGAATAAAATTAAAATTTGTCCATTAGAAACTTCATTAGGAGGGAGTGTATCTTATTCTGCTAAGTTTGTTTTGTGTTTCTTATGTCCGAACATTGGTAAATTCTTGTAGTTATTGCTGCAGGTTTTTTCTGAGAGTGATTCTTTTTTCTGTCACTTGGCTTTGACTTGTCCAGCAGTATAAGAGTGGCCTGCCCTTAGGTCTTGATTGTGTTTTATTTAAGTAATGATGGCTTTTGGATTAGTGAGATGATGTGAAGTGGTATTATTAATGGACTTTGACCAGTAACAAAACAGAGCTGCTTAGGCAGATCTCCAGTTGGCATAGTGAGGCACAAGTTGGAAGCCAGCCTGGAGCAAAGGAGGAGGGAGCCTCAGCAGGGCACAGCACACAAGACCTCGTTGGCAAGTATATACAGGGAGCAGCTGAGAGGATTTGACAGACAAGCAGAGATGGCAGATACTGGATCTCCCACAAGGATAAACAGAATGCCAAACAGATAAACATGGTTAATAGCTTACCTGTGGTATAGCTGAGAAATGTGCCATAATTGGACTGGATAATTATTTACCTTATAACTTTATGTCACAGAATTTGCTCATTAAGATGATCTTAGCAAAATATCTCATAAAAAGGATAACATTAAATTGAAAAGAAAAATATTTGTTTATATGTGATGAGAAGTTGCATAGCATGCATAGATAGGTTATGAAAATATCATTAGTTAATCTGCTGTTCAAAAATTATTTAGATATTTATTTTTTTATTGAGTAGTTGAATTCCACCTAATCTCTGAGAAAATAAAACCTGCTGAGAAAGGAATGAAATTCTGTGTTGTTTTGTTGGGAGTTTTCTTTGATTCATTTGGGTTTTTTTTAATTGAGAACTTAACATTTTATGCTGAGAAAATGTTTGTGTGATCCTTTTCTGAAAGTTTGCTCCAGGTTCTTTTCTTTTGTTTCTGTGCTGACTGGTCCATCACCCCCAACTCCAGGCCTTGCACTCATGTGAGCGCACACAAACACAGCAAGATCTGCAAGGCAAGCAGTCTTTGAAATGGCAAAATTGAACTTGTAATTTATTTCTCCAGACATCTCAAAATGCTGACACCACCACCCACAGACGAGATGAGTAAGCATGGATGGTACATGAGAGAGAAACTGAGGCTCAGGTTATAAGAGGAATGTGTGCAGGGGACAGGATCTGATGTGCAGAAAATTTTTGTGCATGGAGAGATGTGGAAGCAGAGCTCTAGAGCAGTCAGACAAAGGGTAGTGCCTTAGTGATGTTTCTCTGGCATTGCCATGTTGTCATGGGTGGCCATGACCCTCTTATGCAATGACCCTCTTATGATTTCTTCATAATATGTTGTCAAAGTCACTGGTAAAAGCAGTACCAAGGATCAATATTCAGACACACAAGTGAGTGTCTGGATTGACTCCTCCTCCCCTCCTTCTCTGACCTCGGGGTTGCAGGGTTGTTAACCACACTTTTTTTCCACACTGCTCACCGCCTTTGTGGCATTTTCCCCTTAAATACTCTTTCAGAGAGGCACCAGCAGCTTCCCCGAGGACTCAGCTTGTCTGGCTGTGGGGCGCTGTGGAGCCGGCTAGGCCTCCCCTGATGGCAGCCACCCCTCAGATACCTGGTGCAAATGTGACCTTGCAACTTTCCAAGGAATTTTTTAATTCCTGCTCATAAAAACCTCCTGAGAACTGAATAGAACTTGCAAGTATCAATGGAGAAGGGAATAGATAAGGTGGACAATGAAAATGTGTTTCTTTGTGGTGTGGTCTGGATGAACAGCACCAAGTCTGGAAGAACAACAGGTATGAACAGCTTTCAGTAAGATTCCTGCCCCTGACTGAATATAAACCAAAATCAGCAGCCTGGGATTTTCTCTGTCTTTTAAATGTTTATGATTTGCTCCCTTAACAAAACTGGAAGCCTACCTCAGGCTGTCTGGCAGGCCCAGGAGGCTGCTGAGGAGGATGTAGAGGTGGCACCGCTGCCTGGCAAGGTGGACAGCAGTGGAGCTGGGCAGAGGAATCCCCTGATCGGGACGGCCTGAGCCCCTCAGGAACAGTGGGAGCAGCCACTGCAGCTTCCCACAGCTCTGCCAGGCATGAGAGAGACAGTGGGACTGCCTGAGCCCCTCAGGAGCAGTGGGAGCAGCCATTCCAGCTTCCCACAGTCCTGCAGGCATGAGAGGGACAGTGCTGAACAGCCATGATTGTGGCTAGGCCTGGGCCCTGCAGTGGCGTCACCTCCACTCTTTGTATTTTTGGATAGTTCTTAATTGGAACTCATTAACTGATTGAAGAGTTAACGGCAAAGGTGTGGTGGTATGAATTAACTTCAGGTGTGCATGATAAGCTATTTAGTGGAGCAAACTGTTATCTTTGGAGTATATTCTACAGCAAAAGAGATGAAACTTAAAAATAATACCCCAAGATTGTAAACTCCCTCTTTCAGTGCCTACTATAACTAAAATATTTGTGTCAGATGTGATGGATGCCAGTTATATGCTTTTTCTTCTACTTCTAGTGACTGCTTGCATAAATTAATGTGACAGAAGAAAAAAATGGAGCAGAGGCAAAGGAGTGTCACTAGCAGGCTGCTCTGTCATGCATCCACTGGTTTTCTTACTTGCTGCCTTTGGTTTAATTTCTTTTTTCATAATAATAGAGTTAGAGGTCCATGAGGGAATGAGGATGCCTATGCTGTGAAGTAGATGTAGATTTCTTATGAATTCTGGAATGCAAATTTGACATTTTGCTTGGTCAAGGATTATCTTAGTCTGGTTTTAATTTTGTGAACATATACATTGACATACAGAAGGCAAGTAGTGGTCAATGCCAGACGCTTCAGAGTTAACTGGGAAAAGTTTCCTTGTGCTTCTAATTACATCTTAAATAAAACAGATATGTTGCAAAAGGGACTTCTACCTGAGAACTGAACTGAACCATTTGGACACAGGGAAGCAGATGGTGAAGATATTGTTAATTTAATGTTGCTTACACATGCAATTCTGGAAGGATAAAAGGGGGACTAACAGGCCTGCTCAAAGGTACCTAAAATGGGGTAAAAGGAAATGGGAAAGTACATCAGCAAATTATGTGCTTGTATACACATCTGCTTGACTCATTCTGAGTAACTCAATTAATGAATATTAAGTGAAGCCAAAGTAAGAGCTTTGTAAATACATTCCTGGAAGTTACAGTATGTGCAGGACTCAAAACCTGACCTGGGAGGTTTGGATAAGGTCACTAAGAAGGAGCTAATACAAAACCAGAGTTTGGAGTACCCATGATAACTTTGTATTTCATAGAATCTGTGTTCTACTGATGGTACCTTTGAGTGAACTGTCTTGCACATACATCTTTTGGATGTGAGTACACATGGTTTTAATGTGAAATCACAAAGAATTGGGATGTCTTCTGGACACTGCGAAATATGAGGGAATTTGACTACTTACCCAAAGTGGTTTTACTTGAAGTATAAGATGTTAATGCAGTTATCAATGAGATGTACCTTAAATATAGAGAACAGAAAAAAATTTTCAAAAGTATCCAGCTAACAAACTAACTTAAGTCACATTTTCAAACCTGATTAAGGCACCTATATTCCTTAGGCCCTTTGAATATTTTGCCTCTGGGGCATTTTGAGAAATATTTAATGGAGATCGTGATGAATTCAGAATGCAAAAAATATTGATTCATAACCATAAAATACCTATTTGAAAATATTATTGTATATTTTTCTTTGTTTTGTATTATTATTCTGTTTGTTGCAGTCAGCTGAAGGATTCTTTTTCCTCTTACAGCCTCTAGCATACAACAGATATTCAGCTATCATATTGGCATGTGTTCTTGAAGTGGTTGCTCAGATGATGTCCTGTAGACTAAACAAAATCTGTGGAATCTGTTGCACTAAAACAAACCAAACAACTGGCACTTAAAAAGGCAACAGGTAACACTATAGTAAGAAGTTATCTCAGCCTTATTTCTTACTTGTCTGACAGGAGAAATTGTTGAATGCATTGTGTATGGGCCATATAATTCTTAATTCCTGATTTCAGAGGTAATCCAGAAGAAATCAGGCCTATCAAAAATTAATTACTCCTGAGGTTCAAGACAGGTCCTAGAACTTGCTCTGAGGGAAGCTTTGTGTCATTTTGGCGAGAAACTACACAGCAATGTGATTGTATTCAGTTACTTTTTCTTGCATGTCCAATCTTATTATTTCTTAAATTAGGAAATAAGTTCTTACATTTTTTCCCCTTCTTCAGTATCTAGGGGATTTCTTTCCTTCTTTCACAGCTATCTATTTTTTTTTGCTCCCCCACTTATACTTGCAGCTTGCTTTTGCAGGTCTGAAAAGTTTTGATCCAAGTCTGAATTTTGACAAATTTTTGCCTTGTGATAATTTTGTAACTGCCTTGAAAGTACTCTGAAAATACTATTTTTTTTTTCCTTTTGTTCACCCATTTTTACCAGGTGACAGGCAATTGGCTGTTGACTCCCCTTGTAATGTCCAGCTAATTTAAGTGCCAGAGATAACACAGAGGTGAGGACTAACTTCAGATGAGGTCTAAGCAGACCCCTACCTGCAGCAAAACACCTGTGTCTCTTCCTGGAAAGCCATGCTCACTGCAGCTAAAGGATGTGAAGGTGTGTAATTCAGTAGCTGTTGCACTGCGGTTCTTACAGCTTACTCTACCTCACCTACTGGCAAGGTCACCTCTGTCTCATTCAAAAGGAAGTGAAATTTTACACTCCATCTGAAAAATATATTTACTTACTTCTAACAAAGGAACTTTATGCCAGCTGTAAATTGGAGATCTATGGAGTGAACTCTGGGTGAGAGTAAAATTTAAAAAGGCTGGGGAGGAAGTGGTGGCTCTTCTTCCTTCTGGCATGTTTAGAGATTTCCCATAACAAAATACCACTTTCTTAGTTCAATTTTTAAATTAATGATCAAATATGAAGTGTATGGACTTTTATTATCTATGCACTATTCTTCCAGTGGGGTTTTACTGTAGAAGAGCGAAAGTTTGGGAACATATATGGAAAATTGCTAGGTTTGTGGAAGTTTTCTTACCTTTTAATACTGTTTTGAATGAAGCATTTGGGTCCCATAAATATGCTTAAAATTCACTTTTTTCAGGGAGCACCATGTGGACTGCTCAATGTCTTTTTCAGATGTGAGGAGTTGGAATAGGTTAAAAATAGTCTTTCTACTTTTGGGGAAAGGAGATCCGGGATTCTGGTTGGTTTAAAAAAAGAATCTTTCCGAACCTGATCAGAGTACTAATGGACCTATTAATACTTATTATGAAAAGCTCCATTTTCATTGGTATCAAACCTTAGTTTCATAAAAAAACCCTCAAAGTAGGCTGTGTTTATGGAAAATCTTAAAGTATTGCAAAAGTAAACTCTGTGTGTGTGTGAAAAGTGATAGATAGAAAAATATCCTCCTTATTTATTTCAAAGTTGCCATGTACATCCAGCTGTAGCTTGATCTCTTATTTAAATTATCAGTGTCAGTATCACACTGCAGGATAGGAGAGCTGGAAGTTGATTGTGGTGAGAATGGTGTTTGGAGATATAACTGAAAAGGTTGGTGAGAGTTGCAAGACATAAGGAAGGAGTATAATAAGGACAAATTATTTCCTCTGGCATTTGTTTGAAAGATTTGATTTCAGAGCCTCAAAAAACCCAAACCAAAACAAAATAAACCCCACCAACCAACACAAGAGCCACCAACTTTTCCAAAATGTTAAAATTTCGTCTTCTAAAAGATTCACCCTTTCATGGAGTAGAAATTTCCTGGGCAAAGCACAAGTCCTCTGGGGTATTAACTGTGGTGCTGGAGCCGTGGCTCTGGGCACCTCTCTGAGCCTGGGCTGGCTGCCCTGGGCTTGTGCCAGATGAGGGGCAGCTGTGCCATGTCCTGGGCTGCACTCACGCTGTTCCTGGACCCTCACTGTCCCCACGGCCTGGCCCTGCCTGGGGCTGTGCAAATGCTGCCTGTGCTAACAGTAAAACCAAGGGTCTGGCTTAACACAGGTAAAAGACAAAGCACTAAAGAATTGTATCATTTGTGTATAAGGTCACTTGAATTATAATTTTTTTCCAGATTGACCCTTTTCATTGCAATACTAGTATTTTATCTCCAGAAAAATTACTTAGCCAAAGAGACTCTCCTAAAAAGGAAATATATTTATTACTTTGTGTTTCTATTGCATATTTTGCCTAGGATTTTTATGCCTTTCCAAGTGTTGATATTTTGACAAACTGCATAGAGTTTCTTTACAAATACAAATGAAAGGAGGGACATTTTATCACTTGATAAAATACTTTAGTCAAAGAGACAGCAATGGTCCGGTATCTCTATATTTAGAACAGCTGGAGGTTTAAACTACTCAAGAATATAGATGAATGCACATTGTTCAATACACGTTTGTCTTCCAAATTAATTTTAAAAGTATATTTTAACTCAGCTGTTAGAAAGGCCAAATAAAAACAGTTTGATTTATTTGCTTTTCGTGAGAAAAAATGTAAGGGAGTGGACTGGCTATACAGTCTTTATGCACTGCTTAGCATTTCAGCATCTTGTTCCCTTAGTAAAGAGTAGGATGAGGTGATAAGCTTTTATCTCACACAGAAAGAATCTGATTACATAAGTTTACTATTTATCTTCCTCTTAGTTTGGAAAATCTGTGATATCACTAGACAATGTTCTACATTGAATATATGTTACTCTATTTTACCTACATATTTCATACAATTAATTAGATCATCACACAATGGTTTGTACTGACCTTATTCTAATTTGCTCAAGCTTTTTCACGTTATTTATTAGAATATCCACTGGGACATATTTTTAAAAATAGTGTACTTTCTGGGATCAATGTCACTGTTTATTTTGAAAACCTAATGGCTTTTTTCCAGTTAAATAAAATTGGGACTTCCTTTCACTTCCTCCCCTGAACTATAGATACATTCCATATACAAAATCTGACTAAGTTAAAAAAAGAATTAGTAGATCACTTCTTTATAATCTTGAATTTTACATGAATCCAGTATTTAAGTTTGAATACTACACACCACTTTTCCTTAGAAATAGTAATTCTTCCTTGCTCCACCATCAAATATTAGAGTATTCTTGCAGATTGTTCTGCTGATTCTGCTCTTTCTGATGTATGCCTTCCTCAGAAGCCACCTTTTAAACCTCAAATAGTTAAATTTAGGAAAAAAAATGTAAAAAAATAAATTACAACTGGAGTCCAAATTTTCTTGCTCATTATAAAGTCTCACTTTGTCCCAGTAAAAGATGGATAGATTTGTGTGGAAAATAAAATGGAAGTATGCTATAGAGTCTTCTCTAAATTTCTTTATGGGAACAAAAAAATAAATGTAACCCAGAAAGTATTTCTGTCAAGAACCAATAGTATATAATTAGCAGCCAATGTGTAGAAGAGGTTTTCCCTTTTATATATCTAGCAGCAAAGTACTGACTTCTGTCTGGAAATTCCATTTTATTATGTAATATATTTTGGAGCAGATCAGCAGCTAAGAAGCCAAGACACAAGTGCTACAAGAAATGGAATTTTCATTACTGCAAAACCACTGCTGTATCTTTCAACTGCTTTAAATAAATCACTGAAAGAAAAATGTATGAACGAAATCTGGTACTTAAAAACCAATTTCCACAGCTTGCTGCATGGCTGTATCAAGTATTTCTTAGAAGTGTAGTCTACCTTGCTGCAACAAACACTAACGTAGATATTTTAGAAAGACTAAACATATGACCTAATTGTTCTTAATTTTTTTCTTTAGAACTTGATTAGAGATTTGTAGTCAAGGCTCAACTGTACAAGGCCTTGAGTAACCTGATCTAATTAATCCTCTTTTGAGAAGTGGGTTTGACTAAATTATCTCTGGAGGTCCTTTCCAAACTAAATTATGCTATTACCCTAGTCTCAATGGAATACAGACTTAAAAGTGGAGTAATTCACTGATGTTGCTGAGTTATATTTCAAGCAGGGGGTAAATCAGCAACTGCTACAATACCATTGTGGTGCTGAGGCACTGTGAGTTCATTTGATTGTCTTAAGTTGATGAAACCCTATTTAGGTGTGAGTTGCAAGTTACATTTTCTGAAGAAGTAGCTATTTAGTAGCTTTAGTCATTGATTCTTGTTCAGGAGAATACTTTCCATACCTATGGATGTGTCTGTGTTTACATTATCTAGGGCTTGCACACCATTTTGTACAATCTCATTTTATGAGGTTTAAGACAAATAAGGCTTGGGGAACCTAGAGCACTGAATTTTTTCTCTGTCCCAAGGAAGTAAAACTGTGAGTTCTGAACATATCACGTTCATACAATCTTTTTTGTCATTGGCAGTACAACTGGAAAGTGCCCCTGCTGCAGGTTGAAAATGAGCTATCTGTTTTATATGAAGAGCAACTTACTCCTTTGTTTGTTCCGCATGTTTTAGAGTGCTTCACTGTACCTTTCCTTAGTCTGCTCTTTAGAGAATAAATCCAGTTTTTTCAAACATTCTGCACACCTGAAAAGCTTGCCCTTTTTCTCCATTCCTGATTCTCTCCATACATTTCACATGAAGTGGAATGCCCAGAGTGTGATACAACCTTCTGGAGAGGTCTTTACCTGTGCTCTGTAGCATAGAATAATTTAATTTTGTGTTGTCAGGCATCCCTTGCTGTACCCAAAACAGGATATGTTGCCTTCAAATAAAAATTTCTAAAACTGTTTGGTTTAGGTTAAATACTTGGTTTTTAATGTAATTGCTGTTCTGAATGCCTCTACGCTAAATTCAAGTTGCTGCTTATCTACATGTAGCACTTCACTCTTATAAAACAGCTACAAGCTGTATGTGCAAATGCAGTCTGTAGCTGTTTTATAAGATTATTCTCTGTTAATTTCCAAGGCATAGAAAACTGTTTTTTTCACTGTGCAAGATAAAAATGCATTGTATGTGCATTCAGAGCTGTAACAATAATGTCAGCTCTAATTCCCAAGGCAGCTCGGGTATTGGAGCTGGTTTTGAATGCCACCAGTGAAGGACTTGCTCTCCTGGCAGCTGATTAACATTTCAGTCAAATCAGAACGAATTATGTCTGCGACAGAGAATTGGCATAATGTAGTGATGTGTGTTACCTTAAAATACCTCTTGATGAGAAAGGACGTGTCTACAAATAGATGAACAATTTCACTGAACTTGGGTTGAAATCATACTTTCGTTTAAAAAATGCAAATATTAATGGGTCAGCTATAGGATTTGGGTTTGACTGTTTTTGCTCTGAGGTAAGCAGACTTTTATCTGCTAACTTGCTCTGATTTAGAGCTGCATTCACTATACAAAGAAATAAATGAAGATTTTTTTTTCCCCCTTTGCTCTAGATGAGCTGAATGAAGTTATCGGAGAGAAGCATTTATTAAGTATTCTAGTTATTTTTATCTGGTTTTGCCTACTAAAAACCTGGTCTGGTGGAAGATGTCCCTACCCATGGCAGGGGCATTGGAATGAAATGATCTTTAAGATTTCTTACAATCCAAACTGTTTTATGATTCTATAAAATTATCAGAGAAGGTTTTTAGCAGTAAAACCCCACTTTAAAAGTGAGACTTGCTTAGGCTCAAAGAAGCCCAGAAATTCAAATAAATGTCTAAAAAGCATACCTGAAGCCTTGAGAATTTCTCTGAAGACTGTTAATCTGAAAGTTGTCACACTTCTGATTAGCTTTTGGGCAGAGGATCCAGAGTTAGTTTCTTTTAATGATGCAAGAGAAAAAACTAAAATAGCTATGCTTGCAAAGACTTCACTTTGATGGAATGCCAAGAGTCATTGTAATTTATAGTTTAAATTAAAGATTACTGGTTTCCCAAAACAATGCACTGTGTCCCAGAAGGACATTATTAGGTCTTTGTTAGTAAATGGCCTCACGGTATGTGAGTGCTCACATTCTCTTTTGTTTGTAAGTAATCTTACAGTGCTGTTAAGTAGCATTTCATAACAGTAATGTGTCAAAATTTTAACTCATATATTGTAGCAACTTTATGAGTTTAAGATACAGTTGTAGGAAAACAGTATATGTGGAATAATCAGAGAAATAGTTTTCTTTCTGATACTGACCAATGCCAATAGCTTTGTTTGTTTTCCTATTTATAGTACCAAGTTGAAAGGAAGTCTTTCAAATCTACTGTGTAATTGGTACATATTTTCAACTTTTTTCCCTGACCTACTATCCAGCTCTTAGAGGGAGAAAGAAAATGAGTGGAAGACCTAAGAGTACAAAGTTCCAAATCTGCAACAGGAAAGTAAAACAAATTTGAAAAATTAATCCCTTTGGGCCCTGGAGTCCAATTTTCCAGATACAAGCTCTACTGGAATCCAGTGTTACCATTGCCAAGGAGTTGAGTTCCTTTGATATATTTTGTTTTCTTATCCAACTCACTTTTACTTTTTGGTCTAGTATGTTTGATTCCCCACCTACTGAAAATATATCAGCCTATTTAATTTCTAAAGACAAAACAAAATAAGCACCCCAGCTGCATGGGCAGGAGCCTATCAATTTAAAGCACTGACCTCTGCTTCTCTTTTATGCTTTTATTTTCTGCAATAGTGCTCCAGACAGCCAGGTAAAATGCTATGGTTCCTGGCTGGTGTGTGACCTCAGTTGTCACCAGTTTCTGTTTGGTCAGAAGGGCAGTGCTATGGCAAATCTTCCGACTCTGCCCAACATGTGCTGAACTTCTCTTGGGAAACGGATGTGGTGGATATGAAAGGTTGTCTTAAAACATATCAAGAAAATGAGATAAATATAATTCCTAGTATATACAATTTCATGTGGTGACACAACTGTTTGTTTGACTATTAAAAATATTGTTACCCATACCAACAAGAATTTCTACACTCCCCACAGTGCTGCAAAACCAAAACAACAAATAAGCCAAGCAACAGCCAAACAAAAAAGAACTATTAAGGAGCATTTCTGAAAGAACCAGTCTTGACTCCACAGCAGTAAAGTGCTGACCTTTTGCTTGATAGGACAGAGATTCCCACTGGAATCCCACCAGTGGGAGAACTCATGTTTTTTCAGCTTTACCTTCTCCAGAAGGAAAAAAAAATTTGATGCAGAAATCAGATAATAAATGGGAAAGCTGTTCTCAGATTCTACCTGAGCAATGCAACACTGCCTGTATTTGTAATAGAAAGTTGAATAATGATGCTCACTTTCAGCACCTATATTATCTAAACTGATTTTTTTCCAACTGCTTAGCAAAACAGTTTCTGTGCATTTTCTTGGTGAACTAAATAGTATTGCTTCTTGGAGGCTAAATTTATGGTGTTCAAATGTTAATGTTTGCCCTTAAAAGGTAAAAGAAAACATCAATTGTTAAAAGGAGACATGAAATATATTTGAACTCATAGTGGCCTTTCACTGGAAGGAACAAGATTTTTATTTGAGTAAATGAAAATCAGTGATATGTAGGACAATTGTTTTACTAAGAAAATTTGTTCTATTTACAGTAAAAGAAATTGCTCCTTTTCAAGTTAAGTTTTAAAAAGCTAGTGCATTGTGCCTTAACTTCAAACATCTAATGGTTTTAATATCCCACTTGTGAATGATGAGGAGGGATCATTTTAGATGTTTATGTAGCAGTGAATTCATATTTAGTCATAAGAAAGGGAAGTTGGAAATTGCAGAAAGTGATCTAAAGAGTTATGGTTTTCTGTGAGCTGCACATGTATGGTTCTTCCGTGAAGAACAGACTCACAGACTCCAGCATCAAAAGTAGGAAGTAATTTTGTCTTATAAAAATAATTCTTACAGAAAGGAGAGAAAAAAATGCCTCTGAGCTCACTGCGGCATTGCTGGTTTCAGTGCTAACATCCCGGTGAGCATTCACTCTGAAAAACAGCCCAGTGTCCCCCAGCAAAATGAAGCCTTTTCTCAGCATGTCTTCCACTAAAGAACCAAGTGAAATTCATCCATTGGTCATGTAGCTTGAATGAGTTTTGTTTGGAATGCATTACCCAAATAATCAGTGCAATAAAGGACATGCAGGTAATTGTAAAATAGTAACTGAAATATGAATGGTAGAAATAAACTTGGTGATGAAAATACACTGGTAAGGCCTGGGGCAGTGCTAACTGCAGCAGTGTTGTGTTGTCCAGATTTCTCTTCTCTTTTGGGCTGGGCTGACTGACATCGTGGTTAGCAGTTGGAATTGTGCTGTTCTCTTAATTACCATGGTTTCTTCTATACTGATGAAATATACTTTTTATTAGGTGGAAGATATGCACCTGGTATGTGGTGGGAGGTCCCCAGAGAGTTCCTCGTACTATAACTGGCTGGTCATTTGTCCATTTGCTCCAAAAAGAGGTTCTCCCACCAAATTAACAGTAGAATTCTCAGCTTAGTGGTTCACTGGAAGATGAAGTCCAGCTACTTAAAATTTGAATAGTCAAAAGCAGCTTTGCTCAAACTACAGCTCATGAAGTCTTTTTGGATCAGTAGGTTAATTCCTCGGATCTGTGATACACTAAACTAAGCTTATTCCTGGGAAGCCAGCAGTCCCCTCCTGTCAAGCACTGGCTGCAGATCTGGCTTTGAGGAAGCAGCAGGCTGGCCAGAAGGCAGCCATGGGGCTCTGGAGATGACAGCTCATGGGAACTGGCCATATTTACTCATCTGGGCTCTGGCAGTATATTTCCAGCCTCTGTCACCTGTTGGGCCAAAGAGTTTTTAGTGTGGACTGAAAGCAGACTCTGGGCAGATCAGTTGCATATTGATTCTACTACACCCCCAGCCCAGCAGTGTCACACACACTAGCATCTTTCTAGGGTTACACTAATACTTGATGTCCTGCCTGCCCTACCAGAGGGATTAGTCACCACTGCTGAAATGCAAATTTGGTAGCTTTGACTTAATTATTTAGTTCAGTTACATTTTTTTCCAATTAGTCTATTTTTCTCAAAAAAAAAGTATGACAATAACACAATTGTTAATCTGTAATTTAATGGGCACTTGTTGCTTCAAGACTGAATCAGAAGCTCTTTGAATATGTTTAATCTAATTAACTCTTTGAATATGTTGAAATGTGCTCATACATAGAAACTCAAAAATGGGTGGAATAATCAAAACTTCCTTTGCCCTCTCTTCTGGGATGAAGAGAAACTTAGATGTTAAGTCACCACATATCTTTGCCTTGCAGCTTTTTATTTGCAGAGAATACATTTTTGTCCCAGAGTATAATTGTGTTCCCAAGGTTCAGGTCATTCATATCAGTCCAAGTAGAAGATTAAAGCTGGCCAAGAGTACATCTGGAAATAATGTTAAAAGCAGACAATCTCTGTATGTTGAGCTGTTTCAAAGATCTGAAAGATGAACAGAGAGGATTCACACCTCTGATCTTCTGATATAGCAGCAAAATGTTTGAATTACTCTTGTAACAATACCTATCTCTTGGATGGCTCTCAATGGATGTTATGTATGGTTTTCAATTGTGTGTTTGTTTTTCTATCACAGTTTTAATCATAAGGTACCCTTCTAATTAATCTATCTCTTACATATGTTAATGGCCCAAACCTGTTCATTTTGAGATGAATGCAGAGGCCAACTTATGAAAATAGTGCCCACTAAAAAAATGTTTTCTTGATATGCCTTTACAGCAGCCAATTGACCCAGCTCTATCTTTAGCTTTAGTGTAACAAGAGAGTATTTTTCTAGCCCATTACTAAGCTCAAAAATCCAAAGTACTTTAGTTATATCTTTGCAAGATCCTAGCTTTCAAATTATATTTGGCTTTTTTTTTGTTGCCTTGTTTTCTTTTCCCCTGTCTAAAACTTAATCTGGCAGGCTTCCCTCTTGTTAATTCTGCAGCAAATGCTGGGACTTTTCTCCTGGAATTCTCAGCAGAGCACAATGATCTAGGGTAGCTGAGCTGTCTAAAGCCCAAGCATTGAAATGTTATGACGTGTTCAGCAAGTGCCACTCTGGTGCCCTAAACCTGACATTAGTCTCTGACTTTGGGTGATTACACTCATGAAATGAGGCAAGAGAACTTTGCAGTAGCACATTTGCTTTATTTTGCAGTCTTGATCACTTTTATGTGCCATGCTCTCTGTTCCTAAACTTTTGTGTTATGCATTTTAGTGTCCTTACCAGCTGCCACTCTTAGGAAAAGGAAACTTTTTAATTCTGTGTTTCAATAACTTCAGATTCTTCAAATGGATCAAGCTTTTTTTGTGCTTATCAGGAACCCAGTTAAAATCTTGGGGCTGTGGGGAGGGTAATAGAGGTAGAGAAAAAGGCTTCATTTCCTTTAGTTGACTGGAGAGTAATACTATAGATCTAGATCTTATATTTTCCCCTCCATATTACACCTATTTACCTTTGGGATCTTACTTTCCTTCCTGCTTGCTTTGCTTTCAATTCTTCATCAGAGCTTCATTCAGTCCAGTATTACATTTCTAACAGGAAGAAAGGAAATAATTCCACAGATTAAATGATCCAAAGAAAAATATTTTTATACCCCTTGTCTTGCTATCTTTAGAGATGTTATTGCAAACGTTTTCTCATTCTTTTAACTATTGTATATACTGCATCTGCATTATTATTATCTTGAGAGGTACTTGAATAATTTTACGTCATCACTTTTTTAGACTGTAATTCTTGCAGTTTTATACAGCATACATTTATGCATTTTATTTTTGATGAGATTTTTTTTTTAATTATTATTTTACTGCCATCATTAAAACTTTCCTGTGAAGTATCCACAGCTTCACATTGTCCTTTTCTTTTCCAGACAACTTCAGTGTTTTTTATATTCGCTGTTCAATCCAGTGAACAGAATTTGTTTGCTTGGTTTTTGTGATGTTTAAACTGAAATCAGATTTCAAAATACTCATGAATGACTGGCCACTGTCCTGACTGTAGGCCTAGGTAGCCTCTTCTGACATGATTACTGCAGGTACCTATCCCTCTTGCCTATTCCTTTTTCTGGCAGCTGGACTGCTCTACATCAGCCCTTCACACTTTTTGCCTGTTTAAATCCTTAACCTACATTCCCTATTGGGCTGTAACACTTCATTATTTCTGCTTTGTCCCAGCACTGCACACTTGGCAGCTGTGCTTTGTCCACGTCAGACTGCAGAGAGACGTGCAAAAGTAACAGTTCAACAGTCTCTACTGAAAATTACACACTTGGCCACTGTTCTTAGCCCTGCTGATTTACAGTGCTTGTCTTCTGACATAAGGGAAGTGATAGAAGAATGTTATAATTTTTCTGCAAGAGAGGTTATCTGTTTTCATCTAATGCCTGATTTGAGCTGGCCGTGTTTTTTTTCTTATGAAAACTTACTCCAGGGAGTCAGATTCTCTCTTGGCAGAAAACATCCAATGCTAGTTCCTGGCTGTGTCATTTAGAAAAATAATTAAATTAATCCACATGAAACATTTTATGTAAATTTTCACATGTGTCAGGAAAGGAATCACCACAACATTTGTTGGACTGCACTTTGGCACAATGTTTGAAGAAGCTTTTATAACAAAGAAACTGGTAAAAGTAGATAAGAGGTGAATTATGGGGTAAAAACTCTGGAGGAATCATTCTGAAGGAAAGTGAATTGAATACATTAACTATTTGACTTTATAAAACCGACCTGTTTAGATGCTTAGTAAAAAGCACTAGTACAGAGAGTGGACTGTGCTAGTGATCATATCCAAAAATTTACTCCACATTTTCATCACAGTCTCTGGTTTTCCTCTCTTGTCCATCATGATGGTTCGTGAGACTGTTTTTCCTGTGTAATGTAAATATTAACATTGGTTGTACTGTCTTTTTTTTCCTGGAAGGAGGGAGAGCAATCTGTCAGGTATAGATATGTTAAAAGAGCCACTTGACAAGTGATGACAAGATGTTTGATTCCCTTTTAAGTATTCCTTGTGTTCTGAAGTCCATCTCAGTTGAGATTTCCCCCTAAAAGTCTGTGGTGTCTTTTAAGTGCCTTTGTTGTTACTTTCTGAAGTTGGTTTTGTTTCAGGGTTTTTTTTTTGTAGCAAACTCTATGCTTGGATATCCTAGCTTTTTCCATTCCAATTACAGTGTAGACAAAGCCCTAGCAAGTTGAGCTTGGCAGATGACAAGTATTTGTTATAAAGTCAGGAGAGCGTGCATCCAGAGTCTGGACTAGTCATGCTGGAGACATCATCCAGTCTATGAGAATAAAATGATTGTAGAGAGTCCAAGAAACATTTTTAAATGTAACTAAATAACAGCACTGAACTTGGTTCCTTTTGTAATTAAGGCAGACTCTGGCAGAAGGAATCATTAAATGCTTTTTCAGTGTTTGATGTCTGTCAAAAGATACTGAAATATGTTTGATTTCAGATTGAGTAATCTAAAAAGTAAAAGAGTAGAACAAGTATAAATAGTATTGTTTTTCCCTACTTAGAAAGGGAAAATAATGATAAATTATTATATAGTTTAGTTAACTAATGTGAACAGTTTAGATAAGAGTCCATGATAAAAGATGAAAACTGAAACAGTGCATGAAAACTGAACAGTGCAGCATTAGAAAACTTTACCTTTTAACCATGCTACTTGAACTTTCTTCATGCTGGCAAATTCATTTTCATAATTAAATGTGCTTTTTTATATGTCTGGTACAAAATGATTTTGCATGGTTAAGTGGCAAAATACAGCTGTTTAAATTTCTCTCTACTTCTAATTGGGCCCCCTGAGGTTTGCAAAACTAAGGACTCTGACTGAACAGATCTCACTTCCTTTTTGAAAAGGTATCAGCCAACATGATACAAAATTAAAGGATCTCAATAAAGAAGTCTTCTTTTACTTACAGATTAAATCCTTCCTACAAAAGTCAAGAGTAAAACTCTCCTTGACTTCCAAGAGGGGGAAGGATTTCATTTCAAGAGAGAGTAGGATGTGGAACTTAGATTTCCCGTTGGCTTTAGTCCAATCTGTGTCTTACTGGAGTAGGCACCTTGCAGCTCCTTAGCAGAACATTATGATATTGCCAGCCCATAATTATACAGTATCGAAAGTAAAATTAATTTACATTATTGTAAAATTGTAACTATTTTGAGAAATATTTCTTGACAGTTATGCTTTGATTAGTCTGAGGGTTACATAGTGTAGCAAGGTGGTTCTCAGGTTCTATTGAAGATCGTTCTGCCTCTATAAAATATACCAGTTTTGAGGTACAAGGAAGTGTTTATCACTTCTTGATGAAACTGATATTGTTACTTATAATTAGTCGATTGTATTCTTCTTTGTTAAATTCACTTATACCAGCTATGTAAACGAGCTCACAAAGATTGTAATTGTATCTTTATGTGTTTTAGAGACTAATTTTAGTGAATTTGGCTGGGGGTTTATAGGGCAACTGAAATAAACAACAGTCAGCTGTTTCAATAGATAATGCAT
Source organism: Bombycilla garrulus (assembly GCA_013400315.1). NCBI lineage: Eukaryota > Metazoa > Chordata > Aves > Passeriformes > Bombycillidae > Bombycilla > Bombycilla garrulus. Next base: position 666,490 of record VXBU01014403.1, read on the forward strand.
AGAGAGTCTCAGAAGTGGAACTCCTGGTATGAATTCTGTAATGTTATTGTGTCTTCACAGAACTTACTATCTGACATTGCACGTTGAGCCTGGGGGGAAATAAAATAAATCTGTGTAGATATGTGGTGCACTGACAACTGTTTCCAATCTGTAAAAATAATTTTTGATTTACCTGCCTCTTGATGTTTCCCATGTCTGAAAGCAGTGGTTTACATGTTACAGTGATTGCTTTAGCAGAAACTGTGAATCCACAGATTCACTGCTGTGTTTATCTGGAAATATTTGTTTCAGTTGCTAGAAGTGTCATGAGAGAGACACAGACACATTCATTTTGGGTTTGGGCCTAACAGCTTACAAGTGCATTTACCTCCCTAAGCAACGTTGTCCTCATTGTATAAACTATTTAGCAATAAGAAAGTAATTTTCCCCTTATGCTAGAACTTCCACTATCATAAATCCTTCCATAGTTTTCTCTGTGAAATTTCTATACATTTAATTAGAGCATATGCCAGTTAAGAAATATGAAGTGATTGTTGTGGTCAGGCAGCACTGATCCATCCTTTTATCTACAGATTAGGATCTTGCAAGGAACTAAAACATCTAAGCCCAAAGGCTAACTGATAGCTACCAGCAACTTTAAGGTTTGGAGTCAAAGGTGTAACAAGATTTAAAAAAACCAGACCAGACCAAACCAACCAAACAAAAAATCCCATGAACAAAAACCCCACAAACAAACAACCAAACCCAACAAAACAAAACAAAAAAAAAAAAAAAAAAAAAAAAAAAAAAAAAAAAAAAAAAAAAAAACAAAAAAAAAAAAAAAAAAAAAAAAAANCAAAAAAAAAAAAGAAAAGAAAAAAAAGAGAAAAAAAACCAAAAGAACAAAACAAAACAAAAAAAAATCTGATTTGGCTTTTCTAATTTTAGACCTCTCAAATTAGACCTCACTGCACATGATTTGAATTTGTAAGTCCCTACCTGAAACACACTTCTTACTTTCAAATTCCCCCAGTCCATCTTGAAGGGGAAATGTTGCCATCATAAAATGTGCATAAAAGTTAGAGCAAAAGAATGACAAATGTTGGGATTTTTGTGGTATCTGTGCATGTATGCTGACTGTAACTGCACTGCACTACTAAGGGTGGCAGGATTTCTTACAATCCTGTGAGACACTCAACTGCTTAAAATCCTTACACTACTTGTGAACGATAGGACATCAATATACCATCAGAGAAAAATAGTTGATTATAATCTCATGTAAAGTGGGTGAGCAAGAAGAAGCTTTTTAAAGCAAATAAAAAAGATTCATAGGCAGAGAAATAGAGTCATCTTTCTCACTCCTTTTTTTAGAAAAGGATAGTAGGAGACCTAAGGGACAAAAATTCATAATTCAGTTTTGAGGACAAATACATGGTGTTGATGGATGTGCTGAGTCTACAGAGTATATACCAACACTAGTATTCCCTACAACTTTCAAGCTGAATTTACTTGTCACCTTAGACATTAAAGCAAAGATGTGTGAGCCAAAATCTGGAGACATTTACTACTGGCAACATCCAGAAAGATTATTCAGTCGTTATTCACTGCTTGGAAGATGGAAACTGCTTGCTCCTTGACTTTTAAAGTAATTCATTGTGGCAAGTTAGCTAAATCTAGCAAGTGTGAATGCAAACATATATCTGTAGTAATAAGAGGATACCATCAGTATACCCAGAACACCATCTCCAAATTTATTATTTTTCTGAAGCAAATTATTACCATTAAAAATAATTTTATCTTCTTGAATTGTAAAGTAGGGGTGCAATTGGTAGCTCTCAATGAATTTCTAGTAATGAAGACACCATTTTATCCATCCAATAACCAGTTGAACAGCAGAGTAACAGACATTGAAGGCTTTTTTGGTGGGTGGAAAGGGAAGACCTGAACTGAAAATTGCACAGCATATTGAGACTACCGGGCCCAGAACACCAGTTACAACTAGAGCATTTTTCTGTTTTTTCTTCCTCAAAGCTGTTTGATTGTATTGTATTAAAAGGACAATTGAAAGATAAGAACTCTTTTTTCCTTCAAGCAAATATTGTATTTTCATGTCTGAGAAGCTATTAATTTTGTTTATAGTGGCAACTGCCATGTCAGGGTTTTTTGGGTTTTTTTACATCTTCTTATATATATAGATTAGTACGTGAACTAAGTCCAATCCATTTCTAAAGTTATTTATTTCTTCTCTTATGGGAAAATGAGTAAATAAATGCAGACATGGGAAAAACTTGTGGTAATGCAATCCTTATGAATGCACACTGGCTTTAAAATAATGACATAAAGCTATCCAGGCAAACAAGAAAAGTAGAAAAGAACATTAAATTTTATTATCATATTCTTATATAGACACAACAATCTGAGAAGCAGAGGCCTTAACCAACATTCTTGGAAGCAGGAATGCAAGAGGAGTAATTGAAGGTACAAGTAGAGCCCTCACCCTTTATTTTTAGCCCTCACAAACAAACAAACAAACAAACAAGTAAATAATTCAATTAATCCCATATTTGGAATGGATTGTTGATTAAGTGATGGGGGTGGCTGCTTTGTCCTTTATATAGCTGGTTTTTGGTATGAGCATATGAGCCTTTGGCATCTGAGTGACCTGCTCCAATACAGCTCAGCACTGAGGAAAGAGTGGCAAGGACAGGGAGGAATGGGCTTCTCCTCAGGTGCTGCATATTGCTTGCATGCCTTGGGAAATCCTTCTGTTGAGTTAGTGACTGGGACTGAGGAATGAGGCCAGTGTGTGCACTGGAATGTGCCTACGGAGAGAGTGAGCAAAAATTCTTCTAGTTTACAGACATGTTAAAAGAAGAACTGGTCCATTTCCTACTCTGTGCTGGTGCAGTCCTTCCTCTACTTTTCCCTCCATATGGTTTACTGAATTTTAGCCTCTATCTGTTTAATGGAAATTGCACAACTGGTTATGGCAGTGGGCTCCAACATCCACATCTCTCCCTTGGCAATATATATTTGGTTCCTGTCAGGCTGAAGAGGAACCTGGTTAGAATTTCATTGGCAAATAACCTAATCATTAGGTGATAAAAGGGAAGAACAACTTTTCCTTTGTTTGTTTTGCAGATGACATTTAAAAGGAATGTATGCTCCTTTTAAAGGGATGGCTTTTATTTGCATCTTGGCAGTTTTCAAAACCCTTGTAATGCATTGGTTGAAATGTTACAGAGCAGCTACCTGTATATTCTGAATTTTTTTAGCTCTTTTAGGTCATCTTAAAACCCAAAAGCCTCATGTTGAGGAGCCAGGGAACCGATATCCACAGATAAGTCATGTATATGTTTTGATTTTGTTGTTTGGTTTTGTTTGGTTTGTTGTTGATGTTCTCTCCCCTTAGGCAGTGTTTTATGGGGGTGGGGAGAGCTGTTGGCATTCACTTCAAATAGGTGAACATCTGCTGTAACTCTCAAAATGAATGTATATATTTCTGTGGTTGGTTTTGTGCAGTAAATATATGATTATGTTGTATGTTGTATTGTAATCTTCTGTATCCCTCTCTACTTGCCTTTCTTCTTTTTTTTTTAAACATTTGTTCTTTCATAAAGCCACAAATGACAACCTAAAGAATAACTAAATATTCACTTTGCAAACCCAATACTTTTTTTCATGTGTCGTGCCTTTTGCATTATAACACCACTTGGTAAAATGCCTTTGTGCTGAGGGACTGATGCATGTCTAACTGGCAGAGACAGAATTTTATGAAATGGTTGGAAATTTCATGTAACAACAATATATTCTCAGTAGGCAATGCAGATTTTTACAAACTAACTTTTTAATGGATGTTAATTTTTTTTGGTTGTTTTTTCAGATAGTGAAAATCAAAATTAATTAAAGTCTTTAAAATATGCTTGACCCAAATTTGAATTTGTTCTTTGTTATCTGAGTTAAATTGTTATTTCAAAACATTCTAATAAACTACATGACTGCACTGATCTCTAAGGACATTGCTTTGATTCTTTATCATCCTAAATAGGACTCCCAGCTGGCCTATAATTCCCATAACTTATATAATATTTGTGAGATCTGGAGCTGCAGTACTTACTACTGCATATGTAGTTGTGTAGTATTAATTTATTAATTTAAAAACGAGTTTAATAAAACTAAATCAATTCAGGTCACTTTTGCAAGAGGGAAAAAAACCCTCATTGAGTTTTAAAAATATCACAAAAATAACACTGGATGAGCAAAGTATGGTGCAACTTTGAGTGCAAACCTTTACTGTGTGTTTAATCACTGATAATGTCAGGATTTTATATTTATTTTAAAAAATATGTTGGCCTACAGCCTTTCTAGCATTGTAACCAAACTCATACTTTACATAAAAAGTCTGCTGAAACATCTTACTTTTGGATAAAGATACTTTTGTGATAAAAATTATTCTGTACAGTGAGAAAGGTGGCTTTTTCCAGTTTTCATACTGCAAGCCGACTATACAGTAGACACAAAGAAAGCTTTTCTGTAGGACCCAACAGATAACAAACACACATCTGCATTTCAGGGGATGCCGGGATGTTTTGTGCCATTGGCAATGCTTACCCTGAGATGAGCTCGGCTGGTTGGGGCGCTGCACTAACAATGCCAAGGGGATGGGTTTGGTCCCCACATGGGCCATTCACTTAAGGCTAGGGTTGCTGATCCTTGTGGGCCCCTTCCAACTCAGAGTATTCTGTGATTCCTCTAACTTGCTTGAACACTTGTTCAGTGTTCAATACTCTCTAACAGAACTGGTTTCTGCTGCTCTTCTGTGCTGAACTTTCCAAGCTAAGAAAATAGCTGCTAACAGATGCCAGTACTTGGTGTAATTTTATGTGGTTGATATATGTTACTGATGAACCTGTTTGAACAGCTTTCCATAGACATTTAATCAGATTTAAAAAAATGAACTATTACAACCATATAAAAATTTAAAATCTGTGGAGAACTAAGATTTTTTTTTCCAAAGACCTGCTCCAAATCAAACAAATTAAATTAAAAGATTTTTTGTTGTTGTTATGTGCTGAAGTTTTGACAGTAGGAACTCAAAGTAGGAGCACATAATGAATGCTTCTCAATTCCTCATTATACCACCAAACAGTATTTTAAACAAGGAGAGTTATTTTAAGTGTATTAAACGCCAAGAATGATCTTCTTCCCAGACATACCTACTCCTCCAGCTCCTCTGACTCCTGCTGAAGATGGTGTGCAGATATGTGTAGCAGCAGATGGTGTGCAGTTCAAGTAATTGCAAGCTTCTATTTGATTTTTTAGAAGCAGGAGACTAGAAAACCATTTGTTTGTGGTTTAGTGGATTCAACTTCAAATAAATATAGAACTTCACCTTTTAAATGTACAATTTTCACCGACTAACCGTAGCTAAATGTAAAGGACAACTTCTTTTTTTCAAGTTTAATATTTAGCAACCAATAATTTAATGCTTAAAATGTTTCACTAACTAGAAATAAAAGTCTGTGCTTGAAAAGTTAAAACTCTAATCTTGAAGGAATTCAAAGTCCTTTGGGTCTCTCAAATGAGCTTTCCAAATAACCAAAGTAGATATGAAGATTTTGGGGGGAGACCCCATCCACTAAATAAAACCATACCAACCCCATAATTCTTCAAACAAACAAAAAAACCCCACTTATGAAAGTGGAATTTGTCATAGTTATGACTAAACCTTAGTTGTAGTTGTTGTTTACACGAAGACATAAGGCCTTTATCTAAGCTGGAATTAAAACTGTATAGCATTGGCACATACTATGAAATTAAGTTAGCTGAAAATTTATCTCACAGTAGTCTTCTAAAAATTCATATCTTTCTTATAATAATCTTTAAAAAATGAAATATGTAGTTTTTGGAAAGAATGGAGTAATCAAAGTAGTCTAAGTAGAATCCTGGCCAAGAATGAGAATGGGTGGTTGATCTTTGCCTATCACTTGGGAAAGCTACACAAAATTATGATGTGAGAATGTTATAACAACCTAAAAAAATGGTCGACAGAGGAAAGCATTAATCATGATGGTGTAGAACTGAGAGCATAACAAATATTTGAATTTGAAGAGTTAGGGTATGGTCTAATAAAGGAATTGAAGTGGAGTTTAATATTGACAGTCCTAACATGTTTTCCTTTGTACTTGTCCTTCTGAAAGGGAGTTCCAATTCCATTTGTGTTCTGTCATTGTTACTGCAACACAGGAATGTGAATTTTAAATGATAGCTTAAAATAGTGTTTTGCAATAGGAGACTTAAAAGAGCATCTACTTAAGATATATGAACTTACCATAAAAACAAGTGATAAATGCCAGCGGAGAACAGATTTATTTACAGTACAAAAACCCAGATTAAAATGGTTGTGTGAAGCACAGCATTCATAAGGCAAAGCAACCATCTATAAAAATGTGTTGTAAGCATGATGAACTGTGAAACAGAACTACATTTAAAAACATACTAAGCAGTACTAATCTGTGTTGCTGGTAATAAAATGACAAAGTTCTTCACTGGTTTCTACAAACTCAAATAATATTCAAATAAGCAAGAATGAATTATAGAAAATGCTTTATATAGTCCAAGTGCATTGCAATCTTGTGGCTTTAAGAATTAAATAGCATGAAGAAATAGATTTGAACAGGGTGGGTTCATTTTGCAGAGCAGGAGGTTGTACATAGCTGCAGTGTAACATGGAAATGGGTGTGATGACACAGGTGTGTAAGTGCAGGTTGTCAAACATTTTGCTAATTGCTTTGTAGAAATATTGAAAAGGTGGGATAGCAAGGACACGGTATATATCATAGTGTGGAGATACCAGTGCATCATTAATGCACATGCAACTGTTAGCAATAACAAATTGCATTTATCTGTGCACAAAAACAATAGATAGACTTTCCCCAGGAGAACATTAGAAACTGCTCAGGGAAAGCATATTGTAGTTGGCAGAGTTGAAAATTTGATCATGTTTTGGCAAAGTCAAAATTATGAAAGATTTGTGGAAAAGGTCATCAAAGCCACATTACAGTGTGAGACTGTCCAATGTGCATAAATTCGTTAGCTCATGATTCTCTGTCCTCTGACTTTAAAATCATAAGACCACTCTTTAATTTACAACAGGAATATATAGCTTAGGTGTCAGAAAAAAAGAGTAGAAAACTCAATTAAGAGTACCTTAATGGGAAAAAATCACTACACCAGCGTACTTTTTAAGGCTTTGCAATCCTTCACAATTGGCGATAAGGTCAGACAAAACCTTGTTCTGTGATAATACCTCGCTTCATGCACTAAGGGGTGAGTTCTTCAAGGAGCTCAGATAAACTGTGATAGCAAAAGTGCTGAGCAGAGCATGTCCTGAATACTGCAGACCTTCAACTGTCCTTGTGGTAGATTTATATTCCAGTGGTTTCTGTGCAATATTACTTCAGCAGTCAAGGATGCTATACCTACTATTTTAGAGACGCTAGATGGGTTGGAAGTAGAACAGTCTCCAGCTTGCTGGAATTGTGAGCAACAGAAAAACATTCTACTATGCGGTAATAAAAATAATCCAAAGGTACCCCCAGTTTCACATTGTTATATTTTAAACGGTACCTAAGCAGTTTGCCTATAAAAGCAAGAGCAGACAAGAGTATCGAATTCCATATAGATTTCAGGATATGTCAGTTTTCTTCTGGGTTTAGGATATAATTTTGTTGCAGTGCTTTTAACTAGTCCTAATTAGATTGTGGCAAAATATTTGCCTTGTATAAAGGCCAATATCAGCCAGATGCAAACAGGATGAAAATTTAGTATAGAAATAAGTGGAACACTGAGATCTTTCCAGCCTGTCAAGATCACTAAACAAACTCATTCTCACTTTGTCTGAAATAAATCTCCTTCAGTTTGTTCTTTGAACACAGCTCAGAATGGCAATGGGATGACTGACAAGCTTTCAGGGGGCTTTCAGTGGTGAGTCTGGAGTACTGATGAGTGCAGAAAGATCATCTGAGATGCAAACTCACCGTTGAATCAAATGTCAGAGTAAGAATTATGTTCAGAGTGTGGAAAAAATCAAGGAAATGTGATTGAGGGAGATGTCATGATGGAGAAAAGCCATATTTGTTTGTTTTGTCTGGGGCTTTCAGATAATATTTTCAATGAAAACTGGTGGTGGTAAAGTTGAACTCTGCCCTTCCTGTATTGAGGTTTGTTGTTTTATTCTCAGCAATTGTATCATTGTGTCTCAAACCAGAGAGCGTCCTGAAGAAAGAGACGTGATAACATTTGCAACTCTGTTTGCACACTTTGTGTGTAAACCCATAGAACTGTGCAAGGTGGGATTACTTGAGAAGGCGGGAAAGAGTAGAGTTCACTGAGGAGCAGGACACAGGGAAAAATAACTCAGGAAATGCTTGATTAATCTCTCAACCCACATGCTGCTCTCTCTTGGGTCATGTTTCTCTTTTTTTCTTTGTGTCTTCTTTATATGTAACTAATCTGCAGTCAGCTCCTCTGCTCAGACCATTTATCCTGGTGAGCGGCCAAAAGAGCTCTGAGCGCTCACTCTCTAATATCCCCAGTAATGTTTTCACAGTTGGATAAACTGTGCCGCATGAAAACCTTCCTCGTACCTTTCACAAACACTTGCTATTTTATACCTCGATCAGGTACTGCTTGTTCCTTCAGTCTGTCCTGGATGCCTGTGGCTTATAAGTTATGCAGACATTTACCAGCACACAGCAAAGAGCACTATTGATAAAACCTGTCTTGGAAAGTGAGAGAAATGTAGACCAAGTGTCAAAGGCTAAAGAGGAATTTATCTAAAAGTTTCTATTCTGAAATTAGTTTAGATTAATTTTTTTTAAGGCACAAATAAAAGTTTCTTTTTTTTCCAGAAGGATCTTTTTCTGCTTCCATAAAAACTGACAGTTTTCAGTTGAAAACAGAAGATCCCTACTGTTATTAGTCTTGAGCAGAGTGAAAAAATGAAATCCATATATCCTCATGACAGGAAAGACAGAACAGCTACTAGATTGAGAAAGTACATGTTAACCATGTTACCAGCTGAAATAGCTCCTCCTGGCCCTTATTGGTGTGGGAGATGGAAGCATTTCAAAAAGGGCAAAATGCATTTGAAGCTCTGTTGTGCTTTACTTTATCTTACAGTGACCTCACACCACTCTTGGCACACTGGCTGGGTCACAGCTGTGCTGCACCACCACAGGACTACCACAGGGCTACCAATCCATTTATATCTGCATCTCAAACATGGCCAGCAACTGCGTGTTTGACCCTTGCCATTAAATCTGCCATCCTTGCACTTTTCAAATGATTCTTAATGGGAAATTTTTGCTTATAGAACAAGGCTAAGAAAAGTCTCAGCCCAAACCAGCTGTGTCAAAACCACAAAAATTTCTGAACAACTGCCTCCTATTTGCATTTTCATTTATTATTTTCAGTTACAAGCACAGTTCATATCATTTAAAAACATGATTGCCTAGATAAATCATATATAATTAGTCACAACTTGGAAATTTCTGGAATGTGCTACCAAAAAAATGGTAATTTTAAATGAAGATTTCTGCAAAAGATTTTACCACTAGAACATGGTATGGTGTTTACGTCAGCAGATGCACTAATAAATATGATGCAGACTGCAGCAGGAATTCACCACTAAGTAAGGAATAATAGTAAGCTGCAGGGAGATAAAACATGTACCAATAAAATGAGGCCTACTAGCAGAGGTCTCTAACCTTAGCTGCCACAAATATACAAACCCCAGTGCATCCAAGCTGAACCCAGAGACAGTGGAGCTTGATACAGTTCATAGCAGAGGAGTCACCTCTAGAGCAGCTTAGAGAAAAATTGTCAATATGGGCAAGGACATAAATGGCTTTGGCCAAAGTCTGGCCAGACCTGGCTCACAAATTTCCATTAATTTAAGATTGTTGCCTACTCAAACATTCTTCAAAACTAAGTCATTCGGGTACTATCAAGTTTTTTTTAAGCTACCTACTTTTTAATTCCCTCTCAAATATCAACCTGTTTATTTGAAATAATAGAATTCATAGAAAGTGATCTTAAAAGGTTTAATAACAACATAGGAATATTTTTTGTCCAAAATAACTGTTTGGAAACTTTATACAGTTAAGATTACAGAAACAAACTGTAATTGCTGGGATCCACATGATAGCATAGGCATGTTTTTGTGGCTGGGGCATAACTGCAGATTTCAATTTGAAAAAGCTATGCATGGTGTTTTGGGGTTTTAGAAAAGACAAATTACAAAACTGCAGGTATTATATTTCCATCCAAATCTTTTTATATATTGGTAAGCTCTTTCATTCAGGATTGGCAATACAATGACAAAAAGGAAAAAATACAACAGAATTTGTACATGATGCAGAAAAGTGCAGAACAGAGCCAATGCTTTTTGTTGTTTCTATATATCTGTGGATGACATTCAATAGCAATTTCTGATTGCATTCATCAGAGGATGAATGAGGTGTGATTCTGTCCATATTCAGAGAAGGAGAATCCTTCTCTTCACAAACTGGTTTATGTTAAAGTTTTCTAGTGCAATTTGTCTTAGTGCTATATTATTTCTATTCTGTTCTCTGAATCTTCTAGTTAGTTTTAGAGACTCAAAGGAATTTTAAGACTCAGAGGCTGGGGCATCCTTATAATTCCTGAACTGAGGTCTGAAATCAGGTGTGTCAGTGCAGAGAGGCAGCGGGGATATTGAGTGTAGCTGCTGTAACCCCTGGGTCCCTTTCTGCTTCTCACCTTTGCCTGGAGAATCTATTCCAGCTGCAGATAAGGCAAAACACATGCTTCTGCACACTGCCCTTCCTCCTAGCACACAGGACAGAAAGAGTAGAGCAAATGCTCTACAGGATTCATATGAGAAAAATTTTCTCTAGTTTGAAGCACTTCATCATGAGCAGGGAGCAGATGTTATTCAACTGACATAAGACCTTGATACATAAGGGCCACTTAGAACTATTATCCCTAATGGAAGAAATGGCAATTAGGTCATGTTGAAAAGATAAATGTGAATGTCTTGAGCTGCCTGTGCTGTCATAGCAGCACAGATACTACCTTAGGCTGACATCCAATTATCTGACTCGTTTTATAGGTAGGTTCTTGATTTTTGCCACGGCTGCATAGCCAGCAATGCCCAGATCACTGAGGCTGTGCTTCTGTCTACCTCTCGCCTGCAGTGCTCTTAGATAACTTTCAGCAACAGAAAAGTAGCACAGATTTAAGTAGGAACACACCATACTGAAAAATTATATTTTGTATAAACAGCATTGGAGCCCTGTACTCAGTAAAAGCTTCATTCTGACTCTGCTCCTGCACGCAATTGCTGGAATTAAAAAAAAAACCAAAAAAACAAACAACTAATTTTTGCACAAGAAAAGTGATGTTGATGCATAAAAACAGAGCATTCTGGAGAAAAGTGTGAGATTTTGGAAATGGCTCTGTCCTTCCAAATGACTTGGACAAGGAATGAAGGAAATACCCTCCACTGACAAATAAGAGAATTAATGAATCTTTTCCTAATTTCCTGGATACTGTGATGGGACAGAGGCTGATATGGTTGCAGTGAGACAGGCCTGCAGGATAAACCTGCTGCAGTTCCTCTGCCCCATGTAGCAAATGTGCTACAAAATTGATATTGCTCAGACAATCTCCCCAAGTAAATGCCTGCCTGCTCTTGAAGTGCCTGGTTTTGTCTTGTTAAAGGAACAGAATTCACGAAGCTACAGTTGGCATTCCCTAGAATCTTTCTCTTGTTTGTCCACAAAACTGGGGGCTTGTTTTTTACTAAAGTTTCATGTCAGAGGAACATTTCTTTCTGCTTCACAACATTCTCATAGCAGTAGCAGTAGTTGTATAAATAGGGTTCCTTTTAAATAATATAGGATTAATGACCAGCAGTTTCTCAGCTTGAAATCCTTGTGTTGGTGGAACATCTGTGCAGAGTATAACATCTGTAACATGTACATTACCAGTGTGCACTAGTACAATATGGCCTCATGAAGAATTATTTGGAAAGCTTATTCACCAAATATATCACCCTGAGTGAGGTCCTTTTGGCAAAATGCTTCCAGCTACCATAAGAGTATTCAAATAACATAAAATTCTTTTAAGTGTCAGGGACTTATCTGGAACACATCCATGAATGGCTGGAAACAGTGAACAGTCTATTACCAGTGTTGAATATCAAGGATTCAACTTCAAGTAAATGTTCTTTCTACATAGAGGAGAGTCCAAGTTTTATATTAGACTTAAATATTTAAAAAGTTGATCCCAATACCTTTATTGGAGTGGTAAATATTCTTGACAGCATCAGAAAAATTATGTGTCACACACTGTGGAATAAAGAGAAGAATGAGCTAGTATTTTTCTGACTCAAAATATGAAACCAGATTCCAGGGCAGATTACGACTTCTAAAAGGAGGTTCACTGTGAATGGAAGAAAAGGAACCATGCCAGAGCAGAGTTCCCAGGAGAACTGCAGTTGAGTCAAGTTTCTTTCTTCTGGAGACGGTAGAGTTAAGAGGGTGAACAGAGTAACACAAGATCTGATCACCCTTTCACAGTAACATATTGCACTATGTATGGATTTTCCTCTGACCCAGGGTTTAGTTTGAGCTAATTACTCAAATTATCCTTCTTGTATACTCCACTTTAGTGCAGGACAGAAGGAATTTATAAATGCTAGATGTGATATTCATTGTTTTAATAAACGTTTCAAGTAGAGATAAAAGTTCTATTTGCTTTGGAAAGCAGCCACAGACGAAGTTTATTTGCTACTTCAGTGCCAAGTTAAACTGCAAATAAAGACACCAATTCTCTTTACCCTGACCACAAATCACATGAACCTTTAAGCCAGCTAAAGGAAGCCCCTGTTTGTGAAAATTAATGTGAACATTTCAATTTATTCATTCTATGCACACTTTCTTGTGTTTAATATGGTTCTCCTCCAGGATTTTAGAAATATTTTAGTATCATGAAACTGCAACTCTGACTATCTATGTGTAAAGGCTGGAACGTGGCTAACAGCTGGTGACTAAAGTGTCACTAGCAGCTCTGACATATGGTTCTTTACAGTCTGGAACATAACTGTCACTGCCAGCATTTTCATCCCCTGTGGACTTACTGGCACAGGTCTGCTGTGCTCCTGTACCTCAGTGAGTGCAGATGTGAGGAATGAGTAAGTCAGAGGTAGGAAATGGGGATGTTTTTTAGTGTGCTGATAACTTATAAACATTCTCTCCCATCTCTGTGATGAAAAAGATAGTGATACAGCCCAGCTTGTGTCCTCTCAGGCAGCTTTATGCATGATTTTAATGTTCTGCGAAAAATACTTGGTGCACCCATTCTCTGTTTAATTAGTTGGATTGTGAAAATCTTTTATTTCCCATAATGAATGCTTTTATAAATCTTTCTTCAGATTCATTTTCCAAGGAAGATTCTTACTCATATGCTTCCAGTGTTGATAACAGCATGGTCTCTGTAAATGTAATATCCAGCCTTTGGCTTGCAAACAAACCTACTTTTGTCAAAAGTGTAAACCTCTGTACAAATACATCGTTCACTGTGTTTAATAACAATGATAAAGGTAGAAAATGTTTAACACAAACACATAACATTTGTCTTGTATAATCTTTATCTGATGGTTAGAACTTTTCTTCTGATGATTATCACTTCTATGTCACATCTAGAAATAGCAGTATCTTTCAGAATAATTTAGCTTTGGGGAAAAGTGATGTATTTTATTTATGAATAAATTCTGGTTTCTCGTGCAGAACTCTAACTAAGAGTACAAAAAAGCATAAGGAAAAGGTTTATCTGCTAATACACATCTCCTTGTTTTCCACTACAGCTTTGCTAAATATTACGCAGAGAGTGTAGATATCTTTCCAGTTTCTACCCAGTTATTGGAAACAAGATATTGTCTTGCTTAACTTCACATGGGACAGGCCATGCTAGCTGTGATGTGGGAATGGTCCTTCGGCAGAAGATTTTTCATGAGCCATACTTCATTCTCCACTGCAGAGAAAGAGGTTTCACAGCATATTTCAGTGGTATGATATATTACTTTTCAAACTCCTTTCTTCTGCATACAGAGTATGGCACACAATACCCACCTGCAAAACCCTACAATACAGAAATTTGTAATATAGGACAAGAAGAATTTCAAATTAATATTTGTCAAAATACAGTAACTATTATGCTGATATTGGAAAATGTAGTGAGGCACGTTAAGTGCATGATAAGAGAAATGTATCAAATTTCTTACATAATTCACAAATTGGCTAGTATGTAATCTAGAATTTTACCACCTTAAATCCACCTGAAATGTACTTTGCTTTGTAGTATTTGCTCCGTGGCTAGAATTTTTTACCTTGTTTTGAGTCTCAACCCTTCTCATACTGACTTCAGTAGTTATCTCAATGTAAGCAGTCAGTTACTGATTGTGAAGAAATGTATCTGGGATATTGCTCCAGATTTTTGAGATTTCCTTTCCTAAATATTAAGACAAGCTTTAACTTTAGCAAGGGTCAATAAACCAGACTGAAAGAGCTTACAGATGAATGACTGGCTACTATTTCAGCCTGTTTTTTTCCTTTGTCATCTTCCCCTAATCCCCAATAATGACTTGGTTTGTCAAGAGAAGTGTTTGAAAAGGCATATTATTTTTGAATAACACTGAACAAAATGAAAATTCACAGAAACATTCCTGGTCTCATGAGCACTTTCTCTTTCCAAAACTGGTATTTTCCAGTAAAAAAATGTTTTTTGCAAAAGTTTCTGCATGCCCTCCAGGTGTGAAATGCAGCATCTTCTCCACTGGATCTTACCACTTGTTAACAAAGTCAACTGTAGCAGTATCAAAGACTGTGTTAAAGACTGACTTTAAAATTACTTGCGCTTTATATTGCATTTTATCAATCACATTTTTATTCTTTATCAGCTGTTAGATTTTCTGGAATATGCCAGCAAACTTTTATTTACTGTTTCAAAAAAATGGTATGGGCTTCTGCTTCTTCATATTGAATAGGAAATATTTTGATAGTCCTTCCTGTCTTGCTGAGTGTGAGGTTGTGCAGTTGAACAAAAAGTCAGAAAAGGTTTAATTCATAACATTTGTGCATTTTTCTTCACAGAATTTTGCAGATGTTCCTTTCTGGTGTGGCTTTTTTATTTGGCTTTGCCTCTGCTTTGTTCTCATGTTTCAAATTTCAGTATGAAGTAATAAATGACTGTGGTACACTGAGAATTTACAGATGGATCATGATTTCCATACCGTTTTGGAAAAGTCATATTGCATTCAGCTTCTGACAAAATGCTTTAAAAATACAAAGATCATTAAGACTTTATTGGCACACGTTCGACAACAACAGAAGTGAAAAATACAAACTGCTGAAAACAAGAAGAATTAGCATTTTCAAAGATTTGGGAAAACTGAAAACGGCTGGTGCATTAACAAAGTAAAAGCTTTGATGAACAGATTGCTTCAGAGGGCAATACTGTGTTGAAACATGGAGCGACATTGTGCTTCTCTTTGTACAAAGTGCTTCCCAGGTTGTCCAAAATTAGACATTCAATGGCAGTCGGTAGCCAGAGACTGCCAAATTCTCTGGCCCCCTCTGCAGGCATGCAGAGCCCGAGGAACAATGCGAGTGCCGCGCTGTTTTACTGGGACAGAAGGGGGGAAGAGCCTCCACCGGCGTGCAGACCCTCCTACACTCCGTGTCACAGGACCCTGAAGCCTATGAACTCCGGGCTGGTGGGTGGGAGGAGGGAATGGCCTGCACAGCTCCTGGCAGGGAGCAGCAGCTGTGACAGGCTGTGATCCCTGCCATGCTGCAGCACCCTGCACAGTGCCCAGGGGCTACACCATCCCACCTGACCTCACCTGCACCAGCCAGGAGCCAAGACAAGATGAATGGCATGGTGAGAGGATGGGGGCAAAATACGAAATACAGCAGGGTACCACCCACTCCTGATTTTACTTCAGACCTACAGACACCTACAGACACAAGTACCCTTCAATATTCTTTATATAAATCTGACTTTCTCTCAAAGCCATACAAAAGATCTCATTTTCTCTCTTCCTCACACACACAAGCACACTGCTTTTTTTTTTTTTTTTCCTTCTCTTCCAGGAAACAATTTAAAGCAATTTATAGGTTTTGGATAAACAGGACTTACAAAGATAATGAGATAATACTAGAACAACATTAGATTTTTTTAAAAAGAAAAGCATTTTTACTGCATTTTGACTTCTAAAAAGAATAATTTTTTTGTTAAAGATCAAAAACACATTGAAAAGTTAAAAGTACTACATGATAAGTGTCAGTTACTGAGCTGTTGATTTTTTCCTGCAGAAAGTTAATCCCACAGGAATGTATCATACATTTACAAAGATGTACAGAGTAGGTAGTGTTTTTGTGTGTTTTTAAATTCTCGTTTGCCTTTTTTTTTCCTATTGGAGGAATTTTGCCTTGCCACAGGTTCTTACCAAGATCCCTGCTCTTTTTCCAGAAAATGGACTGTGTTGACTAATATTAACAAGCACCCCTTTATACCTTTCGTTCATAGAGCACAAGGATTCTTTTGAGCTCTGTAGTGAAGGTTTCTTCCTGAAATGTACATACTGAGCTAAGCTCTGCCCTGGCTTTGCAGCGTTGCCTCCCCATTGAGCAAGTTCAGAGGGGTTACATGGGGATAACTGAAGCTGACCTCCTGACTGCCATTATAATAAACAAAGAAGAATTTTCTTGCTTCCTTTATAAAGGTCCATTTTTATCTAGTCTTCTAAAAGCTACGTTTTGAGAACTCAATTCATATTCTGAGCATCCAGGCAGAGAATCCTAAAAGGAATTTCTTTATATAAAGCCATGATTTATCAGACATTCTGTAGTAACCCAGAAATAAATCACTTTTCCCTCAGTGATGTGGAAATGGGACTGCAACAGAGTCCAGGAAAGTTGATAGCACTCACACAACTTCATGTGTACCCTGTGAGCTGGCTCTGGGCTCTCACGAAGAGCTACAGATATTTCCTGTTTGGTGAAATTTTCTTGAGCCAGCAAGTGAGGAAATTTGAAAGAAAGAACTTCAGGCAAAATGCATCCCTAAAAGATGTAAGTTTTTATTTTCTTCAGAAAAAGACAATTCTGACTGAAATTTTACAGTACATTTTCTGTAAATACCTATATCTTCTCCAGTACATACAGCGGTGTATGAAAATACATGCACATGTCCACTCATTGGGAGACATGTCAGGTGAGACATGACCTGCTCACCTGTTCTAAGGATGGATATTTTGTTATTGTCTTTGTGCCCCAGCACAACTCCTGAAATAATTTTTGCCTTTCTGAGTCATCCTGCACAACAGGAAATTTATATATTATATATAATATATAAAAATATATATGTTTATATATATATATACATATATATATAATATTTCAAAATGCTTTTTTTAACCCATATCATACTCTGTCATGCTTGCTTTCTCTCTTCCCCTCCTCCTTCAGTCTTATGCTACTGAATAGTTCCAGCTTTCAGTGGCTTCACTTCATGATTTATTAAAGTTATTGCTATTTCCTGAAGATCTCTAGATTCCTTTCAGAGGAAAATTCTGACAAGTCCTTCCAAAGACAGCTGGAAGCTACTTAAACCTGCTCCATTAAAATCCAGCTGCAAATAAAATGCCTCATTTCTCACTGTAGACAGGTACCTTTCTCTGCTGGAAAGAGATGGTCACATAATGTAGCCATGTAAAAGAAAATATGCCTTTTATTATTTTGTTTTTTCCATACACATACAGAATTGTGTGCTCTGTGGGAATTAAATGCCCTCCTGGGAGGGCAAGCTAGTATTGAGGCAGCTATTACTATGCAAATGAGTAACTCAAGAACTGTAGCAGTTCCAAAATGTGCACCACATTGATAATGTCAGCAATGTATTAGGAACTACACAGGCAGAATGGAAACCTTGAGATAACAAAAAGCTAAAAATGTTAACTCAACATGTATTGATTAAGCAGGTATTGGTCTTGCTATGATGTTTTATGGACTGTATTTTTCACTTTAGGAAAATATTTCCTAGTTTTCTCTCTACTACTTCACTATTTATAAGTTTTGCTAAAGGGTCTGTCAGGGAGGAAGTGTCTTCAGGTAACTCCTGAGAACTGGTAGGCTCACAAAAAAGAAAAACAAAGCTCCCTGGGATAACCTGTGTTCAAGCGGCAAACACTTTGTGTAGAGGTTGCCAAAAGAGATGAGACCAGAAAGGAGCAATATGAATAGAGGCAATAATGGACAGCTGAGAGGGAATCTTTCATGGATCTGAAAGTATGATGAAATCTCAACTACATGGAAGATAGGCAGAGCTTGTGAGGAAGAAGCCATAAGAGAAATAAACTTCACTTAGAGGTGTCCTGTGTTCCATGGCATGTGTTAGTGACTGTCTTAGCCTTTTCAGATAGTAGAGGATTCCATCAAATCCTGCTTATAACTGATACTCAGGCTGTGAAAATAAAGTGCATGCAGTGGCAAAAGGGTTAGATCTTTCAATATGAGTGTTCATCTGAGAGTGTGTAAGACCTTGGTCTTTGGAGTTTGTTGTTTTAATGACGACCACATTGAATTGTTAATGATGAACTTCCTTATGTTCATTTTCTGTTTTGACGTGAACACTTAGAACCCACATGCCTTTTTTCCCTCTCAATACTGCAGTAGATTAGTCTAGGCAAAGGAAGGTCAACTTTTAAATTCCTTTTGTTAATGTTTTAAAGTATCCAATGATTTGGTATGGCTAAACATTTAGTTTGGTTTAGTCTTGGTAGTGGGTGATCTCTATGGAGCCACTTTATTTTGCACTGAGGCCATCCAGATTAGTATTACAGACAGTCTAACATTTGGGATTCTACAAACATTTGCTACCTGGAGCTGTGCAAGTTCCTCAGACAGCTTTCCAGACCCACACAGACAAAAGTTCCATTGAAATGAATGGCTCTATTCATTTGTGAAAAGGAGGGAAAGAAGCAAGCAAAATTTAAAGGGCTCTCTGAGCAGTTATATAGCTCCCACAGAAGTCACCAGCTTTAGTTCTAGAACAAGTCTTTCTACCTTCATTGTTACATTGCTTTGACCATTTCTTAAATGCTCCTTTGGATTTCTTATGCTCCTGTCTGGGATCTTTTCTAGGTGTCTCCTTTACTAAAACACTGCTATCACACAGCAGAAACAGTGAAGAACAGGTCAAGTTTCTAAACTCCTATATACAAGAAGGATTTTACTAATAGGAATAATTCCAGAGAAGTAAATGGGATTTACTTTGCAAGTAAAATTACCTACATGTATGTTTGTAGGATTGGACCCAAGACATTCATTATAAACTGTAAGATTTTATATTTTTTGCTTCTTGCAGGCTTTGAATTTTTAGCCAGAAAGGCTGATTTGGCACCCCTGGAACCACAGCAACTAAAATAAGGAAGAAATACGGGCACCAGGAACAGTTGTTCTAACCTACTAATTTTGGGTGGTGGCAAAAATTGTAACATTGTTGCTAGCATTCCTCAATTTCAACCAAGTGAAACTTCACGATTTTTTTTTTGCAAACTGAGGTTTTGGTGTAAATATAGTGACATTTCATAGCTTTGAATAAATAGGAACCCTATATACATTGTACTGGAATGTTATCCACTAACTGAAAGAGTAAACACTTTTCCAGTTCCTTGTTTCCTTTTTCACAAAGTACTAAGGGATGAACAGCAGGGGATTTGTTTTTTTCTTTTATAAAAGCATAAATCTCAGTATTACTAAAGAATGATGTCTTTTGCTTTGACATAGATCCACATTCATCACAGAAGCCAAAGGATACATCCCAGTTAAGTATATTCAAATCTGGCTGGTGTGAAGGGTTTCTGCAGACTTATTGCTTTCTTTAGTTTCCTGTGCTGTTGCTTCATCCTCATTATCTCCTTGACAACTTTTGCCTTCTCCTGGCTGGACTTTCCCAGTCTAAGGTGTTGCTGCCAAAATCGTCATCATAATCTATTCTAAATGCTTTTCCCTTCAGCATCTTGAACCCATTTATTTACTTCTCACCAACTCAGCACATTATTCTCATTGTTTTTACCTTAAAGATGCTGCACAAAATAGAAATTGCTTTGGCCTATACTCTCTTTTTCTTCCATTTACTTTTCTGCTCCTTAATATCTCTCATTACATCTCCTTTTGTCTACCCATACCTATCTTAGCATTGTTGCTTACCACTTCTGTCTCTTGGAAACAATGAAATTCAGAGGGAAGAAGACTTAATTTCTTTGCTGGCAGTTGTCTCTATTACATATGGATTCAATTCTTTTTTTACATCTTCTTAAGGAAAGCTAATGTTGTCACTCTTCACCCTCTAGCAATTGAACTTCCCATTTTTTGTCTGGCCAGCATGAAGTCAGTTGCAGGATATTTGGGACCTTTGCTTTAACGTTCTGAGTAGCTGTGTGTATTTATGATACCACAGAGATGTCACAGAAGCATAGGCAGTGAATTGTGAGCTGACAGATTAAAGAGAAACAGCAGAGTTAAAATGCAGCAGGTGTTCATCTTGATCTCATTTCTGAGAGCCTGGCCTGCCTTCCTCGCAAATCGACATGGATCAAGCAGATGTCCAAGCAGATGAATGAAGAGATGCTGGGGAAGCTGGCTGGGGGACAGGCAGTCTTGTACCCTAGCTTCCAGGCCCATATGATCCTGAAGGAACATTTGCACCCTGTCACTGCTCATTCCCCCTGCTCACTGAGTCCACCCTTCCAGCTGATGAGCAACTTGTGTTTAGTCAGTTGGGTTTGGGTGGAGTGTGCAACCCCCTTTGTGGCTTTCTGTATCAGCAGAATTGGATGTGACCATAAGATTGATACAATACCTTTGAGATTGTTGCTTCTGTCAGTATTTCACTGTTTAATCTCATATTTCAAGGACAGAAGTTAATTCTTTGTGCTCACTAATTACAACAAACCAGTTTCCTTGAGTTTGTTGAGACAACTTGACAAGATAGTAAATACATGGAGCAAATTTTAGCCTCTATTTTTGCTTGTCAGAACAACTTCAAGTTCCTTTATTTCTAAATAATAATTAGCAGCAGGGCCGTAGTTTGTACTGAGATGCAATTTTGAGACACAAGAAGTAGATAAATTCTGGAAATTTGGACCTTGGTAACACTGTCCTAGTGGCTAAATCCTCTAGCAGAGGGTATCGGGGACTGACTACTGAATATCGCTCTCTTCAGCCCAAAAAAGCTGCCCTACAAGCACACTCACATAGGCAACTCCTCTCTTGGAATGGTTTTGCAAGTGTGGAGAAGTCATGTATGACTTCTCATCAGTGCACAAATATCTTAATTCAAAGAGATATTTGCTGATCTGTTTAAATAAGTCAGCAAATTACTTCCCTTTTAACAAGCATGTACACTTCAGGGTAAAACCATATAAACCACCTTAATTTTGTCAAGATAGCAATTTTCAGGAAACTTTATTGTATTATTGATGTTATCAATATCATTGGTTATTGTTATTATTGATATAGCTAAATGACAAATGACCAAATAATGCAGTGTGTCATGTACAGGCCATTGTTCTTTTTCTGTTGATGACTTAAGTGTTTCTATGCTCTACTTAGCATGAGATGTAAAGACTCCTGCTAACTTCTTCAGAACACACAGGATTAAATCCATGAATAATAGACACAGTGCTTTCAGTGAGGCCAAGACTTTACCCATATTTGGCAATGAAATTTAAATCACTGGCAGACTAAGTAAAATTTTCATTTTTTTCACAAGTTTTGTTTCATGTATAGAATGTATACTTTCATTGTGGTTTAATTATTGCAATTTCAGAGCAAGGGTGTTACACTGATGCTAGGTATTTTGAAGGATAATATTTAAAAATATTATTTTAATGAAGTATTGATTTAAATGTCTCAGCATGTCTGCAATATACTCTTCAATATTATAAAAACAAATTTTACAAGATCTGTGGATCATATATTTTTCATATGTACTAATAGATTCCTTTAACCAGTTAATTAAGAAGGATAGAGAAGGAAAATAATCAAATCTTTCATACAAAGTATGAATTGTTTGACTTTGTGCTTCCTCTCTTGAAGACAGTTCTTTTCTAGTCTACACTGCAGTTCTTCATGAAGAGACTTAACCTTTCAAAAAGTATTTTTCTCTTTCCTTTCTTTTACTTTCTTTCCACAAGAATCTTAAAAGCACAGCTACCAAATATGGCCACATTTGTAGAACGTATTTTATATTTAAGCAGATCATCTAAGCAGCAAAGAATGGGAGACTGCTTTGCAAAGTCTGTTTCCACTCAATGATTCCAGCTTCTAGTTCTACAAAGCCTTCTGGGAATACATTTTCCTGGTCTGCATTCCAGTAGCTTTTTATTTCCTGTAGCTATGTCAAAAGCAGTAATAGTAAGTCTAAAGAATGGAACAGGTTACTTTATAATATATGTACCATATGGCTTTGCAGCCTTCTTTCTTCATTTGTTTGGAAATGATTGCAGAGGATAATAGTGACTCTGTTCACTAATTGCTGTCCCATGTGCCATATTCATATATTTGAACAGGGCTGTCAATGAAGAATTTATATTTTCATATTTTCTCTTAGATAGTATTATGATCAGAGGATGTTAATTACAATTTTAAAGAGAAACAGCAATATCTTTTGGATCGTCACAAGCTCCATACACTATATATACATCTGCTTTATTTATTGTTTATATTCAAGTTGCTCTTCTAGAAATGTCACTTTTTGCACTCACCTATTTCTTAGCATCATGTGGCACTCTGGAATCTCCAAAATGACATTGAGAAGATGGTATTTTAGTGAAGCTGCAAATTATCTTAATCAAAGCTGCGACACCAGAGCTGCAGACCATAGTGGGATAACATTCATTATGATCTATTTCCAGCCACAAGCTTTATGGGCTCAAATATCATTCATTAAAAGAACCTCAATGTTAATCAATGTGGTATTTCCCCAGAGTGTTGCTCATCTTTAAATTAAAAGCTAAACAAATAATATTTTGTTGCAAAGTAAATAATAAATTTTACTGTACACAGTTATAAAATCTTACTGTACTGTATCATTTTTTAAAAAGCATTATTAGAAGACAGTAAGTGCTGATAAGTACTGATAGTATGAGAGGCTCCCTTGATACTGAAGTACTGCCTACACTTGTGCTTCATTAATTGTTTTATTTATTAATTCTTTTGGTTAAAAGCTTACACAGGGTGTCCTACAGTGTAATAAATAGTTTTAATGTTACATGTTGCATAAAAGTTCAGTGTTCTCCCTACATTCAGTGATTTTTATTTCTAGTTCCTTTTTCCTATCATTATACAAATTGCACTGGGGGATTAGTGCTGGCAGAAAGTTGTGTGCATTTCTGAGCTTCTGGCTTCACCTGGCTAATTCATCTGAGCCACAGCTAGGACTGGGGGAAAATCAGTGGGAAAAGAGGGCTTTAGCATTTTTCCAGTCTTGAACGGCAAGACAGTAGAAGGGACATCCACTCAACTGCAAGGAACAGCAGAAAGAAGCATGAGCAGTAAAAGAGACAACATTCAGAGTTGTTTTGTTTTTTTTCCAGTGGAGTATGTAACAAATGATGAACAGGGTGAAAGGGACAGGCTGAAATAAAAGACACTGAACAGCTAAAGGAGTTGTCTGGAATAGTCTTGTACTTACTGATATATTTAATTAGTCAACAGTGCTGAAAGAAGAAATCGGGGATGTTGATGGAGAAGGGCAGAAGGGCAAAGGAATCCTGACCAAATAAGTTTGTCTTTTCATTTCAACAGACATTCTGGATAACATAGCATCAGAATGGACTCCTGAAACAAAATTAAATGGACTCTTATAATTTGCCTTTAATTCTGACACTTCTGAAAGAAACTCACAACCACAGAAATTTAACAACTGTGGAGATGAACAAGGATGCCTTGTGGGACCAGCACACCATAAATCAGCCAGGGTGAGAAATGCAGGCAGTGGGTGACTGGAGGGATGAGATGAAGTGATTCCTTGGCTGCACAGACTCCTGCCAGTGGAGCCTAGCAGAGATTTCCTACATGTAACTGCAAAATGGTAAAACAAATTTTCCACTTAAACTTTCAGAAGACCTTAATCTTGTAAACCAAAGAAAAATCTTCTTATTCCAGCACAGGCAAGCCATGAGTCCGTGACAGTCACAGAGCTGCTGGTTTGTCAGAGAGAACTCAAGGCTGTCTTATACTGCAACACTAATAATTCTGTTTATGTCTGTAGTGTTGCTAAAATGTGTCAAGTGTAAAACCAACATCTTGAAGCCCTCAAATTTAGATGGACAGCCAAGGCAGAAAAGGAATAGAAGGAAAAAAGACAGCTATTTATTTTTACACTGGGCTTTTTCACACTATCTAATCACAGTTTGCTCTTTTAAAATTAGTGACTCTGAATGAAATACTTGAATAAACCTTTAGATGGTCTCACTGTTTTTGGGGGTTTTGGTGGTTTTTTGGTTTG
The DNA here is from genome assembly GCA_013400315.1 of Bombycilla garrulus. Classification (NCBI taxonomy): domain Eukaryota; kingdom Metazoa; phylum Chordata; class Aves; order Passeriformes; family Bombycillidae; genus Bombycilla; species Bombycilla garrulus. The sequence goes on from VXBU01014403.1 coordinate 691,090, forward strand.
TTTTTTTTTTTTTTTTTTCGTTTTTAGGTTTCGTTCTCACTTCTCTGAAATTCCATGTGCCTGAAGACTTGAAATTAATATATTCTTTTCCAGTTTTTCTTGTTCACCACTGTACTTATTTCTCAAACTTCCTGTCCTTTCTTCCTTTCCAGAAGGACAGAAGGAGAAGGGAAATGCTCACCTGGCAGCTGAAGTCTTGAAGAGGCAAATTACCCAAGGTCTAGTGGTGGCACAAATGAATCAAGTCATCAAATGAGAATAACAGAAAACAGTAGCCAAAATATCAAAATAAGGGCCATAGGGAGCAGCTACAGATGGATAGTGTGGGGTGTGCTGAGCTACATTATCAATTCTTTTACTTGTTCTTTGCACTCTTCAACAGAGAAGGGTGAGCTATAAGGTACTTTTAATCCACAGCACTGAATTTCACTAGCTAACAGATTTTGTGATTCTGATCTGATCCTAAGACCTTGTTTGATGCTCCTCGTATCTTGTACTAGGAGAGACTGAGAATATAAATTTCTTACTTGCCTTTTCCCTGTAATTATTAATTTAATGAGTATTTAATTTTATTACTTGATTTAATTCTTCTAATTTTCCTCTTTTTGGGGTGTAGTTCTAGTTAATTTCTTGTACAGAGACAGTCCTGTGTCAGAATCCTTGCTGTCCTCTGTAGCTTTGTCTGTGCCTGTTTATTCTGTGACAAGGAACAAGAAATTCATGTGGACCTTCTTGATTAAATGCTGTAATATAATGCTTCTTCTTCACTCTCAGTTCCTCTCTTAATAACTAAGATTGTAATTGCTATTTCTGTATAGCACTAAGCACAGAACTGATTAGGAATATAGGCACTGTCCTTTGTGCTATCCCTTTCACTGCTATAAACCACCAGAATAGGGAACTAGCATATTCCACATCCACTCATCCTACTACCCAATCCATCTCTGCATGAGTTGTCATTAATTCATTTGATGCTTTGTAACCTCCACTGGTTGAAGTAAAAGCTATGATGGCCAAGTTGAAGATTCTGCTACTGCTGAAGCCTGTCTAAACCAAATCCAGGAATTTTGTGTGAATCACAAATACCTGAAGTTGATCTTCTGGGTCTAGGTTTATCCTTGAGACATGTTCTTAAGTATCATCTTCACACAGAATCCAGAAAGACTGCAGAACATTTGACCAGGACATCTGACAGCACTTTTGTGAACTAATCGGAGTTAAAAAGCAGGACCACAACTCAGTGGGGCTTGTTAGCTCTGTAGAAGGCCTTCTGGAGCATGTGGAATTAGAAGCAAAAGTAAAAGTGAGTCTTGGGAGTGGCCAAACTCTTATTAGCTGCAATCTACCCTTAGCTGAGGAAAAACCTCAAACTCCATTTGAATTTAGAAACACTTGTTTCTAGACTCTCCTGCGTACTTCACTAAAAGCTTTGCTTTATCTCTACCCTGAAGAGGAACGGATTTCAAAGGCTATGTCTATTTAGTGAAAATTTGCTTTGTCCAGAAAAGGAGACTTGTTTTGAGAATATATTTATTTATTTAAAGCTTTCTTTTGCTTTTTGTCACTACAAGAAGAAATCTGTGTTTGTTCTGATTCCATCTGTCAACTTTTTTTTTTTTTTCATTATTACTCCAAAGGAAAAAGAGAAAGAAGGATTTGTCTTTATCTAGACAAGAGATTTTGAGGAATAAATCCAGATGTTGGCATAACTTGAGGGCCTAAGTAAGAACAGAGCATCACAATACAAAGTAAATAACAGTTTATCCTTCTGCACTTTGAATAAAAAAATCTAGGCTCAGATGGTAATTTCCAACAGGTCTTCTAAAATCTCTGTTGAGAAAACTGAGGGTAACAGAAGGTAATGGAGAGGAATCGTCTCATCAATGTGTAATATTGTACTATTTCATAATATTTTCACAAATAATTAATAGTATCTCTTGATACCTGATGCAAGCAAAGCGATCCAGTGTCTACCACACTGCCTTGACAAGTGTAATATAATAGTTGTACTAAAACAAGTCCCTGGCTCAAGGTAGGATCCTTTCCATTAATATGTTCAACCCAACTTATTCCTAACAGGGAAATTGAGGATTCCCTAGGGTAAGCTATAGAGAGCCTGCTGTTACTTTATGCCAGCCATTATTCTCATAGCTTACTCTACACACTGCAAAATACATTTGGGAGCTTGGACTGAAGGGGAAAGAGAAGATTTGGGACAGAATATGGATCTCATTACTGAAAGGGTTCAAGTTGATCCAGGGTACAGCAGCCCTGACCTGCTGCTGTCTGTGCTCCCACTTAGCTGTGCTGAAGAAAACCTTGGCAGGGCTGAGCTTGAAGTCCAGCTTCTGGGTAGTGAGCATAATTATTTCAGCTTAAAAAGTGTTTGCAAAAGGGAAGACCAGTGCTCAATAAGGACCCAGTCTGGCAATTACTTAGATATTCAACATATGGCATTTCTGTTTTCAGTTGCCAGGGTATGTCTGAAATGTATTTTCTATGTCATTTTGTGGTAGGAAGGAGAGCGTATTCATAGCCCAAGTATCCATGTCTCCTTATCCACTCATATGCAGAACCTCTGACTAAGATTTCATGAGTAAATTTGCAATTTCAATCAGGTCATTTCAGTTGAAAAACCCATGTGCATTTGTGCATAGCTGTGCTAGAATATTTCAGCAGACTGTTTCTTAAGTCTCTCTAGTATGACTGTATTTTGTGGAGTCTGCAGTTGAGTCGATATCCTATGGGATTTAAAATACTAATTCAACATCTATTTTTTAATGCAGAACTTCAGAGCTTTTTATTTTGATATATTGCTCTTCCCCTTGTCTGCTGATCTCAGTTTTGTTTTGGTGTACTTTGGATTTTTTTATGGTTGACAAAGTATTGTGTCCTAAGGTTCAAGATAAAATAGAGACAATGTCTGTGGTTTGATAGGGTAGCTCATTGGAATTAATGTGGTAGAACACAGTGTTTGTGTTTGCAGCAAAAATGGTAAAGAACTACTTTGGAAAAAATTGCTTGTATTTAAACTTTTTTTTTGTTTTCTCCAGAAGGACAAACTGGAACTTGTCAGCTTTACCACCCTTTGGAGTGGTGAGCAGAGGGATGATGCAGGTCCCCTATCCCCACTGTGATGATTAGCCCAGTGCTGGGAGCCTCCTGCACGGGTGGCAGCGTGTGCCTGCCCCAGCAGCCCTCCCAGCACCGGCACTGCAGCCGTTTCTCAGCAGAGAGGAAAGTGCAGCTCCCAGGCTCTCAAAGCTACCCTCACTGACAGACTGTCTTCTGGGAACTCTTGCCAGCTGGCAGAGGCTGGAGCAGCACACAGGTTGCACTAGTGTGTCCAAAACCGGGAAGAACAGAAAAGCATGGAGCGCAGCCAGCTCCCTGATGGTCTCCTTTTTCTGCTCCAGTGAAGCAGATAATGTAACACTCAGTGCTTGTGTCAGACACAGTCTGAAAGGATGGCTCCGGGTGCTGCTGCGGTTTCATTCCTGTCCCTCTCAATAATAAGCAGACAGAGACCATGATCCCAAGAGGGGCAGAGTGCCATGAAGTGCCGTGGAGGAGCTGATAAGCCCCATCTAAGTTTTCACATGAAGGTAAGAGTTAGCTGTTGGCTTCACAGGAAATAAAGTGCTGTTACTACATCACCGCCAGCTAAAGGTAACGTGCTGAAAACCTGTCAGACCCATTGGTCAGATGTCAAATGCCAGAGGTCTTGTTTAAAACAGGAGTTCAAATGAATTCAGAGGGATTCTAACTGCTCTTCAACCAAAATTTAATAACTAAATACCAAACAGATAGCATATCATACTTCCTTATGGTTCAGAAGCAAAGGGAGTTCAGCCTAAAATCCTTTGTAGACATCTGTAAAACACATTGCTGTGGAATGACAATAGAGGTGATCCATAACTTGAAGTGGGCACTTGTTCTTTATTATGAGATACAGATACAGTGACACAAAGCATTGCTTTTCAAGTAAAGTGTGCTCAGTAGAGTCTACAAACACAATATAACTTCATGCCAGACATTGATTTTCTGTTGCTGGTGAACATCTGTTTGATGTACATAGACGTCTTGTGATTAGGTAGCTAGACTAGAAAATGACAGGGGTGGAGTGGGGGGAGGATGAACAGGCTTTCTTTCTGTAAGCAATAAACAAACCATAAATGTGTTTATTTCTATAGAGAGTGAAAGTAAAGACTCACCGTTCAACAGGTATTTGCTTTCAGCATGGTTTTTTTATTGGAGCTGGCTCTACTTTTTATTGACAGTCATCTATAACCCAGTGTTTTTTTCTGGCAGAAAGAGTTTCATCTGCTGAATTTAAAGACTTATTGAATAAGAAAACAACATGTATATTAATTTATTTTATGCATGAATGACAAACAAGCTGGCATACTAAATTAATAATCCAAAGCAGTACAGAATAAAAATGCTATGAGCTATTGTTCTAAAGAAATGTTACAGCTCACCAGGGCTTAAAATCCTCTAATTCTTGTGGGCTGTAGTTTCCAGTTTCAGAAATTTCTCTGTCAGCTCTGTACGTCAGTGCAATAAAATCCAGTGTGGGCCGGATCTGACCATGATTCCAGTTTCTGTTCCTGAGTGACGAGTATCAGTGCTGCTAAACAAACAGGACAGAGGCTCCATTCTGCACATCTGAACCAATGTATCTCCATAACTACAAAGGCCAAATAAAGTTCTCTGGCCTGGTAGCCAATTTATACATCTCATATTTGCAAAGATATATTAACTAGCTTATTTCCCTTTGAGATTGCTTACTTTGCATTTTGGAAAGAGGACACAAAATCTCCAGTTAAAGCATCGGTTAGAAAATTAGGAAGTGGGGGCTCAGTCAGAGGTCAGTTAAAGATTCCCAGCCACAGCTTATATGTTCATCACGCTTCTCAGTAATATGACTAGGAAACTCTTTTGCTAACCTCAGTTCTGCCTGGGGCTTTTTTGCCACTTGAGAGGATGTCCTATTCTATAAAACCACAAGGGAGCCTTTCCTTTAGTCTTGCAAGTCTATCTGTCTTGCCAGATAAAAAAAGAAAAGGCTGAAATAGCTCCATAAATTAATTCCTGTAAGAAAAACAATTTTCTTTTTAGAAGTTCTCTAAGCACCTACATGAACAAGTAGGGAATATCATCCTGTACTAATGACTGGCCTTTTCATTATTCTCAGTATTTTCTGTTCCTCAGCTCTCAATGTGAATGTTTACCATATGGCTGAAAGCAGCCAAAAGAGATTGACTATATGTTAATTTCATTGCTGAAGAATGCCTATCTAATGGATTCCTTGCAGTGGAATTCTGATATTTCTCCAAGTTATTATGATCTGAATGCTTTTCCCCAATATCTAACAAAAAAGTTTCTTTCTGCACACTGAAACCCATTGGTTTCTATCTATAAACTTGACCATTTCTGATAAAAGCATTTAACACATTAATCAGGAACTGATATCTTAGCAAATAGCATTAATTTAGGAAGTACTTATTGTCTTCTTAAGTCAGTAAATTCTATGGATTTTTTTTTTCTTTCTGGTAAACAGTGATACCTCTTTCAAAAGAGGTAATAAATACCTAGCCTACAACTATATACTTTTGGCATTTTCATGTCACCTCTTGCATAATATGTGGTTAAACCTAGCATTCCAATAGAATAGATTTTCTGCTTGTAGAAATCAAGGAAATTTTGTTCTATCCAATTGGCAATAAAATGATAAGTAAAATCTGCTTTATGGTATATCAATTACTTGTCTGTTTCCAAAAGACTAGGAATGTACAGGTGAGGTTTTTTCTCCCTCTGGGTAGATACTGAGTCTCAAAGAACATTAAAACACATCAATTGTCCTGTAAAAAACACAACAAGTGCCTTTGGAATGCATAGCCTTTCTGGTAGGTACTTACGAAATACCTTTGTATTATTCTACAGATGAACACCTGAAACATGAGATAGAATGAAAAATATCAGAACTTTATACACAGTGCCCAGAAAATAAACTTCAAAGAACTTGTTAGAGCATACTGTTGTGTATTTTGAAGTCTTAGATTTAGTGTTAAACATGCATAACCTATGCAGTAGTAGTCTAAAAAGATCTCCTAATAACATTCAATGTGCTTTAAATAGATTGTTCACACTTGATGAAACTGCAAACCAACCAGTGAGCATATATGATGATTATATCCAGGTATTTAGTTTTGATTTTGTTCAAACTTTTGACTTTAACTGCTGCTACACTTTTTCATGGAAAATGAAAAAAAAAAAAAATTATGCACATTCAGACAAGCAAAAATTGTCCTGAAGATTATTTCTAACAGATTTTATACTTAACAAAACAGCACCACTAAAGATTTACAGAGCACTTATTTTTGTTTTTAAAGGCCTAATCCAAAATCTATTTAAAGTTGATGTGAATGTTTTTATTGAATTTTATGTGCTCATAACTGTGCTGTAAGTGCTAAAGAATTGCTTTCAACTGGAAGGAGACATATTAAATACACATATACATTAACATACATCTAGAAATTTGTATCAGCTTTTTTTTTCCTAGGAAATGCAGATCTTTTAGTGAACTATTTCATAGTAGCGTTCTAACCATTTTCTCCTCACTAATGCTTAATATTTAGGATATGAAACAGTATCTTTTCCTCAGAAGAGGAAAAAATAAAATGGATTCAATAGAGATGTTACCACTGTTACAACATGTACATTCACTTCCCTGAAATTAGATTAATTGTCAGATTGCTTGTAAGGAATACATTCAGTAGTATCAATATGTTGTCCTTGAGAAATTCCTGCCCCACTACAGTAGTGAATGAATATGAACTTAGGGTATGAATGTGTGAGTTGGCATCTTTATGAGAGATATTCATACTGCCTGTTAGATACCTGCTCAGCTATTCTGAATACCCTTCTGGTGAGTCTCTTTCCTCCATTGACATAGGAATTCAACACAACACTGAACTTGATACCTGTGTTTCATTCATGCCTTGTAGCAGGAAAAACCAAACAAAAACACCACACATTTAGAAATTATCCAGTAATCAAGAGTCATAGGAGTTATGGCAAGGCACATATTGGATTATATTATATGACAAGATCAACCTCTGAATTTAGCAGTGCAAGGTTTACCTGGTTAACATATTAATACAATTTTTATTAGATCTATATTTTGCATGACACTATAAAACATAAAAATGATGACCCACTGACAGACAAAGTTATCTAGCACCAAATTTTAGACTCATCCAGAAAAATTAACTATAAATTAATAAAGTATAGATTTAGATTAATAAAGTATACATCTGAACATCACCATATTTCATAGCCTAGGAGTTCAGATACCAAAAAATTGGTGGAATCCAGGTGATACGCCTGGATAGGGTGTTGGTTATTGTATGATTATTTGGATTATGAATACTTGGAGTGATATATGGTTTTATCCTGAGTTTAAATTAGATTCCATTTATAGAAAATATTTACTTCACTCTGTCCAGAAAATTATTCTTAAAGGTGAATATTATTGAGTGCTGATATATACCACTACACCCTTCTTCAAACTGTGCTGAAATCAGTAGAAGAAGAAATTATTGGAAAGCAATAGCATTTGTAAATGTCAATGTGTATTCCATGTGGAAGTGTGCTATTCTTGCCTTACACACTGAAATAAGGAACCATGTAGCCTATGTGGAATTTGCAATGCCCATGCTGCCTCTCAGAGTCCTTGGGCAGTGTCATTCTCACAGGGTACATTCTGCATTTCTACATGCTATACAGCTAAGCAAACATCACAAGAGAAAGTGTTATCTCATTTCAGGAGCAAGGGAAAGAGATTGTAGGCTTGAGCTACCAAAAAGAAAAATACCAACACAGGACTGAGACTGAACTTCCATATATTTGAATTAAAAACTTATATAAGAAAATGTCATCAGCCCTGTCTCACAGGATTCACAGAGCATTGAACAACTGGAGCACAGGTAGACAAAAGGAATCAGAAAATCATGGCTTGTGCTGATGTTGCTCAGGTGACTGGGAGTACAATCACTGGTGGGGCTGAGATTGGTTGCTGCAGTCAGAGGGAAGTGCCTTTTGTGTTGCAAAGAGTTTTTGCCTTCTTAGTGCCAACTCAAACAAGCAGACGTGGCAGTATCTAATGGCAGGTATGTTGCTCTCTGTTATTTGTCCATTTTCATCCAAATATGTTGGAGGCGTTCAGCCTGGCTAAAAATGATGAAAGTAACGCTGGGTTTGCACTTGAGGAAGGAAACAGTTCCCTACAAAGGCTGCAAGGAAAAGGAAATAGTGACTCCATGGAAACAGGGGTCATGTGACTTTGCTGCAGAAAAGAAGATCCTCTGTTTCTTTGAACTAGTGTTCAAATATGCATTTAGCTTTTTGATGATGCTACCCAGTCACACAAAAATGCATGTGTAGCCTTTTCTGTTTCTCAAATTTACTTTGTGTTATGGGTTGTTTCCTCACACAGTAACTACTCTGTAGAAAAACTTTCGACATTACAGGGAATGAGACCTACAATTAAATTTACATCGTATTTTCCATTATAATTTCCTATTATCAGTACAGATTTTAGCTTTACTATATTTCTGTGAACTGTATAGACATTATTTATGCCAAATATCAACAAAGCTCTGAGTGGTACAGTTTCTGGGAATGATGTTAGGTATTTAAGTGATACTCTTGGTGATTAAAATTTATCCCTTTTCTTAGTTCAGTTTCTTATTTGATATCTTCTAGATACATCAAGGTAATAAGAATTTAATGAAAGTGCAAGTTACTTATATATTAGTCCACTGGCAGGAACTGTGAGGTGCCTCATGGAAAAAATGTACTCAGCAACTGTGGAAACCAAAACTTTTTTTGCTGATGGCTGCAAAACTGAATCAACTAATTGACTCCATCTATATTTTTACAGTTGGCTTCTAACAGACTCTGAAGTTATTTTTGAATTTCTGTTTCATGCTTCAAGAACACACTGCCTTTGAAAATGGTCTGATCACCATTATGCTATCAGTAATAATCAATTTATGGTAGGGTAGAAACACATACAGCATCCAAATATACTCTAGAGAAATATGGAAGTCCTTCAACCTGGACAGTTTCTCTGCTTGGTACTGAGAAAAAAGACACAGAAAAGAAAGTGCAAAGAGATGGTATTTGTCATGCCTTTAAATATAAACATGAAGTAAACAAAAAATTATTCATGTGTAAAACCAGTGTGAAACTGGGAAATTTAACATTTACAAAGTAGTATCTTTGAAATCAGGGTGGGTTTTTAAATTCTTTCATTTTAAGTATTTTTGGTTCAAAACAACGGAAAACAAATTTAACAGCATGCCAGATTTTAATTTTTTCGGAGCATTAAAATGACTCCTCAGAGATTCCAGGAAATTATTTATTCACAATAAATTAGAGCTGCTGAAACTGCCAGCCAGACTGTCTGCAGCAAAATGTACAAATGTTTTATTGTCTAGCATCATTGGAGTCTGCCAATAAAATTGGGCTTCATTCTACAGTCAGTGAAATATTGTACTCCCTTTCTATAGGGTGGTTTATTCAGTATCCACTCAAATGGTGTGTTTATGCATGTGTGTGCATGTGCACTGACAAATGTGTGTTCTAAAGAGGAAAATCAAAACAGACATAGCTGAAGACAGAGTACAAGTACCTTATATTAACTTATTTTCATTCTGAAACTTGTTCTGAGACCCAGTAGTATATATTGTCCTCCAGCATTTATGATTTCTAGTGGGCTAGTAAGCTGTACAAATGAACTGTTGTTGAAGACTTTTAGCATCATTGTATTTTTGCCACTTCATTCAAATGATGAAAAATTTATTCCTGAAATCCTGGAGAGGTCACAGATGAACAAAGAGTGCCCCCACAGTATGGCCCCAAATATACTTTGAACAGAAGGATAGGCCTTATCTATATGGTATTTGTTTCAACATTTATCTGGAAATATTACTTAAAAATTGAGAGAATTATTTTTGTTCAATATTCAAAAAAAAAAAAAAAGAAAAAAGAAAATATTGACAAGGCATGGAAAGGATAAGAGGTGTTATTTACAGGGACACAGATAAAGGCCATACAATGTGCCTGCTCTGAGGAAACAGACTGGAAACATCTCACCATTAGAGATTTGTAAGAGTTATTGAGGCTCCTTCTAAAATGCCCCTTTAATGAACTGAGATCTTTTGAGTGGCTGCATCAAAGTAAGCTTTGGATCAGGCACCCATGTGGGCCATTCCACAGTGAGCCCACGCAGAACCTGAGCACAGAGGGAAAAGGTCCTGTGCAGTGGCTCCTACCATACAACTGCTTCTGATGAATGCCTTTCCTTTTGGACATTTGTTTTCACCACAGTATTCTCTGAACTCTTGGTAGCTTTTTATCTCAAACTTTTAGTTAATGCAGTGTACCAATTTAACTTTTTAATCCTAGCAGTAAAAATAGGTAAATCTTCAAGGCTGAGTTACAGATTTACCACCTCTGTTAGTGAACTTGCCTTTGCATCTCCCCAGTTTGTGCAGAGACAAGCAGGTCACCAGCAACGCATTCAAAGCACAGAAAGAATAGCAATATTTGTGGGGTTTGGTTTGGTTGTTTTAAGGTTTGTTTGTTTGTTTTTTTTAATTTAAGATTATGAATTTGATAAACTGGATTAAGAAGAGGAGCAAACAAAGGCGGAAGAGAGCCCATGGAATTTTTAAAATTTATTTTAAGGGAGTGTTCTAATCCTATTTCAACACTCATTCAATCAACACTCCTGTCTCCCATGTACCTGAAGTTGATGTTGCTTTGCTGCAGTATTATCACAGAATCCTATAAAGCCCAGCTGTGAAGTTGATAAAAGAAAAAGAGACTAAATTCTTCTACAGCTCAGACTGCCCACAGAGTTGTCCCTGAAGGGAATTCTATAAGGAACAGAATGGATCATAATGTAATACTTCCTCCTGCATTTGCTGTATTTCCCCCTACAAGTTTGGAGAAATTTGAATCTAGGGAAGCTTATTAAATTTCCCATTTCAGTGGACCTTTGAGAAAGGTTCTTGAAGCAGGTTTGTGAAACCTGGGTAAGCTAGGGCAATCAATATCAGAAAAGTAGGCTTTAGCTTCCCCACCTGCAATGGGAGGCTGCTATACAGCTGTGAAGAAGAGGAGGGGAAGAGAATGAATAACAGGCTACCCAAATTCCTGTATTTCTCTCTCATTTAAAGACCCCTTGTCTTAATTCTTTACTGTTCAGCTTTGAAAGACTTTAGCTTTAAGAAAGAAATTTTTTTTTGTTTTCAACAAATTGATAGATGTTAGGATTGTATTTAACAAATAGTATGATGGAAATTAGAGATCTCTTTAGGTCTGTGCTATACTGCTCATGATGTGAGATACCATTAGTAATGTACAGTAATGTACTTTCATCATTATTTCAAATACATACTATTTGTTCTGTGAAGTTGCAAGAAATTTATAATCTAATTCTCATTTGCTAAACCATTACCATATTCCTGCTAAAAAGATGACTGATGGTATAAAAATAATTCTAGATTTTTTTTTTTGGACAGTAATGCAACTTTCTTTGTAGTTCCATTATAATTAAATTTTATACTAGCTATTTTGAAAAGACAGAGTCTCCAATACTTAACCAATTATGACCCAATTTTTGCTGCTGTTTACAAAGAATATTCAGTCAAAAAATCCTTGGGCTTTTCTAATAAAGCAAGACTGTTTTAAATCTTAAATTAATTCAGAGATTGTTTATGTATTTCATTCTTGCAAAGGGATAAGAGGATTTTAGTCTGATGTTTTTTGCTTGGAAATGATAAAAATTTCTCTGCAGATCAGCTGCATCCAACAGTTCTTTGTAGACCTAAAGTCTGTGTCAGGGGTATAACTTCAGCGTACTTCTTCTAACAGGTTTATTTGGGTTACCAAGAGCCAGAATGCTTTTTACAGCATTAACAAACGCTTTAAATTTACTTCTATTCTTTCTATTTTAATTTTTTTTTTCTGACGGGTTTGTCTTTTCAAGGCTTCTTATCTAATCCTGATCTATGGGATAGGAATCCATTTGTTAGGTACCAGTGCAAATCTGAATGGGAACTAGTAAAAACAGCAAAAATACTCACTTTTGATATAATACCATCATTAAAAGCAAACCTACATTCCGTAAAAACCTATGTACAGTAAAAAGGATGCCAGTTTCCACATTTGGGGTGGAGCTTTTTCATCATTAGTGTCATGGTTAGCACTGTAGGAGGCATCTTTACATACAGGGAGTTTTTTATAACTTTCAGAATTCTTTCTCTGTCTCTATATGAATGGCCCTATTTACTCCTCCAGGAGTGGGGAGAGCAGGGTGTGAGGTGGGGAAGAGAGGGCACATTTAAGGTCTGAGCAGCAAACACTGAGCCCTGGAGTTCTGAAGTTCTCTCTGGGTAAGGTTTCATGTGGCTATTTTGGTTTGCTTTACAGGTAATGGGTATTACAAATTTAGCCCATCTCCAGCGGCCGGCACCCAAAAGTGAGAATAGCTGTCTTTGGGCAGCCCAGTGAAGGAAAATATCCATTTCTGTGCTAACAGACAGGCACTGTGTGTCTCACCAAGAACACTAACACACAGCCCATTCTGCCAAAGTTAGAACTGATAGCATTGATGATATGTGTCTTGCTCTTCCTAGTTGAAATTCCTATAAAACCTTGAACATAGCCTGTTTAAAACTATTTTTCTCTCTTTTAAGGGAAAAAAACCACCACCCAAACAAAACCCACACACCCTTTTCTATTACTTTGTAGGAAGGAAAAGGAAAAGGAAAGCTGATGGCAGAAATTCTGAGGATTTCACTTTCTAACTGATGAGACTTACATATAGCATTGTAGTCAGATATATAATCAATTTCACATGTCTGAAGTAGTGGAAACTTATGAAAATTATAGAAATAGAGAGATAAATAGGTTCCTTTAAGCAAAGACCAGCATAATCTTTCTGGTCAGTTTTACCTCTAAGAATGTGCCATTTAGATTTTAGCTGCTAATCAGGAAGGTGTATCACAGAATTATTTGAGGGGTTTTTTTTTAAAACACCCCCTAATGTTTATTTTCCCTGAAAAGAGTAGACTACAGTGAACCTTCTATTTATATTTCATCAGTTTCTGGACCTCTGTTTGTTCTAATAAAAAGCATAGCACTGCCAACTCAAACAGCAATGTGGTGAGAGTTCCAGCAAACAAGAAAAAACAACTTCCACACGTACAAATAAAAGGACTGAATGGGACCAATGATAACCCAAATACCAATGTGGCTCTCCTGCTTTTTTCAAAGTCACAAGCCATCAACAGTTCAAAATCTGTACTAAAAGGGAGGCTTGCAGAAAAACTGAAATGGAACTTCAAGGTGTGACAATGATGGAGAGCTCTTGAGGATTTCTTGTGGTAAAGCAAGACCAAGGTTGCCAAAAGAGCTATTCCAGTAATTCAAAAGCCATTTGTGTTATCCAATACTGTAGTTATTAAATCCAATTCTAAAAAAACAATTAAATAATTACAAAATAGTATTCCAACAACATTCTTTGCCTCACATACCTCTGCAACTGTTTCCAGCCTTTTCATTAGGACTTGCCTCAGGAGAGCTGCCCACCAACTTGTCCTTTCTCATGCCAATAAGGCCTGCTTCTTTGCCATATGGGCCGAGTGTCTGTGCAAAACAATCTTCCCCCTGCAGGAAGAAGGGGAGCTGCACCAGTCTTTGTGAGGGTGGCATGGCTGACCCACTTTCTTTGGAAAGCACCTCCAAGCATCACACAAGTCCTGTGAGCACATTCCAAAGCCCCCTTCTTTTCTGTTCACCCCAGAGGCAATTCCTTGGCAGCCTCCCCTCGGTGCTTCCCCCTGACTTGTCCCTGTCAGGGCTTCCTTTGAGTAAGTGCTGCTACGCCTGATGATGTGGAGGCAGCTGCCAGGAATGTGCAGAAAGAAACCTGGAGTGCGACTTTCAGCTTTTGGATGTACAAGAAAATAGGCAGGGAGCTTGATATATATATTTTTTAGTAATTCTAGAATATGGTGGGAAGAGCTAGAGGAAAACAAGACCAAATATAATAATTGTACAGGTATTTAGCAATGGTAGCATAAGCACCACTGATGGCATTGCTTGTATCCTCACAACAGCAAAACCAATTGCTGAAGGTTTGCAGCATAGGACTGGCAATATTCTAACCCGAATTGTCAGGCCTGAGGCAAGGCAGTATGCCCATCCCATGTTTACTGAAAAGTATAGAGAAGTATATTGTTTGCGTAGCAATGAGCACCAAGGAACATCTCTGACCTAGTGGTTTTGCCTGAAATAATTGTAAAAATAACCATTTGCATGTATGCAGTAAGTGAAGAGGAAATGAAGGATGGAAAGAGTAGTTATGAAATTTTGCTTTCCTTCAGAAAACCCTCTCAAAGGTTAAAGTCCACTTTGGCCTCAGCATTTCAGTGAAATGCATATAAACAGTTATGTTGTAAAACCAAGATGGATTTAAAATAAAAAAATATTCTCCACACGTCATGTATGAGATGAACCCCAGCTCCTCCTGATCACACAAGGTAAAGGCTTCTCATCGTAGTCATATGAACCATTTCCCATTGTCTCTGTAAATATTTTTTGGTTGACTTACACACCTACTTCACTTTCTCATAAAGAAACAAGAGAATTGTTCTGTTAATGACATTGACTGGAAAACCAAAAAGACAGACCTTCATTTCTCCACAAGCAGAATTTAAATTCAAGCTGGAAATGCAGGCTGACCTGCAAGAATCTGTTCCCTGGCTGTAAGTTGGATTTTTTTAATGGGAGAAAAGCAGGGGAACACTTCTTCATTAAGGAAGACAGGAAGTGAAGTCAGCACTGAAGCAGGCTTCCCCTTGTAATACTAGGAAAGAGCTATTTCAAAATCAACAACATGGAATAAAATCAAGGCAACTTTCCCCTGCCTGGATGAGTTAAGTCAGAGACCTAACTTATGTATGAAATATTGATCTCTTACTAGACAGTCATTATTAAGCTTGTCTCAAGCATGTGTATTGCCCCCTTGCTGGTACTTTTGCATATCAAACGACCTGGTTAATTCCCTCAGATTTGCTCTCAGAAAGTAGCTTAGATTTGAACTCTTAAATGAGTTTCAGTTTTCAATTATCCTTCAAGTTCTCCTAAAGAAAGTTCAACAAGCATAATATTCCCTGTAACATGCTGGAGGCAGAGAGTGCAAAAATTCTCGAATTTGAGAGGCAAAATAACTTCTCAATATAAACACTGCCATATGAAAGTGAGTAAGGATTTTTAGTTGTTGTTGTTGTTTTCTTTTTTTTAACTATGTAAAGAAAATAATCTCCTATAACATGAAGTGGTGACACATTCTAGCTTAAGAATTCTGAGTATTTACCAAATCATCTGGGAGGCTTCTGTAGTCTTCACAAAAGTGAGAGCCCTTGTTTCCCTTCAGAATATTGTATTTGAATGTTTGGAGTATGGGGGATATGCAAATCCAACCTTTTTTTGTTCTGAGTTCACTGTGTTATCAGTGCCCAAGCAGCACTCATAGCATCCCATTCTGAATGTTTTCTAGTGAATATGATCTTGTTGTTCTAACAAATCATCTGGGGTGACTGTGATATGCTTCCTGAAATGAGGTCACTAAAGGACACTTCAAAGGCCTGGATTCATGTATGCCTTATGGGTGTTCTCCATACCCAATACTACATCCCCTCGTGAGCTTCCTTCAACTTGCTCTTTCTCAAAGTGAAGTTCTGGCTAAAGAAGCATGAAAATCTCTGTTCCAAAGCACTGTGGCACCACTTGGAGACCTAAAGAAGCATGAAAATCTCTCTTCCAAAGCACTGTGGCACCACTTGGAGACCTGTTTCCTGAGCTCTGTGGGCTGCATAGCCCATGCCTGAAAAAATCTGAGGGAGAAGTTGTGGCATGAGGTAAACAACAAATGGATTAATGCTTCACAGGGTTCACCTGAGCTGTAAGGTTGCCTTTTTCTGCCACTAACCAGTTTTGCCAGTGCTTCCATGATAGACTCTGTCTTCACTTTTTAAAATGCTCACAGGCTCCTTGTGGATGGGATCAAATGACTGCCCTGTTCCCTTCACCTGTGAAATTTCAGACATGACTTGAAAAGGGCCATTGTTTCCCAGGAATGCCAGGCCTAGTCCAGGAAAGAAAGTCTTCATTTCAGCAGGAATTTGGAGTCTGCTTGAGAAGGCCTTGCAGTTAGTAGGTGAAAGCTGTGGCACATTCATTAAACCTCTGAACATTTATAGTGGCGGGGCCTCGCCCTCTCTGGGTTCTTTTGCTTCCCTGGCCAAGTGGGTGAGAAGGGGAAGGAGCAGGAAGGCTTCACCACTGCACCACTGGGTTTGAACTGTGATCAGCCTCCACAAACAGGGTTCTCTGTTCTTGCCTGTGTCCTAAGCATTTAGAGCACTCATGTGCTTTCATGTGAGTAAGGCTGTATGTTTAGTGAGCATTTTGAAAAACATTTCTAGTAGATTACTCTTGTATTTGAGAACAAGGAACAAATACAGTGAATGTGTCCAGGTTCAGACAGATCATGCCTGCTTCGACAAATTCAAAGTCACTTCTAGAGTGAAAACTGGGAATAGAAGCTATGAGAATACTTTGGTATTTTTAAAACCATTTGAAACATGAGCACACAGGCAACAAAATATACTGAGACTAGCCCACAATTTTACTATCTAAATTTAATATCTTCTTGTTAAATTTCTGGGATATTTTGTCAGAATGAGTTGAGAATATTGCCGGGATGGATGATGCTAATAATCCTTATTAGGAGTATTTGAGTTACTGTCATGAAATCTTTAATGCTTTGCACAGTAGATGCAGAACACAAATGTGAAGCAGAAAGTGATAATGAATAATATTATTAAGTTTGTAACCAGATGGGTAAGGGAAAGATGGGAAAAGGCTTCAAAGGATTTTTCAACCTGTTTTTCAAAGGAAGGAAGAATCTGACCTGAATATGAACTGATGATAATAAGTACTGTGCTTAGTGAGCTGAAGCACTGGAAAATTCATTTTTTGTACAAACACATTTTTTCTGTTTTGGTTTCAGACCTCACTTAATATCCAAATGTAACACTATTGACATTAAATACTCAGATTATAATAAACTGACTGTGACTGTTTTCTGGAAGTATGGTCCAGAATGCAATAATAGAGCTAATAAATAATGCATCTTAGAAAGCTCACGAATATAATTTATGACAACTTGGATTTTATTTCTTTTCTTTTTCAAGATGTTTCCTGTGAGCTAACTAAAAAAAAAGAAGTTTTAGCACTATGTGTCCTTAGACCCTGGTATAGATGGCACACAAAAGGAAGCTTGTCCTATTGGGACCTGGCTCTGAATCAATTACAGACGACAGAGAAATACTCTTTTGTGGCTGCTAAAGTTCAGGAATGAAATCTGGCAGGCTTAGCCAATTCCCTAATGCAGCATCCACATTACCAACATCAAATTGGCAGCTTTTGCCTGTCCCAATGGGGACAGGGTAATGAATAGATTTAGTTAAGGTGTCCTGACTCATCTACAAAGTGCCTGGTATGTGCACCAAGGCTCTCTTGTATAACTTCCAAAAAAGTGTCATTTAAAGAAAAATGAAGTTAAGAAGTTTTGCTGACTAGCACTGCTACAGCACACGACTGAGCTTCAGTCTGCTCCCACTGCCCTAGAAAAAGCTACTGTTCATTTTCCCTTTAACTGCTACAGGCTTAGGAACTATAGGGAAAGTACATTTCTCATAATCAATGATTTCTTAGTACGTTGTCAAGGAAGATAATTTCTTTATGATCTTCACATTTTCCTTTATTTTTCCCCTGTCACTTCAAAATAATTTACACCATGTCAAAAGACTGCTTGGCCTAATAGTAATCTTAGGTGATTTTCCTCGGAATGAGGCACTGTCATTCTTAAGTCCCCAGTGTGATAAAAACTTTAATAATAATAAATTTATTTTAATTTTAGTTTTCCAGTGAGGCTAATTTTCCAGTGAGGCTCTTCCCCCTGACTGTGCAGTGAAGATTGATAATGGACCCAAAAGTAACTACATCAGAAAGCCCAATGAAATCCAGCTTCTACAGGTGGGATTCTTTCCACAAGTATCTCTAAATATCTACTATTTTTTGTTGGTTTGTTTTAATAGAGACCATTCTTAAAAATTCCTTACCTTTATTTCTAATGCAAACAAAAAGAAATGGGAAATTTTTAGACTCAAATTGTATTTAATTTTTTCTATTCCCACTCATGTCCTTAGAATCCATGCCAATGCTCAGGAAAAAAAAATCAAATAAAACAAGGGTAAAAAAATTGTCCCCTTATACACACTCTTCTATTTAACCTTCCCTTTTCCTTCATTCAGGAAAGTGAAAGAGAATAAAATAGCCTAAGTTAAGTTCAAGTTTCCTTGTTTATTTTGGTTGCTTCTGCAAAGATTAGCAACATTCACAGACTCATAAAGCACAGGTGATCCAGTGCAATAGAAAGATAATAAAAAGACGAAATAATTTGAGTCACTGGAGTGATCTTTTGGACTGTTTCTTTCGATATGAAATGGAACTCTTAGTTTTTGAAGGGCTTG
The DNA here is from genome assembly GCA_013400315.1 of Bombycilla garrulus. Classification (NCBI taxonomy): domain Eukaryota; kingdom Metazoa; phylum Chordata; class Aves; order Passeriformes; family Bombycillidae; genus Bombycilla; species Bombycilla garrulus. Next base: position 709,770 of record VXBU01014403.1, read on the forward strand.
TGTCAGTAATTCTCATCTTCAAACTACTGTAAATGAGGTTCTATTTCACTGCACAAAATTGTATTGCACTGGTGTCTAACATGTTAGAAACGGAGCTCATGTGCATAATTATAAATACATGTATATGGATGTCCAGTCTCCATAGGATTTGTTTGTTCTTTCAATACTTTCAGATTAGTAATTGATTTGCTGCCATGCAGAAGTCCCCCAAGGAATTACATTAGAAAATAATTTTAAATATTTGCAGAACCTCCCAAGCAGAAGACGTTATAAATTTTAAACGCAGAGTGAGATATCATCCATTTTTCACCCCGGCTGTGATAAGCAATATGAAAAAAAAAGAGAGAAAAAAGTCTCAATAACAAAATCCACATTGAAAAGTTAGGCACTTTGAACTTTCCCATCACCTTACCAGTGTTTCCCCACAGGCTGTCTAAAAGACAACTCAGCAATGTCTGAATGGGGCTGCACACAATGGCTCCTTCACAAGTAGGTCTTTAATTGATTACGGCTGTGTTTATAGAAGCAGAAGAGAATTTACTCAAAATGACAGATTGCCTTTAGTGTTAAAATAGTTTAGTAATGTTAATGGTAAAGGAGGTCCCCGCCACCTCCTCTTCAGCTGCATGAAGCCCTAGAGATGAGCTCTTTGTTACTGCAGCCCCCAATGGCTTTTTTGCTCCCCCTCCTCCCCTTCCTCCCCTTCCCGCTTCCTTCGTGCTTCTAGAGCGGGATGCTCCTGGCTCCAGCGGCCGAACGGGCCGGGCGCATTCGCCCCGAGAGCAGCAGCCGGCCGGCTCCTGCAGAGGCAAGGTCCTGCAACAACGCAGATTCCATCAGAAATACGATAACGTAGAAGAATACACAGCACAAACCTCCGGGAACGCGTCCCAGCACCTTGCCTGTGTCCCTGTGCTGGGACACCCCGGGGCAGCGCTTGAGAGTACGGCCCAAGGGCCAGCCCATCCCCGGCGCTGCAGTAAGCAGCTTTTCCCTGTTTATAGTCGAACACCCGCAGTGACGAGGTCCCAGTGCGGCGGCTGGATGCGCTGGAAGCGCTGGATGTGCTGGAAGCGCTGGAAGTGCCTCGGGCCCCCGCCCCCTCCCGCGGGGCGCCCTGCGCGGGGGCGGCATCTCCCGGCCAACACTGACCCCTGGCAGCCAGCGCCGCAACTGCACGGCCGCTCTCCCGCCGGGAATGCCGGGCGCGCTCCCGCCGGGAATGAGGCTCCCCGCGCTCCCCCCGGGAATGCCGGGCACGCTCCCGCCGGGAATGCCGTGCTGACGCGAGGCTCAGTGTCACGGCACAAGAAGGCTTTCAGAATTACAAAGTACTTTACAGCCTTATCGCACCTGCCAAGCTCGGAGGCAAATGTCATCTTTGATTTTCTAATATAAAAAAAAAATTTAATATCTCCCACCCCGATATTTTTAAATTGCCATAAACAATGAGTTAACTACCGGAGGCTCAGAGTAATTTGGTTGACAATGATGAGCCATGGAGTTCACACACCTGCTTTCTTCCTTCTCCATAAAGGAAAGATAATGATTTAAAAGTCTTCTGTTTGGGTCTAATTCAGCTGAATTAGCTGAAGCTTGAGATAAGTACAAACAAAAAACCCGAACATTAGAGATGATGCTGTGTAATTAACTCTGTATTTGGAAGGCAGTGTTAATGTCATCAGACACTATATTTGATTTAATATCAAAAAATACTTTAAATGGATTCTTTCTTTCACCTATATGACTTCTAGCATCAGGAGAGAGCTATCATAAGTAAATGATGGCATTTCAAACAGACATTAATAAATCAGATGAATATGATCAATAGCAAAATACTCTGAAGAAGACTCAGGGGGCATAAATATCCCTGCCAAATACCTTTTAAGCTCTGTGCTGAATGCCTCTTGATTGGAAAACACATTGTTGTGATGCTTTTTAGTGAATTTGTCTTTCCCAGATTTCAGGCTTGACTTGCCACTGAATGACTCATCCTGCTGCCTGCTTCTATCTTCATGCTGAAATATGCTGCTAAAAGAACAACCTTTTAGGGAATAGTAGTATCTCCATTGTAAGAATCGGAAGAACCCATTCCCATAGGTAGTTTGGGCAGATATTAACAATGACTTTTGCTTTAACAACCTGCCCTAATGAGATCAAGCCTCCCATGAACTGCCAACCTTGGTGAGTGAGGACCTGATTTGGGATGGTGAAGTAAATGTTATTAGTGACATGATAAAATATTTATAAACAATACCCTTACTTTTCATATCCTAGACTCCTTAAACTCCTTTTATATCTGGAGGAGAAAAAGGTCACCCAGAGAGGTCAAATGAGGAAGTATTGCTTACTAAGCTTACAGTAAGGCTGTAAAATTGGCACATGACTACAGATTTCGGTTCACTTTTCAGTGATACCATCATTGCACTGCAAGAGCAACATGTGGCTACAGCACCTTCCACCTTTGCAACTGCAGTGTCAAGAAAGCCAAGAGGAATAATCTTTCTATACCCCTGAATTCACATGACTCTTCCAAGTCTGCTCAAAAATGTTATTTTTGTCTTTCATCCTCCATTAGGACTGTCTTTGCATATTTTTTCTGAAGACTCGAAACAGAATGGAACTGCTTAGGTGAACCTGAAATACTGAAAATATGTCCTTAAAAAAAACCAACCAACCAACCAAACAAACAAACAAAAAAAAAAAAACCAAAACTGAAACATTTCCAGTTTGCAGTTTTGGAATATACAGATCACCTGAGGCTGGCAAAAAACCACACATATTCAATAGATATGGGAAGGCCAAAAGCAAACATTAACAATAGTCCTACTACAATCTCATACAGAGTACATACTCATGCAAGAAATTTGTGACAGAAACAATATATCTTGTGCAAACTCACAGAGCTATAAATACATCCTGCTTCTTAAAACCACAGGAAATGTCAGAGTTGTCAGTTCCCAGAAAAACACATTCAGAAATTCAGAAATAACTATGTAATATTTGCTCTTGTAGATGTACCTCCCATTCAGGAGTCAGCTCAAGAAAAGTAGGATTAACCCTCCAGTCATCAATACAGTCCATCCTGGTAGACTGGAAAAATCAGTAATGAAATCTCAAGGTGAGTTTATGAGTGTGATCCTAAGTGTATGAGTTAGTGGGGCTCCCTTAAATATCAGTTTGGCTAATGATTAATTACTCCAGCTTTTTCTGTTTCTGGAGAAATAACGTTACCTTTGCTATATATCTGTTTACAATCCCTGTAGTTGACAGCCTAAAAGGGAAATCTGGCCTTTGATTTTTAAGTATTGAAAAGGTTAATAAATCCTTGTGCCTAACATATGACACTGCCTGGCACAGGCTATTATTCTGACAGATGCAAAAGCAGATTAAAAATCACACTTCACAGGAATAACACTTACAGTAGTAGTAGCTAGGACAAAACTTATTATAAGATCTGTCAATCCTGAGGCTTTGAGGTATATATTTCTTCCCCTGCACAGAGACAGGAGTGTTTATTGCAGCATTATGTCATCTATTGCTTGCTACTTTTTCTTCAAAACCTGTCATTAGCAGGGTATAAAGTGGTGAACAAGAGGGAACAATTAGTCTCCTCTTGCTAAGACATTTCTAGCACTCTCTGACCATTGGTAAAGTATGCAAGTGGAGTCAAGGAAGCACTGAGGAATTGCCTGAGGCCTGTTTTAAAATGCAATGGAACTCTTATGAGTGCTTCAAATTATTACTTTTTTTGATTAAGAAATGTTTTAGTGGAAATGAGGCATAAATCAATCTTGGTAATCATGGAAAATACTAACAATTTTATTAATTTGCTCCTCAAACAAGAGATAAAATTGTTCCTTTCATTTCATAACATCATTACTGAAGCTGCAGTCCCAAAGGCAGAATGACATCCTGAGCACAGAGTAGGCGGTAGTTTTGCCCTTCGGACATGTGGAAACACGGAGTGGCTCTGCACTTCTTCAGCTACCTATAGAGGAAAAACAGGCCTCTCCTCAAGCAGAGGAAATGCCCCAAAGATGGGGAGAAAACAAAGAGGAGTGGTTTTAAAAAGCTCAAAGATATTCTGAGGCAAAAATTCAGAGAATGTAATAAAGAGAAATAGAGTAATGCAATGGTTGTATTGAGTAGACTATTAGTGTTAAATAAGCAGTGAAATCTTACAGAACTCATCTACTACAAAATCACACATTTGCTTCTACGAATGTCTTGGTTGTCTGATGAAGATGTCAACTCAGAGAGTATCTAAAATAAAGTGGCAATATTGTATTCACACTTCCAAAGTGATACATGTTGTGGAGTGTGAGCTGCTTCATAATAAATGAATAATTTTGTGGAGACAGTTTTAAAAACTGCCATTGTTTAATGAGGTACTGGTGTCCTCCCTGCCCAGATTAAATCCTGTCAGGAATGGAGCAGTGCTGTGGCCCTTGCTGTTGTTCAACCCAAACTGAGCATGAAGAGAACTACAGAAACAAGAATTTCCTTGCTCCCACTTCTGATGCAGGCAGTAACATGGGTATGCATTAAATGAGTATAATGTGTGGCAATCCTTTAGAGCTGCAGTATCTGCACTGTGACTGGAGCTCTGCCCATGGCTCAAGTGTGGTGCCAGCTGGGCAAAGCAGGAAAGCTGGGGCAAGGTTTTGCTCTGGCACTGCTGAAATTCCACACAAGTGGTTTGGGGTCAGAAAATACGATTATGCTAACAAATATGATACAGGCTAAAGAATATCCCTCACTAATCTCTGCATCAAGTTCCTTAGCTGGGCAGAGTCCGATCCAGCTCTTGGTGACAGCTGCAGGACTTTTTCAGCTGACATAAATGGATTATCTTTGATGTTGGGTACTTAGGAGAATGAGCAGGGCTTTCACTGTGTTGTTGGGAGGGACATTTTCTCATGTGGTGATTTGCATGGATTTTAGTGACTTTTGCAAGGTACTGTCCGGGGATAAGAGTTTCCTCCTTGCTGACAGCATCTGGACATCTCAGTGTCTCAATCCTCAATTACTCTGCCTGGCTAGTGGTCTGCTATAATCCTGTCAGAATACAATCAGAAAGAGGGTGTGGTATGTGACAAATGTAATGTCTTTCTCTACTGCAATAGCTTACAATTAGGGATTTCTGCTGTATCTTCTATTACAACTTTCTATTGACTGAATGTTCATATTCAGTAAAATATTAACACATAGGGCTTATTTTCATTCTTTTTTTTACACAAACAACATAAAGATTATCCTGTGTCCAGGAGGCTCTAGTTGCCTGCTCTTTATAAGCTCAGCTTCGTCAGGAGACTCTTGCTTCTCTATGGTACATGCTGGAATTGATAAATCAGGTTTTACTTTGAAAAAGTGGGGGAGCCTGACTCAAAATATGTTATGTGCCTTGCTGAGCCTTTCTCTCAAGAGCTGCTTTTATAAGAATTGCATATTCCTTATACACACTCGACTAATGCACTTTGTGTATTGCAATATGTTCAAAATTGATGTATTTAGAAATTCTGGGGAAGCTCATTCCTCCCTGTATTTATATGTAGCATATTTCCATCTGTGGCCAATGTGCCCAACATCATTCATATTCACACCAGCTTGTTTTAATCACCTTACTCAGATGGCAATTCAGATATTAGTTTTCCTATGAAATTACAGAGTAATCTGTCCTGTAAAAGTGACTTTTTATTTTTGTTTCCTACCCAGAGTTTTCAGCTCTCAGTGTAAGTACCTGAGATGGATCTGTAAGTCTCCCTCTAACAATATAAGCTATTCCTTCTTTTTTCATCTAATTCCCTGGTGTTTTCACAGTCTGAGATACTTATTTTAAACACCAGAGCAGTCTAAATATATCAGTGGACACAGATGTTTTTCATTGTACACATCCTCTGCAGGCTTTATTAAATTGTCTGCAACTAACCAGTAGGAATGAGCCTCTTCATTGTGTCACACTTTCTGTTGGCTTGTTCTCCTGGGCAGGTCTTGGTGGTGCAGCCCAGTCAGACACACTTTGGGCAAACCTTGACACACAGGGCATCCTGATGTGCTCCTCCATGTTTCTTTCCACTTGATAAAACCATGGAGAAAATTCCAGGGCTTAGAATTCAAATCCCAATACGCACAATAACTATTTTTTCCCCCATATAATAATTATGAAGCCTTTATAGTCATCATAATCCTGTTTTGTACAAGAGCCCTAATTAAAATAAAAGCTTGGTGTTGACCCATAACTGGCTTGTGATCTCCTCACATACTCATCAACTTACCTTCTGCATTTTGCTTTTATTTGCCCCTTCTTGCACATTTTGCTTTGCCAGTGTGCCACTGTTAGGTTGCCAAATTGCTACCTGGAAATTGCATTTACAGTTTCCAAATTATATGTTAGGTTTTCATAATACCTTAAATAGAAAAACATTTGAAGAAGGTCTCAACAATACAGTCTTACATTTTCCTGCCTCCTGAGGTAATTTTGCCAAGTAAACTCTGAAAAGACACGGGTTTGGGATGCAAATCAGGTCTTTGTTATTTACATAACCCAAGTCCTTGCTCTTCTTTTCCATTTAATGCTTTAAGTCATGCAGACATAAAAAAATAAAGACAATGTATTTCAGTGGAAATATACCTAATCCTAAGCATATTTCCTATGCGGAAGAAAGGGATAGATAATTTACCAATAATAAGACTATTCTATTAATGTAAATCTATCTACACACTTAAATATCATCAGATATTCAAACCATGCCACCTATAGGAAAATTAGGACTGTAATAAATGTCCTAGAACATGTTAAAATGAAAAATAAAAAAATGGTTCATCATAATGAATGCAGTAATTTATGTCCTGATTTGATATAACCAAAAATCACAGATAAGGAGGTCATTCAAGATTAGAAAATGCAGATATTATTTTCTTATTCTGTGGACCAGAAAAACTCATTTTGACAGTTTTTTAGTCCAAATACCCTAGGTAAAAAATATAATTTCTCTTTTTTTCATTTTGACAGCAATATTATTTTCTGTTGTTCTCAAAAACCTTCTTTATTACAATTTTCCCTAACAGGACTGATTTTTCTCCTGCTGTCAGACATATGTGTATGACCCTTAATATAAGGGAGTTGGAATATATATATATGTGTGTGTGTGTGTGTGTATGACCCTTAATATGAGGGAGTTGGAATATATAAATTACAACATACATTTCTGTATGCTCATCTATATTGGAGTGAAAGACTTCCTGATGGGAAATACCAGTGACTTCTTTGACCAAACAAAATGGACAGAGAGAAGCATTTTTATGTCACCCACTCACATGGTTGCAGATGTTTTAAATGCATCATTATGCCAGATGGCTTTTCCCTCTCAGAACTTTATCATTTAGTTTTAACTATAGAGCTTTGAGTTTTGTGAATCTGGATGAACATGAGTCATCTGTACACATGACTCATGTATATGTCCTTGGTAAGAATTCTATCCCAGATGCTGATGAATAATAAACTTTAAGGAATAAATGAGGTCAAACAAATAATGCAGGATTCTACACTGAATAGAACAGAGATCTGCTGTTAACTGAGAAAATGGCTGGGAAATCTCAAAACTGGACTAACCTGCTGTGGCATTCTCTTCCTACTTGCTGTGCATTCCTCCCCTTTTGGCTTTTAATACTTTGTGCCACGCAGCAGCCGTGTCAGCAACTGGTGTAAGCAGGGTCTGAGACCCCAGTGGTACAAGAGGTCTCTTTTTGGGCTAGGACAAGCAATGATGCTGTTATGGGACATTGTCCTGCTTGCCTCTCTTTGGCACAGGCTGGGTGACACTGGGAATGTCTTTAATCAGAAATGCTTCCATCAGTTACTTTTTGCCAGTTTTCCCAATGGGAAAAAAAGTTTTTGCAATAGCACATAGTAAAATTAGAATATATTCTCTTTCTTTTATGTAAATTCTTTGAAGCCATTTTCAATGGTAGAATGGGTTTAAATAAGGGTGAATAACATTCACTTAAACTATTAAAACACTGCTAAATAGAACAGTTTTCGTAGCAGTTAAATCAAGTTTCTCAGAAAAAAAAAATCACTTCATCTACAATCAGCTGCTGGTTCAAAAGGTCTACAGTCATCAGGATAAACATTAAAGCAGAACACTTCCAGATTAAACACTCAGTTCTGAACAAAACACAAGTTAATGCATATATATATGTTCCCATTGAGCTTACAATATTATCACATAAGTAATTGGAAAGAGATAAGAAGCAACATTCCACATTGGTAGAGTTATTAAAGATAAGGTAAAATTTATTAGAAAAAGAAATACAAAAAATGTTTATAATAAACTTTTTTTCTGGCAGGACTTACCCAAAGTTTTATTCAATGTATTCATACTACCTTAATCTGTGGATTAGATTGGACATTCTAGTGAATATTCAATATTGGGAGCCTCGAGTTGAAGCTTCCTTTACATGATACTGCTCAATTGTGTCAAAGCAATTCCTGCAGACTGGAACTGTCTGTGGTAGGTTCTGTAAAAACAATGTAAAAGGAAGTATTGCTTCAGGATATTTGAATTACATACAAGTTTTCAAAAATTCACTAAAATTAATGGAAGGAACTTGTTATACTTCAATAGACAGTGGATGAGGCTGAGCATCTTCAGTTTCCCAATCCATAAATGGGGCTCTGCCCCTGTGCTGTTCCAATGGTGAGACCATGGCCTTATTTCAGACCTGGTGTCTCAACCTGGCAAGGTGGGCAAGCTGGAGAAGGTCTGAAAAGGGAGTAAAGAATCAAGGACTAGGTATGAATAGACCTCACAGGTCAGAGGTACTTTCCTGTTTATATGTAAATAAGATAAACAGTGATAGCACTAAACTTTGCTGCTTGTCCATGGCATTGGCTCACACTCAGTGCACCTGTCACTTCTCTTGCACCTCAAAGGCACTGATTTCCTGCTGTCTTGTATCTTGTGCAGACACTTGTCTCAGTGCCAACTGCCTTAAACTGTACTGGATTTGATGGATGAGCTTTATTTGCAGCACCTCTTTCCAGATTGCTGAGATATCTTTGATTTTTGTTGCTATGTACCTGGTCAGCAAAAGAGAATCATCAGCAAGACACAACTTTCTCAGCAGACTTTTTAGCTGATGCTATGTTTTAGAAAATGATATCTTTTATGTATGGTTTCACTCAGATAACTGCTTCCTGATGCCTTCCTCAGTTCTTAGATGTGACGTTACTCTAGGCAAGCCCACAAACCCAATATCCTGTCAATTCTGAATGCCTGCAGCACAAAGGAAGGGAAAACCAGCTTTTTTCCTGCATGGACTAGAATACATTGTTTAAACTGGATTTTTGATGCAAAAGCAGCAAAGTTCAGTGACAATTCAGTCCTATATTAAAGCAAGATGAAGTCCTATTGCAAACTTCTGATGACTTGCTATCTGTAGCATGATTTTGCTGCATAACAACAGGAGGACAGACCATTTTCTGAATGTTTGAAAAATAAATTATACAAGTACAGACTGTACTAGACACTGCACAGAAGAGTGGCTTAGCACAATCTAATGATCATGGAAAGCACAGCTCTCCAAGATAATTAAGAAAATCCTGGGAGATCTTGATCAGTCTAGTGAATGGTCAGGACATTGCAGTGCTGGGGCTGAAGGCTGATCACGTTCTTACTCTTGTACTCACACTTTCCAGCTAAACAGTAACCAGGAGGCAGAAGAGATTATCACTAAGGTGAAAATCAAATACTGTCTGTTCTCCTGGTTTCTAGTAATGCAGCACCAACACAGGGTACAAATCTTTCTAGACTACTGCTTTACTCTGATTTACTGTAATACCAGCTGTAAAATAATACAGAATTACACCATTTTTACTTCACCATTATTAGACTTCTGTGAATTACTTTTATTTCCCTCATCATTGAATGAATTTGCAGTATGTACTTTCTAAGTAATAAAAGAAGTACTTCTATATATCAAACTATTTGAAAGATCTTAATTTTGAATTTACTTTTATTTAATCATACAGAAGTACAATTAATAAAAAATTCCCGTGACTCATTTGCACATCTTCTTGATAGCCAAGCAAACATGTTATATTGTACTTACAAAAATTATGTGTTTGATGGTAACATCCATTCCTGATGTTCCTTAGAACCACAGTGTTAAGTGCCAATCACAGATTCATTTTGCAGTATAATTCACCAGAGAATTACTCTAGTTCCGTGATATTCACTGGGAATTTTTCTTCTTTGATGGTGAGGGATTTAAATGCAGAAAAACTGTATTTTAGGCCATGTTAATAAACAATATAAACAATATACTCAAGGAAAAAAGTATATTTTCTTAACTGGAAAGCTAGAGTTGGGATTTGAAAGTTATAACTTATTCTGAGCTGTGTAGAGCACTTTTTCTGGTTTTCCAACTAGAGCACTTCTATAACACTAAAATAATACAAGCCAAATAAATAGATTTAGAATGAAAAGGCATGAATTTGTTTATGGACAATTGTGGTATAAAGTAGAAATAAAATTATCAGAGACTTTTTTTCCCACTGGCTACTTTTCTAAAAGTCAGAATTTATGGAGACTCTTGTTTTCATTGAAGGAGTTTTGTTGGTTTTTTTTTGGTTGTTTGTTTGGGGTTTTTTTTTTGCTTATATTGTGTATGCATTCCTCTAATATATATATATATGTATGTATGTATGTATATGAACTAAGACTACTATAACTTCTAAAAATACAGCTGGAGAACCAGTAAACACATTGGAATAAATATGTTAAAATCTGTATGGTTGCTTTCTGAAATACTAATCTCTTGAAGCGTGTTGGGATAGCTAAAAGTGGTGACTACAAAAAAGTGAGACTGATATGCAACAAAAATGTTGAGCTATTGTTTATTGTATTCAAACACAGGGTCACCAAATTAATAAGTGGGTCCTATGCACCATTATGGACAGAATCCAAGCAATTTGCTCAGTGTTTTATTATTTACTGCTTGCTATTTATTAAACAACACTTTCACAGAAGTGGAAGGTTACCTCAGCTTTTTGCATTTGAACTGTGGGATATGTTCCCTGTCTGGGAGATATTACAGCTTAACAGATGTCTCCCAGATGGTCTCTGATCCAGTCGTACACAGGAGTCAGGTCAGCAACTTCGGAAATAAAATTCAACTCACAGGAAATACTTATAGTTGATTCAGCATAGAGCAATATGACCTTTATAAGTGTTGAAGGAAAAAGAAAAAGTTTACATACTTAGAATAGAAAGCTTTTGGGGAAAATATCAGAGAAAATTTTAGTTTGGCATTCCTAGGGCTGACCCAAAGTTAAAAAAAAAAAAAAGTTTAATAGAATAATGAACTTTTTAATCAAAATATTAATGAAACTTTTAATCTTCTATTCCTGTGGCCTACTCAATTTAAAAGAAATTTGACACAAAATACCTAATCTTTCACATACCCTAAGTGCAGTTTTAATATGTAGACACCCAACTTAGGCACTCTGCAAACCCTGCATTTAAAACGACAATAAATATTAATGTTCATAGGTATCTGTTTGAGGCGTTATTCACAAAGACTAACTCCATGATCCCTAAAGCCAGTGCAGGAAAAAAAAATCTACTAAGAAGTACTCTGTATTATAAATCTCTTCTAGGGCAGGGAAACAGCAGCATCTCAGGCACTTGTTAAAGAAAGGGGAACAATCCTGCTCTTGTGGGGTTAGCTCACAGCCAGACCAGCAAGCAGAAACCCCATGTGGTGGGACAGTAGGAGCACTCGGCTGGCATAGGGAACACAGCAGAGCATGTATGCTTGTAATGTTCACAAAGAGGCCACAAAAGAAAACAGATTACTAAAACTTGCACTTGTATGCAGTTTCAGTTACTAGTGTCATCTATATGGCACTGTCATTTGATATGTGCTCCATTTTTTTTAGCCTGCTTTGAAGCATTCTTGCTGCACACCAAATTCATTTTAAATTGGCTGGTGCGCTACTTATTTGTGCCAAATGCAACAATTAGTTTTAAAGTGGATTTTAATATCCTGAAGGTAGATGGTACATTTTAAAGGCTTTACAGAAAGCCGAGGTCATTGTGCTCGTGTCTGGGCATCAGAGCCTTCAAGGCACCAACAGGTTTTAAGGGCCCTGACCAGCCTCAGGTGGAGCCTCCACTCACACTCCTCATCCATAGGACCAGGAGCTGTTTTTAAGCTGAGCCTTTGGCTTTCAGTGGCATGGACAGCACTGCTGGAGGAGTGCTGGTCTAGCTTAGTGCTTGTCATACCTGCACTTGGCTGCTGAGCTCCTTGATTTGGGCCTTGACCTTCAGACTTCACCTTGGACTACTGCAGTGCTGTGGACCTGCCTGGCAACTCCTGGAACTGATCCTGCTGTGTGGGGGCTGACTCTGTCCCTCCATGTCAGACCTGGATCATCACAGTGACCTTGGGATGGGGACTCTTAGTTGGATGTGGTGGCTGTCTCTGGAAGTTTCCTGCTCACCTTGCTCAGGTGCTTTGGGGCCGTGCCCTTGCTGCTCTGTTTTTCTCAGCTCCTACCTTGCCTTTTCTGATAGCCAGAGATGCTGCCCACTGAGGCTTACTCTTGTGCAGCTTGTCCTTAGTCTTCAGTATATCTTCTCATTATGCTGTGGTAATTAATATTTATTAAATTTCATTTGTATCTTTCTGTTCTAGATTTTCTATTCCTTTTTCTCTTCAGGGTTCCCGTTGATTTCACCCTTCCTTTCATACCCTTCTTCTCAGGTTCTCACTAGGCCTCATAGTTGTGGATCTCACTCCTCTCTCAAATTCCCCTGCCTCTTCCTCTAGGAAATCCCCGACTATTGTCTTCAGTAGAACTACTTCTTTGATGAATGAAGATTTATGACTTGATCTGTCCCTAAATCAAGCACTTCCTCAGGTGGCTTCCTCACAAAATACATCAGAATAATTTTACAGAAATTGAGAGAAAAATCTCAGGAGTTATACGAGAAGTAATTATTTATTACATATTCTTAGTGAAATCCAAGAAAGGTCACTGCACTTAGAGGACTGAGGAGGAGTGGGGGGTTGGGTGTGGAATAAAATGCCAAGCTCTTTCTTAACTGAATCTTAGGTGTACAAATCCCAAGCTCTTCCTCTTTAAAATATTCCTGTAAAGTTTCTCTTAACAAAATTATTACTGAATAAGCAGAAAGGAAAACGCCATCATGGTTTGGTTTGATTTGGTTTATTTCTGGGCTAAAGTTCTGGAATAAGTAATAAGTTAGAAGAATGTTCTGCAGTAAATGCAGTGTTTGACCGACGTGCTTCTTTCAGAGCAGACAAGAAGTTTCCTCCACTAACTAAAGCTTATGCAAAATATACATAAGGATTTGCTATCCGGTTCCTTCCATCACGGGGTAAAAACCAGAAATGTTACTAGAAGATTTCATGAACCCCATGCAGGATTTGTGTATTTTCTACACTGATGAGCCTATTTACAATCAAAAGGGCAAGGTATCAAAAAAAGAAAAATAAAACCCACTAAACCAAGCAAACAATAAAAATAAAATTAACAAAACCAAAAATAACCCCCCCAAAAAACAAAACACCAAAAAATGAGGCAAAGTGAAAAAAAAAAAAAACACAACACCAACAGGAAAAAAACGCTGCAAACCAAAGCCCCCCAACAGCACCTGACTACAGCCACACAGGGGCACTGCGGCTGTGCCTCAGCACAGCTCTTGGAAGTAGCATCAAAGCAGCTTCCTCTTATCTCTGTCGTTACAGTCGCAAGGAGCAGCTCTCTCATGAAGCAAATAATTGATTTCCCATTCCCCCAGCATTCATTTTTGCAGCTTTCTGGTCCAAGCATTTTGCTGAATATGAGATTGGAATTTGTTTGGTTGTTTTTTTTCCCCCGCTATGTGACGCAATTGAGAATGTCAGGTATTGGTTCATTACAAATTCTTTTTCTATGACATGAATCAAACCATAGCAGCCAAAGTTTCTACATTTCCAAACCTTCCCTTTGTCATTCTGATTGTCAAAAGCATTTTATGGCCTCTTGATGGCCATGTTCCCAAGGCTATGTTCAACAGTGCCTTGTTTCCATTTGTTTCACCATTTCATTTCACTGCTATATCCCTACAGCAGATACAAAGGCTACTTTAGTAACTAAAAAGGCAGTATTTCTTCCTCATAAGTTAAGGAACTAAGAATAGGAAATTTCAGTGATCCCCTAGACAGAGTATACCATCTGCACATTCTCCTTTGGTGAACAGTAAATTTAAATTGCAGCTTTCCTGGTGGCTTTCTGATCTGAACTATACTGTATGATCAGACTTCAATCCAGCCAGTAATTAATGGCACTAATGTGCTTCCAGCTTGGTGCTGAAGGGCTCTGCTTGAGGCAGAGTGCTCAGCCCCAGGCCCATAGAAGCTTTTGGCAAAGGGAGCAGTCTGTGTGTAACACTGGGATACCATGAAACTTCACAGAATGGTCTTGTGCCTAAGGTATCCTGTCTGACAAATATTTAATAGGATAAAGGGATTACTCAGATGATGATCTTTCACTTACAGACCTCTTCCAGATCATTGTGGAAGCACAAAGATGAAGGCAGATCCATGCTTCACTGCATAGATTTTATTAAAACTGCACTACAAAAAGAACTGTTCTAAATGTATAAACTACTTGGTTAGCCCCAGAGTATTTTATCTAGAAAAAGAATGTTTGTCTCGGGAGGATAATTAATACTTAAATATCATAATATAAACATGAAAATAATTTGTTTTATAAAAGCTAGGGGGAAAAGGTGGACTTAGGAGAGTGTGCAATTGAAAGCCTTTCAAAGCAGTCATGCTTGTATTCAGTAGAACCAGAATAATAACATGCTAGATAAGAACTCTAATTAGGGTACAAGAAGCAGGTCCTAGGGGGAAATAAAGCCATTTATATTGTGTCTTAAATGAAGCAGAGCTACAGAGTAAATTTTTTAGACACTCTGCACTGGAAAGAATTTTGCCACTAGTAAATACCCTTACATTTTGCTGTTTGGCTTAAAATAGTGTCATCTCATTCTCTTATACTTCTTTCAAATAAGACCTGATCCAATCTCTAGGCTGACTTTGGAACAATATATAAAGTGTAGATGTACACATCAGATATTAATGATTGTTTGAGCTCTTTTATTTAGCAGTAAAAGTGGGAAGTCCACTTCATTTCTATATGAAATTTGTTATCCTTTTCCGTGATTTACACAAAGACTTAGTGATATGTGAGCTGCTGTAATTCAAGTCAATAAATCTCCAGAAGACTTTTAAAGTTCTCAAAGAAAATTCTTTTTGCAGTACAGAAGCTTCTTCTGCAAGAAGAATGAATTTCTCACCAATGAAATTCTGCCAGAGAAGTAGATGTACTTCCTAGCATTAAAAAATAGAGTTGAGACACTTCTTTAAAAGAATTAAAAAAAAATCACTCAAACAGGATAGGAGTCTGTTACAACATAAGACTCAGAGTCTGGGAAATATATAGGTTTTTAAAATGGAAATTATGGTGATGAAGCCTTTTGAATCAATTTTAGTCCTTACAATTGTAGACCAATAGTTTTAAGACCAGAATAAGTCCAGGTAGATATTCTTACTGATAGCGAAGAAATACTTTACACAGTACCTGGATATCAAAACCAATGGCTTTTAACCATTGCTGTGAGTCTTTTGGAAGCCAAGGCTGGCTGGTTAAGCCTGAAGAAAGCCAGAGGATTTTCTGTCGTGCTGCCCCATTAGAATGTGTTACTGCAGGGACACTGCAGCTGTGTAAGCATGTGCTGGACACTTGGAATCCCTAGTGCTGGATCCTGGTGGCACAATATTTTCAGCAACTTTTAATGGCAATTTCTTATCTTCTGGAGTTTTAAACTTCAGGTACTTGTTGCCTACATAAGTATATACTATCTTTTATAGGAAGGTGTTTTTGAAGGTGACACTAAGCTTACACCCGGAAGTGAGTATTATCCTATGTATTCAACAAAATTACTGCAACTTGGTGATTTTATACAAGCCTGCCTCAAAGTAAATTAGTGCAAACATGTTCAAAATAAGAGTTAGCACAGCTATGCGACAGGAGCTCAGTTTCAGTATAATGTTTGCAAAAATTAAGCTTACTTTTTAAATGAATGTGAATTACCCCTCACCTCAGAGCCTGCTGTAGATAGAACAATGTCCCAGTGAAGCTGGAATTGTAGTGTCATGTAGGCATTTCCTGATCAGACTCCAGTGTGAGTGGCAGATGCCATTTCAGTGAGGGAAAAACAGGCTTTATGTACTCCTTACCTCTCAGAGAGTGTAATTTCCTTGCTTACATATTGAAAATAAGATCCAGATCTCTGACTGGCAGAAGTGTGCTACATGCATGTCTGAAAGTGGGAAAGGCTGATATTAAACTAGTTCCAAAGCTCTTTTCTGCTGGAACTGACTGGCACTGACCTAGCTTGCAAGCTGTTCTGAATTGTATAACCTGTTTTCTTTCCTTCTCTGGTTTTGACATATGGGGATCACCTGAATGGAGCTGTGCCTTTAGCACTTCTGTACAGAAGATAGCTGGTTGAATATGTTTGCTTTGTCTGCTGCAATCAATTCAGCCTTATTGTACTACAATTTCTAATAAGAAAATGGAAGAACTGCTGCAAAAAATAAAAAGTGTTCCTAGGAGTTCACAGAAATGGCAAATGGTAAAAAAACCAATTAGCTCACATGAAAGAATGCTGTTCTCTTGAAATCACTTTGAGAAGATCATCAGTACAATGGTGTCATTTGTGAAAGTCCAATGGGGCTCTTGGCAAAGACTCCCAAAAGTGTGACTCAAACCACTGCACTTTTAAATGTAAAAGCTGCAAATGACTTATGAAACAGAAAACAGAAGTAATGCCTACGCAAATACATAAGATCACTTATTTTTTTAGCAATAATTGCTAAATAGAAATGTCCTCCTTAATTCCAGATGCTCTTACAGCACAGAAAAATAAATTGCAAACCTGAAACTAAACCCACCATTCTGACTATGAGCACAGATAAACAGAAATAAATATAAATATAAACATGAATTAGATCTCTCAAATCTCTTCTCAGTATACTTTCCCCTTTTTGCAAAAGTCTTTACTCAAAGCAATACACATCTGCATCTCAGGAGAACATAAGAACAGCTACAAAAATCATGTGAATTTCCCCATATTGTTAGAAAGAGCTATTGCTAAGATGTCTGAGCTATAAGGATTTGTATAGAAACTCACCAACCTACATGTTCTTACAGCCACAATGCACATAAGAAAAAGAAAACACCAACTTCTCATATATAAAAATGCTGCAGAGTTCTATAAAATAAACCAAAATGTTAACAGTACAGTATCATTTGCAATTAAGAGTCACAGCATCATCTAGTGGTCAAATATGAAAAGGAGAATTCGTAGTGGATTATCCATTGGTTTTGTACTTTATTTAGACAGAAAAACTCAAATAAAGAAAATAGCTGCTTACACACAGGAAAGCAGTTACCAGACCTAAAGCCTTCTTTAAATATCAACTTCCTCTTTTTGCAAAAAGTCATTTTTACAGCAATCATTTTGCAGTCTCTGAACTGCCACCATGAAAATCAAATTTTACCCAGTAGTATCGTCATTTGTACTTCAAAGCTGCTCTGGTGGTTTTCTTTTTTACCTCAGTAATCAAAACATTTTGGTCTGAGGCTTCCAAAACTCTTAACAAAAACCCCACATTGCTGGGCTTGTGTAGCTCACAAGAAATGAGGCAGGAAAAATATCCTTTGAGTTTGAATAACATCTAATACTGCCTATAACTCCAATACTTTTGATCTACAGAGTTGTTATTGCAGCAATGACCTCGTAATATAGGATGTTGGCCTGCAGGCCAGTAAACACAGTATTGCCATTAGTAATAAAGAGCCACAGGCTTTCAAAGCCTCAGGACTGAGGGATGTCAGATTTGTATTGCTTGAACTCACATAGGCTTGTCTGGAGCTCTGTCTTAACTTGTTTAGATGTAGTGTCAATTTTTCTCATGAGGTGGCTATGCCAGATTTCATTTACTTTTGCCTCTGCACTGAAAACCAGATTTGATCTAAGCTGTAGTAACAAGTAGTAATTCTGTGGAGAAGGAAATATTTATTACTAATGCAGAAACACAGGACTAGCATGACAGCAGAGGCCCTGGAATCAATGATCTATATGGAGACACACATGCATGCAAACATACAAGAGCAACTTAGAAACTTTGTGGAAACTGGAGTGCTACACAGCATTTGGAACTCAGATTTTGATTCTGTTAAGGAAAAGTAAAAGCAGACTCCATTTGGAGAACCACTCAAACAGCCCTGGCTGCATAATCTACAGTTCTACAAGTCACTGTTTGTATACTTACAGATCAGACTGTCATTCTTACCAACTCAACTAATTTTAAATTCAATTTCAATTTTTGTCTTCATGAAGTTACCACACATTTATACAAATATAATCACATTCAAATTGATAAAAAAGGGAGAAAAAACCACTAGGAGGTTAATTAAGGCGTGAAAAAGCTTGTCTGTGCAGGTGGTGGAATCTTCACGGTAAAGGCTTTTTGACACCAGGCTGGAGAAAGTCCTGAATGATGGGGCTGGATTCCAGTATTGACCCTGCTTTGAGTAGGAGACTGGACTAGAGACTGCTGCAAAAGGATCTCCCTCCTTTCCCACCCAAATGAGTCTATAGTTCTGACTCATACTGATACTGCTAAACCACTTGCATTCTATCTCTGAATAAGCAAAGAACTCCTAAGCCACGGATTTCAACACAAAAACATAACGCATTGGTGTTGAGGAACTCTACTGTTCAAAAATCTACAAATTAAACATCTTGGAAAGTAAAAAAGGTAACATATTATTCATATATTTTGACTGTAGGCATGATGGTGAGAGAAAGTGATTTTTTTTTTTTACTTTCTGTCTTAGAAAAAACTCATGCACATTTTTTATCAGTTCGACTTGCACGTTGCTATGTTAAACCTCTGCTCTAGAGGTGTTCAGCTTCAGCAGCTTCATCTAACAGGGTAAAGATACTTTTAAAGAGCTTTTTTCTCTTTTTTTTGAGGGGGATTTTGTGCTAGGAGGAACAGGTGGGTTAAGAGCCATGAGATATTAGTTAGTTCAAGCGAAACAGTTCTTGTCAACTGTTCAGTGTAACTAAAGAGTACATATTTTCCTCAGCCTTCTCTAAGCAGAACTGGGAACAGTGTTCCTTAGTTCTGAGGGGAAAACATACTTGAAGTTATAAAATTATTTCACCATCTGGTGAATGATGTGCAGATTAATAACTGGAATGTACTAGAGCACTAAAAGGGAAACAGGATGGTTTGCTTTGCCTACAAATTTCACAGATCTGCTGCATAAAAAGTTCTCTGAAGTCATTACCCAGGAGTGAACTACAAGTCAGGCCAATTTAAACAGGATGCAGCAGCACAGCCACCACAGGCTTGCTTTTACAATTGTTATCTTTCCATCTGCTACAATTGCATGTTGACCAGCATATCCCAGAAAATCTTCTGGACTTTATACAAACCACAAGCCACACACAGAACTGGCTAGGCTGGCCAGTGTTACTTTTAAGGTTTCAACAGCCTCCGAAAAATAAAGCCCAGTACTGCTGGTGTTACCAAGGGAGAAAATACACTTCTCCATTTTCACACAGTGTCAATTATTCCACCTGTTTCCCAGTTCCTAGGTAATTCACAGTTCATAGGTAATTCCTAACTTGTGCTTATGGCAGGAACAAAAATGCAGCGACAGCTCCTGTAAGAAACTGCTCCTATATTTCTGCTTTTCTCATAGATCCCTTTAGAAGATCCTTTATTACCCAACTCCTGGATTGACATCTCATCGACCTAATGAGACTCCCGTGACCATCCACAATGGCCCAAACTGTCAGCGTTCAGTCACCAAATATGCATGGCGAAGACCCTTCAGGTGCACTGTGAACACAGCACCAGGTCCATCATTGTTCCACTCAGGAAAATGGAAGGGGCCTTGAGGACTTAATGAACTGAAGACCTTGCTTTTTGTATGGAGAGGTGTAGGAAATACCCGTCCCTACTGACCCGGTCCCCAGCCCGTTTTCTGCGCGGCTGGCTGCAGCGCGCCCCCGCGCAGTGCCAGAGCCTGCGCGTCCCCGCGGGCTCCGGCTGCTCAGAGCCACGGCGAGTCGCAGCATCGGGCAGCGGCAAGTGACACGGGCGGGCCTTTCGCCAGCCGGCAAAATTGACTACCGTTAGACCGGAGATTTCATCAATCATGATGGGGGAATTCCCTCTCTTTTTTAAGTTCACAGCCTATGTCCTCCAAAATAAGGCAGGCTTCGGAGCCGCCTGTGTGGCTGCGGCAGTAGGTGGCAAGAATCTGTCCATCCTCACTGCTCTCGCTGATTATCCCGTCACAGGTTGTAATTATGGCTGTGTTTCCCTCGGCCGGGCGCAGATGCTGCCCCGAGGCAGCGCCTGTGCCAGTCACGCCTCAGTACGTCGCTGTTAGGTGATGGAAGGAGGCACGAATCTCTGCAACTAAAGGCTGAAGAGAGGGCATTTTTGAGAGCAACACTTCCTAGGATTTGGTGTGAAGACAAGCTCCCCAGCGTTAAAGGGGACGCTCCCGGACACCTTGAGATCAGCACCGCGGACTCCCCCGGGCGGAGGGGGCGGTCCCGCCTCGGCGCGCACTTCCCGCCACCTCCGCTGGGGGCGCCAGTCTCGCGAGACCTGAGGCAGTGGCCTCGCCCCGGCTCTCGCGCGATTTGCGCCGCGGGTGGCGGCGCTGCCCGGCCCTGCGCGGCGATGGCGGCGCCGGGCGCTGAGGAGCTGCGGG
>VXBU01014403.1:730742-755363 GCA_013400315.1 Bombycilla garrulus
GGGCAGCCCCGCGGGGCGGGCGGGATGGCGGCCGGCTCCGGGTTCCCGTCCCGCCCGCCGCAAGCCCTGTGCCCGCGACTACGGCCTCTTGCTGCTCCCAGCAAGGCTGGGGTTAAGCAGTGTAAAAGAGCCTTTTGGCACGTGTAGGGATGCAGTTTCACGGGTCTCCTGAATTCTCTTTTGCTTTCTTCTTCCTCCAGATTACGAAAACATGGATGTATTTGTTTTGTGATAAACACTCCTCATAAAGAGCTTTTTATTTTGCAGAACTGCAGATAGGCGATGTCTGCGAATTTAGTCAGGGTCGTGCTTTATAGGATATCAGGTATACTGATTTTGTTACAATGATTTTGAGTATGGAATCATGTAGTGGCAAGATGGTATAACAAAGTTTGTTAAAACCAATTTAACTTTGAAAGGCGTATTCTATGAGGTTTTGATTTAATTTAGAAAATAAGGATAAAAATTTAAAAACCGTTCAGACGATCAGAGCACAATGGTTGCAACTTTTGTAGCATTACTTTCAGGAGTTACTTTGATGAAAGTGTTTTGTGAGGTGCTCAGATGTATTTTCTGGTTTGGAAGAGGATTAGACCTCTTTATCTGTATGTACTTTCTTGCTGTTTAGTATGGTTTTTGCTCGCTATTAAAAAACCCTCTTGTCCCGTGTTCTTCAAACTGCTAAACTCGTGTCTTAATTTTGACTGTGGGAGATATTTTTCCAAAATTCGTAAGAAAAGTGTTCTCTAGTCCTTCATGTTTGCCCTGAATGGGAGTTAGATGACTACCATCTGGAAGGTTTCAAATATGTTAACTTGAACGAGTGAAGTGCTTGTGGCACAATGTTTTATGTGCAATCTTTTACCTTTTTGATTCAATACATTGTAACTTTTTTTTGTTTGTTTTGTAGAAACATACTGCTTTTGCCACCTTTCCCAGTGAAAATGCAGCTGCAAAGGTTTGTATTGAGTTTTTTATTGAATGTTTTAGCAAAGCACTGAATTGCCAGTGCTCTAGTATGGTTTACACACCATCTGGTACTTAGTGCTAGGACAAAAAAAGAGCAGCACAACGTAGTATTAGAGTTCTGTTTCAGGATTTGCTTGCAG
This sequence comes from Bombycilla garrulus, assembly GCA_013400315.1. Classification (NCBI taxonomy): domain Eukaryota; kingdom Metazoa; phylum Chordata; class Aves; order Passeriformes; family Bombycillidae; genus Bombycilla; species Bombycilla garrulus. The sequence continues at coordinate 731,852 of VXBU01014403.1, forward strand.
GACTTGATGAAATCCTTAAACACTTCTGTAGAGTCCTAAGAAAGGTGAATTGAAAGGGGTTTGTGGAAATCATCTGATCGAGCCTGTCACAAAGAACCTGGCAAACTTGCAGAAGCTGAGACTGATCAAAGCCCTGTTTAGGATGTGTATGCATTTATTGATAAACTGTAAACCAAACAGAGTTTCCTTGTCTCCTGTGTAGTTGTGTATTTGCTGTGAAAGTCAGCCCTAGTGATACTCACAATCCAAATCTGCCTTCAATGCCCAACTTTGATAAGAAAACTACCCTCTTAATAGGGTACATGGATGCCAAAAAAGTAATATTAGTAATGCTTTTTAAATATTAGTCTGTGTAAAAAGCTTGTGTCAGAACTTCCCCCTTATAACTTGGGGTTTTTTTTATTTTTTGCCTTTNCTGTTCTTTTTAAAAAAGGCCACACTTAAAAGGACTGAAAAAATAAAGACTGTGTGAGGTGAACTGGGGTGAATTAGGTGCTTGTGCCAGTTGTTAACAGCCTGTTGGGTTCTGGGCTTGAAGAATATTGGGTCTTCCTAGTGCCACTGTTAGATCCTTTTAGGAATCTTACAGGAATTTTAAAACTCCTAGCTGTTACTGACAGAGTTTAGCATGTTTGTACTTCATGAACAAACAGCTGGTTACTTGAAATTCTGGCAATTTAGTAGGCTCTGTGTGAAAAGTCTTCTCGTTAAGGCTGCAGCTGTGTTCAGGTGACTGACCTCTGCAGTGGTTCTGGCTGTGCAGCCTGGTCCCTTTTCTTCCTGCCAGCACGAAATGCTCCTAAAAGCATGGCTGGGAAGACAGCACAGACTTAGCTTAAAGCAGCTGGGGCTGCATCCTATGGCCAGTGTAGCACTCAAGGGAAAAACAGTTATGCTTTAAAATAATTCTCATGGTTGTCCTCTTCCCTTTCTTTCTTTTCTCCTCTGTAATTACTTGAAGGCTTTATCAAGACTGCATCAGCTGAAACTTTTAGGTCACACGTTAGTTGTTGAATTTGCAAAGGAGCAAGAAAGTGTACAGGTACTTAGCCAGCCTTCTGCCTCAGACAAGTGCAAAAGGTATGTGCAGAATAATTCAGTAATTCTCCTTGTTATGTTTGTGGTCAGGGAAGGGGAATTCTGGATTCATAATAATTAGGTAGTGCTTTAAACTCAAAGGATAAATTGTAACCCCTGGGAAGTCTCAACTAGTGGGTTCAGATCTATAGGAAAATGACTGTATTCTTCCCAGCAGAACTGTATCATTGCCTTTGGAATGTGCAGATAAGTGATACAAAGTATGTGATAGTGCTTAATTAAAAATATTGTAGTAGAGTTTTCAAGTTATTTATTCCACTTTCTGAATATGAACAAAACAATAATTTATTGTTTTAAATATATGGCCCCTAAACAGAGTGCATGATAAATAATTTCAGTTATTTTCCTGTGAGTGAATGTAAGTCAGGAGTGTTTGAATATAGGGAAACTTATTTAAATCTACATAAGTATTTGTTTTAGAAGACTGTCACTACAGTAATTATGCACATGTATTAATTATGAAGAATTGATAACAGCTGTAGTAATGCAGTTGGTAAAACATATTAAAAACACTTGTGCTAATTTATTTTTTTATATTTATTAATAGATGATGTATATTTTATATATTACATAAGGCATACTTAAATTTTGCCCTGTCTTAATTAAGACTAAATTAATTTTCAGTTTAGAAGAACCAGTGAAAGAAGAACAGAAGATAGAGCCAAACTGTGTTAAAATAGAGAATGGAATTGCACCCAGTCATGGGTTAGTGTTGGGTTTTTATTTATCTTAATTATTTTATTCTGTTACAGATTATTTTAAAATGTGTTATGTACTGTTGAAGAAAAGTTTTGTTTTCTCCTATGCTGCTGTTCCTCAGGCATAGCTGTAGGAGTTGTCATAAAGATGAAGTTTCGGTTCCTCAAGTTTAGAATCCTCACAGCTCGATAGTGATGGGTGCTTTGGGCTGTGAAGTTGTGGATTGCAGAACAGGCTTCTAGCAGTATGCATTGCTTTCTTGGAGGATTGGAGGGCTGAGGTTCTCCCAGTGTTAACAGCAGAATACCACTGACTTGTTTTTCCTGATGTTTCTTCCTTTTTTTCCCCCCCATTTTCGTTTAAGCATACAGGAAGTAGTAAATTTTTTGAAGTTAATGCAGCCCTTTGAGCACTGAGTTTATGCTATTTGTACAGCCTGCTATGCTGTGCTTTTGGTTTTGGACATATTGATTGTTTCTGTTTGCTTTAGACCTCTGCATGCATTCGTAGTTTCATTATGCCCAAGCCCAGTAAATATCTCATGCATTGGGGACTACTCCTTGATTTTAAAGGCATTGTAAGTGGCCCAAAACTATTCTAGGGGAAATAATAATATTTCAGTGTTACTTCAGATGTAATCAGTAGTTAAGCCTCTAGTAATCATTATTTGTTGCCGACAATTAAGTGTCAGTAATGTTAAGGTGTCTTGTTTTCAATCTTCTTTCCTCAGCCTCACTTTTCCCATCAATTCTTGCCTCAAATATTTGTATCCACCACCTTCAAGTGCAATTCTAGCAAATATAGCAAATGCCTTGGCAAGCGTGCCCAAATTTTATGTCCAGGTAAGTAAAAAATGGGAAAAAAGTATAAAATTAAAAACATCTAAGTTTTCCTCTTTTAATTATCTACAGAAGTAATTATTTTTGTCATAGTAAATACTAACTTGGGTTTTCTGTGATAGTGTTAACCAATCTTAGTTTTTTACTATACTGAGGTAATGAGATTTTATTAACTTGAGGTAGATAACTTAATTGACACTGTAGACTTGACTGGATATGCTCTTCCTAGTTAGATGTGACTTGAGTACCTGGAATTTAATTCTGAGAAGATGCTGTACTTTTTTTATTAGCCTTGTTAGGGTGTTGCTTATATTGACTATTAGTGTTGGATCTTGAGTGCAGGTTTCAGTTGTTCATGAACATTAAAACTGTGCTGATTTACATCTGCCAGGAGTGATTGGCTGTTTTACCTAGAAAGGAACTGTTATCATTTATTTATTCAGAGCAAATCTACTTATTTTGACTCATTTCAGGTACTTCATCTGATGAATAAAATGAATCTTCCACCACCTTTTGGACCAATTACTGCTCGCCCTCCCATGGTAGCATTTTAAATATATGTTTTTAGTACTGTAGAATTGGTACACAATTTAAATTGTAGCAGCATGCTAGGAGATCTTAGTTTTAAGAGGATTGCAAATCCTGCTGCGTTTACTGGGTACATGTTGGTCTTCTAAAGCAGTGCTTTTGGCTGTACTTGGAACAAAGAAATACCCATCTATGGTAGCAGCACTGGAACGTTTCAAACTGTTAGTTCACTGTTGAAATAGAGATGGCTTTGGAGCATAAGCTTCCACCCATCTGCTTTGACTATATTCTTCTCAGGAAAGTCCTTGAAGCTGAGTGCAAAGTGAAAATCCAAGGCCATGGTTGCTGTATTTTTTTATCAACTCAGCTTAAAAGAATTAAAACATTGACTGTTATCCTTCCAAAAGCAAATATTTTTACTTGTGGAAATTTTTTCATTAGTAATATAGTTTACCAAAATGGTATCTAGATCCCTATAAGCATGCTTTGAGAAAATACTTGTTAAATTATCATTTCTTGCGTTGACTGTTTTTTAGTAAGAAAACAAGATATGTTTAAGTTTCTTCCTTAAAAAGTTTATTTTTTTAAACTTTTTCCCCATAATTAGTATGAAGAGTATTTACCAGTGCCTGTGCCACCTCCCCCAATCCCACCTCTGCCTCCTGAGGAGCCTCCTTTGCCTGAAGAGGAAGAAGAATTCTCTAGTGGGGATGAATCAGAATATGAAAGTGATAATGATGAGGAAAAGGAAAGGTATGCATTTTACAGTCACTTGGAAGGTTTTGGGCTCACTTGAAGTGGTGGTTTTCCTCTTCTAGTTCAGCAAATGGTAATATTTGCACTACATAGATGTAGCATCTAGTAGAGAGTATGTAGAAATCTTTCCAGATGCTTAGGAAAACTCCAGAGTGCAGAAAGACAGTGGAGGTTTAAATGCACTAAGAAAAAGAAAGTGGCCTATTGGTGTGCACATTTTCATTTGTTCCCATGTCCAAAAAAACTCAACTAAATAAAAACTCAGCCTGAAGAGTGCAGATGTAAGGCAGCAGAAATTAGATTATTTTCTGAAGTCTTCATTGTTCCACATCTTTCTAATTTGACTCCTCAGCCTGAATCATATGTGTACACCAGCTTGAAGAACATTCTTTGTACATCAGTGGGTATTGCTAGGGGTAATAATATTAGTGCTGAGGATTCTCTTGCAGTTTTGGGACAGAATTACATCATAGCTGTATTTTTTTAAATCTTTAACACTAAATTAAAAAGCAGGTTTTTTTTTCCTTTGCTATCTAAACTGAGAAGTAAATCAGAAAGTCCTTATGCTGTGTTTGGGAAAAGGTACTCCTGCTGAGTATTATAAAATCAGGTTCAGCTTGGGGCATCACAGTGTCTCTCACAGCTTCAGTGTCCCAGTAAGGATAATGCTTGGGGAAGGAAGGGCGTCACTGACGTGTTAGAATTTTGGTTAGTCCTTAAGTGCTCTGTGTATATTGATTTCCTGGATGTTACAGTTTCTGTTTTAAGGTAGTTAGTTTTACAATTATATTCTGAGAAGTTCTGTGTCAAGGGCTTTAAGGAAAGGGGGAGGGTTTTTAAAATGAGCGCTTTCAAATAAACTGCAAACCTCTTTGTTTTCTTTTTGTTTTTGTTTAAAATAGAATGACCAAATTGATGGAATTAGCAACCCTTCAGCCTAAAAGACCAATAAACACAAAGAAACGTGGTGTTAGAAAAAAGCAAAGAATTAAAGATATGTTGAGTGTTCCTGTGTGTACTTCCCACAGGTCTGTGGTTTTTGCACTTTTCCTGCTGGTTTTATTGCTCTAAAAATCTTAATTTTCCTCTAGTTTGAACTTAAGTCTGCTCAACAACCTTAAAGTGTGCCTGATTCAAGCTCTGTTTGTCTTCCTGTCAAACTAGTAGAAGTTCCTTTTCATAAAAAGATAACTAGTTTCACATCAAGCTGTGACCGAAGCAATTTGGATTTGTTTGGGCTATTTCTTAGAACAAAATATTAAAAGTATGACATTGGAAGAATAGAAAGTGGCTTGCTTTAATACAAGTTTGGGTCTTGGGACTGCAGTTCTATGCCACAGAAGACAGCAGTGCAGTATTTCTGTGTCGTGATAAATGATTGTGATTGCATTTTAGTAATGGCTGCCTGCTTTGTCCAAGTGATTTTCTAATTTTTTTTCAAAATTTTTTTGTCTTTTTTTGTATTAAAAAAAACCTAGGTGAGAACAGCAGCAAGGCCAGTTATTTTTCATGCTTAAATTACTGAGGAAGATTTTAATAAATGCTTGTGTGTATTTTACTGTGGTATGTGATTGTTGGTTTTGCTCCCATTCCCAGACATACCTACTGTACCTGCAGTGTTGTAATCACCTGAAACTGTTGGGTGAAAGAACACGTGTTTGTGGTAAACAACAGCATAAAACCTAACTGGAGGAAGTCTTGTATTTGACCATGCATTCATCAGTGTCTGCATTTTTAATTAATGCGTTGTTGTTTTAAACAGTAACTTGCACCCTACACTGTCACCTTCAGATGTCTTTGAGCAGCCGCAGCACATAGGTCTTAAAAAAATAGAGTTTCATATTAGTACTGAGATCCCAGCTGTTCTTCAGATAAACTCAGAAAAAGAAGAAAAAAATGGTAAGAGTTCGTACTTCAAATGTATTTAATGTTAAAGTCACATAGCTTCAGTATGTCAGAGGGTGCTGAAATTTACACCAGGAAATTCTCTTCTTCTATTGTATTGGAGTTTTCAACACCAAGTTGCATCCTATTTGTATTTGCAGTTTTTCCCACGTTACAAGCTTTGGAAAGGATCCAGAGGATTTTAAAGGTCTCTCTCTTGTGTGCTCTATAGGTTTATGGTGAATTGCACTTCTTTTAAATGTTAGGATGCAAACATTACTAATTTTTAGTATTTTATGGTGTAAATGAATATATCGGTCTGGTTTCAGATTTTCCTTTTCCAGCTCCTAGAGAGCAGCATCTAAGTGATTGCCAACCCCTTTTCTCTGGTGTGCTGATTATCTGCCATAAAAATGCTGCGCAGTGATAGCAATGAGGTGTGATGGCTTTTTAGAGGGTTATGGTCAATCTGTGATTCTTGGTACTTTACAGTAATATCCAGTTTTTTAAGGGAAAACACTGAAATGCGTACAGGATTGAACAGCAAGGCAAGTTTTAGCTAACTAATGCGTGGCATGGCCTTTATTTGTACTACATGGGGTTTTATAGGACTGTACAGAGCAGGTGCTTTTGTCAAACGAGGGATTAAGACTAATTTTTAAGATTATTCAAAAAACAGTATTCAAATTGCCTTAAAAAGTCTGCTCTATTATAATGTTGCTGGAAAGAGTATGGTTTTCTTGCTGGATGTTGATCTTGGTGTAAATAAATGTACAAACCATTTGCATAATTTTTTGTAATTTCAGACCTTTATGCAACCACAGAAGAAATCAATAATACAGGCTTTGGAAGGATTTTCCCAGCTCCTAGCTCAAATGATAAAATGGAAACTGAGGAGGAGGATGAGGAAATACCATCAGAATTCATTTCTAGAAAGGATCTAGAGAAAAAAAGACTTTCTAGAGAAGGTATAACTGTAAGAATAGATTATGTAGTAATACCTTTTTGATTTGTTGCAACAAATAGCTTAAATAATTGTTTACTTTCCTAATTGAGCATATAGTAAATTATTCTATACTGAGCAAATGTGCAAAAGTAAATGAGCTAAAGTATGGTTTATTTCTTTTGTCTTCAAGAAATGGAAAAATATTCTGTTTTCAAAAACTATGAGCCAGGTGATCCAAATTGCAGGATATATGTGAAGAATTTAGCTAAACAAGTTCAAGAAAAGGTAGGTAAGCAAGCAAATTAAATCTCACAAGGACTTTTCCTTTGCATTTTTCTTACGCCAAGATTTTAATTTCAGGATCTTAAGTTCATTTTTGGAAGATATGTTGACTTTCAATCAGAGGTGGAACGCAATATGTGAGTTCTTTTCGTACTTGGTTAAAATTAAGCCTTTTATATTAACTTCTATGGCACTGCAGAAATCTGTGATTTTAAAAAATAGCCATATTTACATTTTCTGTGTTTCTGCATAGACAAAAATGTTAACACCTAAAAGTCTTCGTTTATGAAGAGTAAGAAATGGAATTATTTTATGAGTAGTAACTGAAGACCCTGTTATTTTGCCTTTATATTTTCATTCCCAGATTTGCTTTTTTGCCTGTGTGACACAGAATGACATGTGTAGGTGATTGTGTGTATCTGCTCATTTTGCATATGTCCTATTTAGTAGTACTGCACATCAATTTGCTATCCTGCAGTTTGATATTCCCTTTTAGTAAATGGTTTCCCCAAGCAAAATGGTCTCCAAGTACACCATTGCCTCCTTGTAGGCTTTGTTTCTGTGTCTGTTTCTCCTACCTGAAGCATGAGAACGCATTTGTAGTGTGAAACCTGCGAGGTCTGTTAAACATGAGTAACTGCCACTTCTCCCTTGTGCCCCTAGGTTTGATATCCGCTTGATGAAAGAAGGTCGTATGAAAGGACAGGCTTTCATTGGACTTCCCAATGAGAAAGCAGCTGCTAAAGCGTTAAAAGAAGCAAATGGCTATGTCTTATTTGAAAAACCCATGGTGGTTGTATCCTTTTCTTCAAGCATTTACATTATCTTCTTTGTAATCTCTGCTAATCTCTAGTTTTGTTGTCATAGTATTCTGCAAGATAGGAAATGCCTTAAGAAAACCAGTCAGCATAACATAATGCACTGAAAAAAACCACAGAGGCTACTCTTCTGAAATAGGAAAGTAAAAGCATTTATTTAAGAACTAAATTTGCTGGTCTTTTATCTTTGATCCTGCAAAGACAATACAAGAGATAATATAGCTTGTATGGCCACTGTATTTAAATTAAATACAAGGGTTTTTTACTTGGTTAGGTCTGTGTTTGCAAAATCCAGAACATAAGAAGTGTTCTTGTTAGAGTAAGTGGTCTCTAGACTAGTTTTACTTTTTGATTGTATAGCACTGTTTTTTTTGTGTGAAGTCCTTATTTTTCACTTAAATATGTTATAGTTTATTTCAGTTTCTTTATACTCACATTAACCCCAGCATCTGTTGCTTTTCCTCTCAAAAACTGAGACATCAAAGTTAAGAATTAACATGCTGGGTTGGAAGTTTGTAAATTTCAAGAATTTATCCTAGTGTAGTTACCCTTTTTGCATCTAACCCATTCCCAGTTAGTCCTCCCTGTAAGCTCTCGAATAACTTCTGTATTGTGTATCAGTGAGGTCCTAATTTTGACTAATAGACACTGTTGTTATAAGACTTTCATACTGTAGTGGAATTGATTCACAGATAAAGGTCGCCTTCTAGACTAATTAGCAGAAGTAATCTTTTTTGTCTTAATTGACTTCTACTTACCAGACACTTGTAGTCCTTAACAGAATCTCAGCAATTTGCTCGTTCAGCTAGACCAAAACAAGATGTTAATGAAGGGAAAAGAAAAAAGTAAAACACTACACAAGGTATGGACTCTCTGCCTGAAAGTAAAAATAAAGGATTGGGCTGGAGGTTTTTGTTAGTGTTTGCCTGGTTTTATTTGCTCTCTCTTTCTTTAACAGCTTCTTTAGGAATATTGATGGAGAGGAAATGTTCCATACAAATTTATTTTCTTAAATGTGTGCTTGTATCAGAAAAACAGTGCAAGGTATATAGTTGGTATGAGTTTAAAACTTTGCTTTTTTCTTCGTTAAAAAACTCAGATATTTTCCTAATCCTGATATCGTAGGGCATTTGTCAGGTTCTCTTATCCTTAATCTGCAGAGATAAGGAAAATCTCAATCTGCACCCTCTGATACATGAGCTAGCTCAAATTTAAAGGGCATTGACCTTAATTTCTGGTTACAGTTGAGATCACTCTGGTTATGCCTCTGCTTAAAACAAAATGAACTGAAATCCTAGCCCGAGTGTTTATGAAATATTACTTAACCCACAATGTGTTTTTAATCTGGAGCTTGAGCCTTCAGGTTACTCTGAAGAAAACCTGAATTTGAAATAAAGGATGCAAACAGTTGTTTTTGATTTTTACAAATTGCAATGTCCACAGTGTGGTTATTGTGATGGTAGTATTTGTGTTTTTAACAGCTATTCTAATTGTAGGTTCTTAATTCTACCCAGTGTCTAAGGATTTTTAAAATCAGATTTAAGCTTGTTTCCCTTGTAGCTGAGATGCTATTTGGTCTTTCTTCCTAATTTTTGTTTGCAAAATCTGTATTTTGTCAAATTGAAGATCACTTTTTTATAGGCCTTCTTCTGTACTGGTCATTGAAAAGAGAGAAAAGAGCCTTGGCTAAAGTGTTCTATTAGGATCAAGTATTTTTGAGAATATTTCAATCTTTTCTCACTCCTTTCTTGTTAGAATAAACCTTTTATTTATATTATTTAGTGTCTAATAAGATTATTAAGGTTTTTTATATTAAAAATTGAAACATTTTAGGTATTGGAAAGACTGATAGATGAAGTCTGAGCACTTCTATTCTTTTAGGAATTCCATGTCTTTTCAACTAATTTTGTACATTAATTCTGAATTCATTAAACATGCTAAATACTTGAATTGCATAAAGAAAATAAAAAGGTAGCTATTCATTATTGTGTTGATGGCTTTTCTAGAGTGAGCGAACCATACTTAGGCAAGATTTAATTGTGCACGTGAAAGTCTTCCATGAGTGACCATCTTACAAGTGTCCCTGGTGTTCTGTCCATGGACAGAACTTCTCACCTTGACTGTTTATATGTTGTAATCATAACAATGTGCCATGGAGTTTTACAGGTTTCTAAGGATCCATGAGGTTTAATTAAAAATATTTGTTGCATTTCCCAAGTTGCGCCCTATTTCTGCATGACTGTTTTTCTGTTCCTGCTGGAATATTCTGATGGATGTTGATTTATGATGAAAAATTCCATTATAAAAACCTGAGTCTAGAGTTTTTGGTTGGTTGGGTTTTTGTTTTGGTTTGGGGTTTTTTTTTTGTGGGTTTTTTTTTGGTTTTTGGTTGTTTTTTATTATCATTTATTTATTTGTTTTCCTACAAAGGTNNNNTTTTTGTGGGTTTTTTTTGGTTTTTGGTTGTTTTTTATTTTCATTTTTTTATTTGTTTTCCTACAAAGGTGTTTTTTTTTTTATTTTTTTTATTTTTTTTTTTTCGACAAAACAATATGTATGGTTTATAAAAATACTGCAGAGCTCCTTGCTGGCTGAAGTGTCTTTTTATTGATGGACTGTCAAAAATTCACCTGAAGTGACTTTTTCCTGTAGCTACAATAGAATTTTTTGGGAGGAAAGTTATATGGAAGAAACTGATGTTGAGAGGTCTCCAGCTTCTTCATAGGGAAGAAGTGGTTTGAAAGTTGGCATTAAAGGGAAACATAATTGGGTTTTGGACCTGGTGGAAATAAAGTGAGTCTGTAAAATGGCAAAGACTTGAAAGGAGATAGAAAAATCTGCTGGTGTCCTAATAGTTCAAATTATCAAAAATGTATTTACTTTTGAATATGAAGTTTAGTGTTGATGCCCTCATTAAATCAGCCCTCATTGAATCTCATATGGGGTTAGAACTGTTTTTTATCAAAGAGGCATATTTGCTTATTTTGGTAGGTAGCGTAAAGTTATGTGTATGCAATACTGAGAATGGAGTAAAATTAAACCACATTCTGCTGTTCTTCTTTAGAAACATTCCTGCGTAAATACTGCAGTAATACTGTCATGCAGAGTGTATCCTTTCTTGTTGTATCCTTTTTTTTGTGCAATGTTTCCTGTAGCACTCAACTGCATCTTAAGTTTTCATATAGAGTAGGTGTGGGGAGGAGTTAACATGTTTCAAGCTTGAGCTAATGTAATAATTTTAAAAAGCAAATTTTTTCAGGTGAGTGAAAAAGTAACCAATGAGTTGTCTGTGTTGTGTGAAGAGACACAATGAAGCTTCTTAGTCTTAAAAGGTGGCCTTCACCACCTTCTTCAGATACCCTACTAATTTGTGGTCCTATTCCTTAGTGGAACAGTTCCAGCTCATACCAGCTGATCTATGTGAAGCTGTGCTGAGCTCACACTGACCAAGTTACCTTGTTTTTCTTTAGATATGTATTGATATAATAATATTTTGGCTAAAACATGTTGCAGAGCAGTCTTAAAATTAAGGGGTTGACCAGTATTTTAGATCATTTGATGATTACTGATGAGTACTGTTCTGGTACACGAGAAACAATCTGGAGTTGATTTAGCTTATACATTCCTTACTTTGTCTTTTTTGAGTAAAGAAGAAAATTAACAATATCTTGCAATTAAGTATTTGAAACTGGACTAATAATCGGCTATTAATCACTGCTACCTTTTTGTTGGTTGTTTGGGTTTTGTTAGATTGCTCTCTGCACTGAGGTAATGTTGTTGCTAGTGACTTACATGTTTCCTGTGGGTTTCATACTACATTACTGTTTAACTGTCAATAACATAAAATTAATACAGCCTACATTTATTAAGATGTATTTTTCAGAGACATGAAGCACTTTTTATAACACTAAGCATCCTTCAATTTAGTTGTCAAAAGCCAGTATAACACTGCTATTTTTTGATAATTCTTCCTTTTAACATGCCTTTGTGATGTTCCAGGTCCCTTTTGTGTTCCATCTCTTTCAAGTATTATCAAGCTGGTGAAGAAGCAGTGTAATCATCAGGACTCATGAACTGTGCGTAGTAGCATTTCTAATGTATTTAAGGCAGAAAATGAATTTTTCCATCTTAAAGATTACACATATCTTAAAATATCACAAGACTTACATCGTAAATGTATTTTGATTGCTTGTGTAATCTAATAAATTATTTCCCTTCTCTTCATTTTGCTTCCTCCTCTTCATTTTGACTTTTGCTCTTGGGGTTTTGAGTGGGACAGATCTTGTCTTGGAGATGAAGCAGGACTAATGCATTGGCCTGAGTTTGTACTATGAAACTGGGCACTGTTCCTTCTCAGTAATTAACGTGTATTGTTCATCTGCAACTTGAAAACTGTCGCTGGTGAGACTGAAGTAATTAAAACCAGAATAGCAGTGGTCACATAGTAGGATTTGCTACATATTGGGCTGGTTAGTGGAACTGTCTAAAACCATGTGAGAAACATTGCAGTGACATTTAATTGATGAGAGATTCTAGTCCAGTGGACTTAAAGACAGTTATTCCATAAATGACTAAATAATAGTTGATGGTATGGTAACTGGCCGGCATAAAAGATTTCTTTTGTCATTATTCCAGCTGCAAACAGTCTAAATCACTAGTATTGGTGGCTGGACCAAAGTAAGCCTGTCTTTGCTATTTTTTTCCAATATGAACTGTTTTAGCAGATTACGTTAAAATACTTTTACTGGAATTATCTTATTTGTTGCATTCCCGTGGGGACCGTGTAATTGGTCGTTTGATCCTAGAGGGCCTTTTCAACTTAAATGCTTCTTTGGTTCTACAGTAGTATGTCCTAACACTCATGTTGAGCTACGTGTACAGGACCAAAGGCCCACAAGTGAATTTTCAAAGCGCCGAAGTAGGATAACAGCAAGGTGGTGCTGTGCTCAAGGACTTAAACACTTTATAAAACAGTGCGGGCAGTGTACGTTCAGAGAGCTGTGCTCTGTCCCGCGTTGTCCCTGGGGCGGGGCGGGGCTCGCTGTGCCGCGGGCGGTGCTGCCCGGCGGAAGGGGCGGCGCGGGCGGTGCGCGGCGGGGCGGCCCCAGCGCGTATGTATCGCGGCCCGACGGGAGTCTGCGCTGCCGGCCGGCTCGGAAGGGGCGGCCGAAGCGCAGTTGCTTCGCCTGCGCTGCGCTGCGCCTGCTGGGGGTGGGGGGAGTTCTGTGGGAAGCCGCTAGAAGGGACTTTATCCCGCTGTGCTTCCCTGTGACATCCTTTGGCATCTGCAGCTTCAGCAGCTCAGCGTTGGACGTCCCGCAGAATTAAAAACGGTTTTCAAAAGGTGTGTTGGAAGTAGCGGCTGAACGTCACACGTCAGGCCGTAACCCAGCAGAAGACAAGGTGGCCCGAGTTCCCGTGGTAGCCGAGACAGCAGTAGGGCTCTGCAGAGGTATTCTGCTCCCAAGTTCTTTGTATTGCAAGCAATGTTGCTCTCTTGCACATGGTCTCTTACCATTTTTCCAAGTTTTAAAAACATTCTGAAGCTAGAGCCTTCAGAATGCGGTGAGGATTTCAACATCCCCATTCTCTTAATATTGCTTATATTGAAGGCAGAGCAGCCATAAACTTGTTTCAGAGAAATGAAAATCTACATGGAGCCTTTAAGCGCTGGACTGGTTGGGTCACGTTATTCTTACTACTTTGTGGAATTTACTGCTTTGTGTATTTACTACTGCAAGTAAAACTTGTGAATTTGATAAATAACTTCTCTTATCAGAGAAGATCAAATTTTCTTAGCTCATTTTCTCTTAATTCATGTTCTTCCTATCAGGGCCAAAAAGCATTCCTTCATGAAAACAGAAGCACGCCAAACAACTTGTGGCTGAAACTTAATCTGTATACTTTACTAAAGATCTACAACTAAATAATTGTATTAAAGTTATTTTGTTCACAAGCAGAAAAGCAAGCTAAATATACCAAATACTTAATTCTAAATAACTCTGCCTGTTTGAACAGTGACAGCTGATAGCAGTAGGCTCTGGAAGGCAGGTTTTACACTTTATAAACTGGTATCTTTTATGCCTAAATTTGCTACAAAGAGTGCTCCACTACCTGAGAGATACGGATTATCCTTTCCTTGAAGCAGAAATGAGGGCCGTTTTGTAGAAGTCATGTAAAATTTTATATAAACTTATATCTGGGAAACTGTATCACAGCAGGTTGGAATTTGCAGCAGTGCATTCCCGAGTCTGTATTAAATCAGGAAAAGCACTGGTTTCCTTTGTGTAGCAAACCTGAGGGCCCTCATGTTCATGTTTAAGCCTTTGCTGAGGTGCTTGGTTTCCCCTGTGACATGAATATCTCTTTGCTCTGTGTTGTTTCTGTAAGATAACTTTTTTATAAAGAATACCTAATTATGAGAAAGTAACAAGATTCTGTATTTTGTTATTTAAGGGAAGTATTAGTTCAGCCATTTCTTTGCAGAAGTTCTTCTTGTAGGACTTTTGTATTTCAGATTGTCTAAATCAACTTCTAAATATGAAGAGTGCAAAATAAGGTTCTCAACAGAGTGAGGTGAACCTTAATAGTTGTTTAGTTTCTGGTTTGTTACATGTTGTATCTCTCTAGATGAGGAAATAGAGAGGCAATTTTAATACAAGGATTGTTGTCTTTATCCCTTAGTAAATACAAATAGGATATGAATTGGAAAATGCAGTTCCTAGCCTAGATCATTAGAAGGGGATGTAGCTGATTTCAAAGATCCTTTTGCAGAACTCTGTGCTTGGGCACTTGGAGACGTCTTGGTTATGGAGCTTCACAGCACTTCATGCCATTACCCACATTCTTAAAAGGAGGATGTTGCCACACAAATCAAACAGGTGTGCAGAGATCAGACATTTAGCGTTTCTGGATTTGAGTCACTATAATTAATCATTTCTGTATCAGAGAGATTTTCCGTGCTTCGGGCTATTGTTTGAATGAGATGTCATGCATATTGTGAATGGCAGTCTTGTATATGTTAAACCTCCAAAATATCTGGGGTTTCGTAACAAGTCACAGTAAGAAATATTTGGCCTCTGCAAAGTCTTGTCCAAATATGTTGTAGCAACGCCATTTAAAAATAAATGCTGCTTCTCAAGCATAAATAGGAATGTAAAATAATGTAGATAAAAGTGAGAAACAAAATGTCTGTTAGAGTCTGTGTAAGTATTCTTTTGCCCTTTAGGGTAGTTTTTGGCTTTATACTAATAAAACCCCAACTTTTGCATTCTGGAGGCAGCCTGCATTACGCAACATCTTTGTTTTCATGCAGTTAAAATTCTGTTACTGTTTAGTATGGGAATTTAATATAGTTTAGATAAAATCCAGTTCTCATACAAAATGACAAGTAAATAAATATGATGCCACAGATGGGTGTTTACCTTTAAATGTGTATTTTCTAATGTGTACTTTACCCTCTTGCAGGAACATTGACAGTCAGTAAGAAGAGAGCAACTGATCACAGAACACTGGATGGGGATCTGTTTTCTACTGTTACTTGTAGGGCTTTGCTGGGGGCAGTACAACCCCAACACTCTCCCTAAGAGAACCTCTATTGTGCATCTCTTTGAATGGCGCTGGCAGGATATTGCTCTGGAGTGTGAACGCTACTTAGCTCCTAATGGATTCGGAGGAGTTCAGGTATGTTGGTTCCTATCAGTAGGTAGTAAAATTGCTTTATAGATGATAATCTGTTTTTCACAGAAAATGTTTGTCAAAGGACAGGTACTGAACAAGAAAAATAGAAATTGGTAATGGAAGTAGTAAATGCTGACAAATATATTCTTCAGCTGTCATCAGGTAAGCATGAACTTATTTCATTGCTCCAAAGTTCATGTTTCGCAGTCTGTGCTATTACATTTAGAGGAATTAGAATTGTACATCACTTACTAAATATTTTTTTACTTCTGTGAAGAGTAACCTATGTTTATCTGCTTGATATTACTTAAATCAAGGGAAACTCTTCAGAGCTAGATAAATGTAAAATGAAACTGACTGAACAAAGGGCTTCCAAGGAGAACAAAGAAGTGCTGAGGGTTTTAAATAATTAAGTTCAAAAGGCTGCTAATTGTGTTCACCCAAACTGGCAAGTTTCTTTCTGTACAGGGCAGTGCCACAGTAAACCACTAAGAGACCCTTGTTTGCATGAACCTGGTGTGAGTAGGCGGAAGTGAGCTAAACACAGGTTCTGGTGAAGGTGTCCCTGAGTGAGTCAGTTCTGTCTGAACAACAGAGACATGTTCCTGTGGAACTGGTACTGGCACTTGGGTAGGGCAGCATGGCAGGAGAAGAGCCACTTATTAAAGTATTTCAGTTTACCTGTCAGGTTTACCCGTCCAGATTGTCAGGAAAAATTGCTATGAAGGCTGTCTGTCTCTGGTAGCCCAAGAAATTGCAAGCCTGAGTGAGAACTTTCTCATAATTTTCAAGTAGTCGTCTTTTCTTTGCAACCTTCTTTCCAGTCATACAGTAGTCCAGATGGATTTTAAACTGATTTCTCAGACTGTGGCCTATGCCTGTTTATCTTTTTAATCCATTCTGTGGTGGAGTCGCTGGAAGGTTTTTTCAGATGATGACTTGCTGAGCTGGTCAGGAAGGTGTGGCAGCTAAGAAGTTGTAGGGATCTTTCTGAGAAATGGTGGGATCAGGTTCTTATATCCAGGGACTTAGAGGTAGCAGCAAAAGCTTGTTGCCTAAAAGGTATCCTGAAAAGTTTGTAAAAGGAGGATATATAACTCATCTAGAAACTTACAAGAATTATGTCAAGAATGTGTTCATCCAAAACATTACAAAAATGTGAGGTTGGATCAATTTTAAAGGCAGGATGTTATGTCAGTTGTTATGCAGTCACTTCCTTCCTCTGCTGACTTAGTTCTTCAATTCCAGATGCTTCTTTTTGAAGCTTGCAGTCGCAAAGATAATTAGGATACTGTTCATGGATCTGATTTTTATACTATGTTTCTACCTGTTGAAGGCCAGGCCTAAGTCTTTTATTTCCAGCCTACCACAGTGTAAACAGAGGATACTGAGGCTTCTGTTCTTTCTGTAAAAATGCTGGGCAAACAAATTAACCATTATCAGTATCCTGTAACCAAGTGCCATTGTTTTATTCACAGATTTCCCCTCCAAATGAAAACGTTATCATTACTGACCCCCAGCAACCATGGTGGGAAAGATACCAGCCTGTCAGCTACAAGCTGTGCACAAGATCTGGAAATGAAACTGAGTTTAGAGACATGGTGACCAGATGCAACGATGTTGGAGTAAGTACATTGAAAATGTTCTGGTGTTTACAATGCAATGATATAGTCAGGAAGTCTTTCTATCATTTAAAAAAATGGATGCAGTGTTACCTACCTGTCTGTTGAGCTGCATGTTTTATCACTCTTGCTGTACGCAAATAAAAAAACCCCTAAAATGTTGGGTGAAGCAGGCAAGCAGAAATAGGGGGATAGGGCAGGAGATATGGGAGAGAGAACATTAATTAGTCGTCCTGTGGGAAGTAGCACCGATTGTCAAATTGTTATGTGAATGCTGTTTTCTAGGTGCACATCTATGTGGATGCAGTAATCAACCATATGTGTGGAGCTAATGCTGGGGCTGGTGACCATGCCACTTGTGGAAGCTATTTCAATGCAAAGACTGAAGATTTCCCAGCTGTGCCCTATTCTGGCTGGGACTTTAATGATCGTAAATGTAAATCTAGAAGTGGAAACATTGAGAATTATCAGGATATATCTCAGGTAAACCTACAACTATAGTTTTCAAGTACATCTGGTCCTATGCTGTGATTTCTTTGCTCTCATTTACAGTGAGACATTTTTTAAAAGAAATAAGAAAAGTCATCCAAATTAATAACAGAAGTTAGTTTGTTATCAGGAACAGCACATTTTAAGGGTATAGCTGTACTTGAGACAATGACTCAATTTCAAATTCAGACAGATGTGCTTAGGTAATTAATAAAGACAATTTAGAGCTCATAAAATCTATTTAGTGGGTTAAAAAAGGTAGAAATTATCATTTGCCTTTTATTGTAATTTGGAAGTTTTCCTTAGTCTCAGTTTCAGAAAAGATGGGTAAATGAAATTTCTTATTGCTGCTTCTGTGTAGATGACTTTCCTTTGGAAAGATATGCATGGGGAACAAAGGCTACTGAAGGTTTTATTTATTTATCATAATATAGGCAAAGAACATGCAAAATGTGTGTAGAACACTACATTAAGTCTATTAGGTGAACAGTGTTTGATTTCAGAACTTTTGCCCAGGTCCGGGACTGCCGCCTGGTCAGCCTGCTGGACCTGGCCCTGGAGAAGGACTATGTGCGCTCCAGGATCGCCGAGTACCTGAACCATCTCATTGACATCGGCGTGGCAGGGTTCCGCATCGATGCTGCCAAGCACATGTGGCCTGCTGATGTCAAAGCCATTTTAGACAAGCTGAAAGATCTAAATACTCAGTGGTTTCCTGCAGGAACTAAACCTTTCATTTACCAGGAGGTAATCTTTATTTTTTAAAATTTTACTTCTCAAACGTATTTCTTGCAGGCCCAGTACAGACTCGGTTGCACATGGCATTGCTTTGTATGGGCTGACCCAAGCAGATCTACAGAAATCATCCTCAATATGATCCTCAGCCATAATCTACAAATATCTAATCTGCCCATAAATGGTAATTCATGTGCAAATGCCTCACTTGTTTTAGACCTTCTGGAATTAGGTAACCTGGAAGTTTTCTTGAGATGGAATTTACTACACTGAAGTTAGAGTACAAATTCTATTGGTTTAAAAAAGAGATTTCATTTCCTGAATTTTAAATTCTGCATAATAAATTGCAACAGAAGATGTAAAATATTGATTATGGTCTGAAACTTTATTTTCCAATGGCTTAACAACTGTTACATCTTGTTCTGAATTGGTGTTTTGTGTTTGAATAATGAATTGAAACAGCAGGTAAGTGTTGATTTCAATCAGCAGAAGCTAAACATTTTATTTAATTAGTATCTTGCCTGCAAAGTGTAGACAAATAGAAACATTTTTAGCTCCGTAGTGGAAGGATGCAGCCCAAATGCTGGAAGCAGAGGCATTATTACTAAATAGTAAGTGAGTACAGCCCAAGCCTCAATCAAGGGTAAGTGATCAGTTGGGGTAAGAAGATATAGGACAGGGATGGAAGAGAAGTACATGGCTGGGCTGAGCTAAAAGGAGAAGATAGCCTTACATACAGTTTTGCAAGAAAGCCAAATAAAATAATTAGCTCGAGTACTTTCCACTTGCTTGAAGCAATGTCTAAAGCAATATCTTTTATTTGTTTGGATTTTGAGTAGAAGGAAATGCTCTGTGTTTCCTGTCCCAGGTAATTGACTTGGGTGGAGAGCCCATCAAAGGCAGCGAGTACTTTGGAAATGGCCGAGTGACAGAATTCAAATATGGTGCCAAACTGGGGACAGTGATCCGCAAGTGGGACGGAGAAAAGATGGCCTACTTAAAGTAAGGATGAAGGTGCTGCAACTTCTCCAGGATTCGCTGGATACAACAATTGACAGGGTAGCTTCAAGTCTGTGTTTTTGTTTAGGAACTGGGGAGAGGCCTGGAGCTTTATGCCTTCCGACAGAGCCCTGGTCTTTGTGGATAATCATGACAACCAGAGAGGACACGGGGCGGGTGGAGCTTCCATTCTAACCTTCTGGGATGCCAGGTAAGGGCTCGCTCTTGTCTGGGCAATATTTCTTGCTTTTGCTTGTTTGTCTGTGCATTCTCTGGCATGTTCGGTTCCTCCTTCCGTGTCTCATTCCTTGTTTGTCCAACAAACAGGCTCTATAAAATGGCGGTTGGTTTCATGCTTGCCCATCCGTATGGGTTCACACGTGTGATGTCAAGTTTCCGCTGGCCAAGATACTTTGAAAATGGAAAGGTGAGCTACTAATGCTGAAGATCCTTCCATGGGGATTAAGGGTCAGAACAAGTCCAGAGAAATGGTTCAGTGCATTTCAGTCTGTCAAGTGGTTTCCCTGTCCTATGCTGAATGTTGCCNAGGAGGGAAATAAATTATGATTTATTATTATTATAAATAAATTATTATGTATTAAATATATATTTTAAAAAATCTAAGTATTTGTGAAACCTTTTAAGGTGTTGCTAGCTTGAATATATCTTTGCAATGTATGCCTGCATTGTTGACAATTTAAACTAAGCATTTTCCACTTTACCACACACGCTCTTCACTCTTAGCTGTTTAGGCCTTGTACTGTGGTCTTTCTGTTTCCCATTTTTGAAGCTGACTGTGTCACTGGCCCTGGTCAGCGAGCAATGTCTAAATTTATAGAAGTGAGCGAGCTTGTAAACTCAGGAATGTGTTCCAAATGTCACAGTTTTAAAAACTGTATTGAAATCTTTTACGCAAGAATGAGATGATAAGGGAGCAGGAGTATGTCAGGGCTGTAATAATTAACTGTAGATTGTGATGATGAGCAATTCAAAGCACGTAGTGAATAAATAGATTCTGCAGTGTCCAGAGAAGTGCTAGAGGATAACTCCAGAAGTATTTAACATCTGAGGTCTCCAGTATGATTTGAAGAGCATTTTAGGGTCATCATAATGCTTACTGCACTTCCTTCTTTTCCAAAGGTCCTTGAATGTAACTCTGCAGACTGGTCTGCCTGCTGGCACTTACTGTGATGTCATTTCTGGGCAAAAGGAAGGTGACCTCTGTACAGCAGTTGAAGTTCATGTTGCTGCTGATGGCTTGGCTAATTTCCTGATTGGGAATGAAGATGAAGACCCATTCATTGCTATTCATGTTGATGCTAAATTGTAGCCAGATGTGTTGTGCATGTGTTGTTCTTCTCCTCTGTATCTTTGTTAACAGCAAACAGATGTGCATAATGTCCTGGCTGTCAGCACTGCATGAACTGAGACAGAGCAAAGTGTGTTAGCTGTAATACTAATGAAATAGTGAGCAGCTGCTGTACAGGGATGGGAACTGGTGGTGCCAGTGCAGATCTGGGAATGGTGCTGTACATCTGTGTGCATTTGTAAATGCATTTTATTCAGTTAAGGTACTAATAAAAAATGGGAGAAGATTGACATTATTACATTAAATATTGTGCTTCTCTGTGCATAAGTGGAAATGTAGTTTCTCTTTAGGGGCAATCTTCCATTGTTACCCCAATACTGAGTGCTCTCCATTGCTGATGCCTGTAAGGCATCACCATTAGGATGGTGGGCACTCCCAGTTCAAGAAAAGGAATATGTGGGTTGAAACCAGCTAAAGCCCGTTGCTACCTTCAGAAAACTTTTGCTAGTTGTTAACTTTGTATAATCCTTCATGCTGAGCTGCATGTACACTCCTCCCCCTGCTCATCTGGCTAAACCAAGGAGCCTTCACACCCTTTTAGTTAGCACTCTCAAGGGGCACAGTTGTTTATCTGAAATAAAGGCCACTTACGAGCCCTTTGTGTGCTGACTTTTAAGTCAGCATTTTTTTGCAACCTGCCTGCAGAGCCTGTCATGGGAGGGCTCCCAGTCACCTTTGCCAGTGGCTTTGCCATTCATTGTATCTGGTTATTGTGGAAGGGTCCATCCTGCTCTTGGCTGACAGCAGCGTATTTTTCACTGGAAAATACATGCCATTGGAAACTGAAAGTCATGCAGTGACATTCCATCACCTCAATGGGACTCCACAGGGAATGATGATGTAAAAATTAACCTCAGGCACATTTGGTTGCTTGCAGTATTATTGAGGAATGAAGAGGTCTGTTTTCACTGAATTGGTCATCACAAGGTACAATAACTTGCTGGTTCCTAGGGAGTAGGCAAGGTCATTTGCAGTAATTTACTATGCCACTGTAGGTGGATAAAGAGGCCTTTATTAAGGTCTGTGATATGAAAATGAACAGGTGGAAAAGTGGGACCTGCTTGTGTGTTTTGTCCTTGAGGACCAAATCTGGGAAAGAGAAGGATACAGGTGACACACTGGCATGGCTAGTTTCAGAAAGGACACACCAGAGGCAGTTCACGTATGAAGTGCACTGATGTCTCTTCCCTCTTGAAGTTTCTGTGATATTTTTTGGAACTTATTTTCTTCACAGATATTCATCAAATGCCAGTGATTTTCTAGTCTTTGTATTCTCTTGGAGTATTGTTTTATTATTAGTATGACTCAAGTTTGATTGTTGCTGCAACATCACTAAGTCAGATCCAAACGGAGACCTGAAATAATTTCATGAAGAAAAGTCAAAGGTCTTTTTTTTTGAAGGAGGAAAGTGTAGGAAATGCAAGAAAGGACTTGGACAACAGCTCTTGCTTTCAAATTCAGTTATATGTCAGGCAGCTAAAACTCATCTGAATTATCATTTGCATCTGATTTTGAGTTTTGTTCCTTGACTCAGATGAATCATTGATCGCTTAAAATGAGATGAAACCTTATGCAAAGTTTCTACGGGAGAGGCAAATGCAGCTCTGATCACTTTCCATCAGCTGATCTGCATGACCATGTGAAGAAAATCAGTAACAGTTCATATCAGGGACTTGGCAATGACACCAGAGAAACATCATGTATGAGAGGGTGTAAGTTCCTAGTTGCCAGTGGGATTCACCTGGTGAAGACCCACAACCTCTCGTGTGGTAAGTCTGTTACTGATTAAACGTTGTTGTGTTGGTTTTGCACTGCCTGGTTTTCGGCAGTGGGTGGACCACAGAGGTGACTCCTGTGGGAAGCTGCTGGAAGCTTCCACCATGTCCAGCAGAGCCAATCCTTGATGGCTCTGAAGATGTAAATGCCACTGGCCAAAACTGGGCCAATGAGAGAGGCTGGTGATGCCTGTGTGTTCATATTTAACGCCTCATATTTAAGAAGAAAATCAAAACAAAGTCATATGGTTTTTCTTCTAGTCAGAAAAGAGGAGGAAGTGAGAACATGTGAGGGAAAACAACATGGAGACACAAAGGTCAGTGGAGAGGGACGGGATAGGAGGTGCTCCAGGTGCCAGAGCTGAGATTTCTCTGTGGGCTGTGGTGAGACCATGGTGAAGCAGCTGTGCTCCTGCAGTCCGTAGGGATCCACAGGGGATGCAGAGATCCCTCCACAGCCCCTGGGGATCCACGGGGGATGCAGAGATCCCCCCACAGGCCATGGGGATCCACAGGGATGCAGAGATCCACCCATAGCCCCTGGTGATCCACAGGGGATGCAGAGATCCCCCCACAGCCCCTGGGATCCACAGGGATGCAGAGATCCACCCACAGCCCATAGGGGAGGTGCCCATGCTGAAGCGGATAGATGTCTGGAGAGGCTGTGATCCAGTGGGAGACCCAGTGGAGAGAGGGGGCCTTTGCTCCCAGGCTGGAGCAGCCTGTCCTTGGAGGACTGTGCCCCGTGGGAAGAGAGACCCATGCACAGTGGTTTTGGGAACACTGTGTGCCTGTGGGAGGGACTCATGCTGCAGCAGGTGCAGTTTGGCTGCTGCTGTGAGAGTGGACCCACACTGGAGAGGTTCATGGAGAAAGTGTTCCCTGGGAGGCCTCACAGAGGAAGGACTCCTCTCCCAGAGAGCACAAGAAAATCTTGGTGATGAACTGGCTAAAACCCCATGCCATGTCTCCATGTGCTATCAGTGTGAAGGG
>VXBU01014404.1:0-10525 GCA_013400315.1 Bombycilla garrulus
AAAAAAAAAAAATAAAGAAGGAAAAAAAGCTCAACTTTTCTTGTTTGCCACTTACTTTTTCTGGTATTACCTGAGAATTTTATACCCACAAAGATGGTATCACTTTGCATGAGTATTTAGACCCAAAAAGCTCTTAGTTAATTTTTACAATCAATATATTATTTTGCCAAACCATAATTTTGGCCAAACCATAATCCAACACTGCGATTTAGTGAAGTTCAGTGAAAGGTGCTAAAGGATTTGTCAATGTTGCAAGGTGCTAACTGGACAATATACCACAAGGGAACAAAACTTAAGAAGGGCTCCTGTCCTGACACATTCTGACAGAATTCTTCTGGAGCACCTGCATTGCACCAGGGAGATGGTAAAGCTTTGCCCCAGTTTCTCTCCCAAACCTCTGCAATTCACAAATGTTCATAATTAAAATTACTTTAAAATGAAGGTCCTTGTTCTGGGTCACAATAATTACCATGGTGATTTAGGGAATATAACTATGTATAATTTCTGAACTCACCTTTGAGAATTTGAACTTTGTACTTGTAACATAACTGTGTCAGACTGAAAACTCCATTTGTTCTCCACTTTCTACCTCCATATTGGGAAGCAAGCTAAAAAAGGATGGTCAAGCTTTGATTCAACTTATTAATGTGAAAGTATTTTTGAACAATTTTGAGTGTTGCCGCATGTGATCTTTGATCATCTGAGAAAGATATTAGACTTCATCTGATGAACATGCATGAAAGTTGTAAAAGATGTTTTCAGATCAAAAATCTGTTTTGTTGAGGGAGAATAGATGAGACAGATTTTGTTGAGAAGTAAAACTTCATGTCAGAGAGGTAAGGAAGAACCATGCATTAATCACACAACTCTGATTCAAGTAGAAAGGAAAAACTGTTGAAGAAATAATTTTTCACATTTTTATTTTTTTTTTATATTTGATGAGATACCTAGAGACAGGATAAAGTATATTGGAGGTTTTTACAGGTCACACATACTACATGCTATAACTGTTGTTTAATCCAGAGGAGGTTAATTGTAAACCAAAATGTTGGTCATACTAGTGCTCTGGAAAATGATGGGGGTTTAGCAATTGAGGCATTTGGAATAATTTGCATTGGTCATAAGGCCTAGGAAACTAGGGTGTGGGAGATCTTACCTCTCACTATTAGTATCTGGTGAACATTACATTCTGAGACAGTATCTGAAGACAGAAAACCAGATTTACATTTTAACAGTGTTGTTTTGGAAAGTAAGCCCGAAATAACAGCTTAAGGATTGATCAGCAAAGGGAGATTTACCGAAACTGTGATGATTGCTGGCTATAAAAGTCAACCAAAGGAAATAGGAAGATGAAATAGTCTTTTAAGTTAGCTGGTATTTCAGAATATGTTTATAATATCAACAGTTTCTAAAGGAACTTAATGTTCACAATTGTGGTCTCCAAGGATGTTAGGAGAAAACAGCGCTCAGGCTACTTCAACAAATCCTCAAGCAGTTATGATAGGATTTGGTTCTGGCTAGCTGCTTTTATCCTCTCTTAAATATAATCCTGATAGAACTTGCACTAAAAATCAATGGAGGAATTTAGGAGAGATTCAGGAGGATTATTTGTTGATTCCTTTCCAGAGGGAAAACTTTAGGAAAGTGATACAAACCCTTGATTTATAAGTTATGGTACTCATCTTTGCATATTTTCCTGTAGAACCAGTGGTTATTTTCTACAACTGCAAGACTAAATCTCCTGGATTCCCTAAGCAACTTTTCCTTATACTTTCTACAAGAACTAACCAGAGATTTTTAGAAGCTCTGTTTTGCTGCAGTGCCACTGCATGGTTTTTTCAGCTCAGACCATACTGTAGTTTGCATTCTGATTTCCTAACCTATGCTTTGGTCTTTCTGGCCCAGCTTATCAAATTTTGTGATTCCTCTCATAACAGCAAGATGAGATAAAGGGTTGTTTTTCTCTATTTTAAAAGTAAAATAGAGCATACCAAGGGAAGATAACTTCATTCACATCATTCTCATCTTATTTCAGGCTATCTGATTTATAAGTAATGTTTCCCTTTCCTTCATTTCTCTAATCTTCCACACACCTCTGGACAACTCAGTCTAAACGGCTGATGTTCTGCAGTTGCATAATTACTGACATTTTAGACTTCAATAGTAGTCTGTGATGGAGCAAGTAGCTAAGGGAAAATAGTGGAACTGTTACTGATCAGTAACTAATCAGTTACTTTGTTACATAAAAGAATGTGTAGTTGGAGATGACTAGCAATATCCAATGATCAGTAATTAGCAGTATCTGTTTAACAGAATGGGGGAAAATGTGATGGAAAATCTCATGAGAGGACATAAAGACAGGATGCTGGCTGACCAATTACCTCCTCTTTCATGTCAGCAGCACAGGGAGAAGGGAAATGAGGGGCTGCAGTCAGTCCATAAGAATTCCCCTTTCTAGCTCCTTCCTCCTCACGCTTTTTCTGTGCTCCAGTGTAGGTCTCCTTCCCGTGATCTGCACCTCCTGCTTGGTCTCTCCACAGGCTGAAACTTCCTTCAGGAAATATCCTCCTGCTCAGGCATAGGGTCCTGCAGCCACCCTGCTGCTGCCAAATCTTACCACTTAAACCAAGCACTAATGGAAATCAAAACCTGGGTAAGTACTCAGTCACTGAATCCTAAAACCTCCGAGGCAATAGTCATTAAACATTTTGTGCTGTGTCAACAACCATTTACCTTGAAACTAGATATATTCTTGAGCTTACTAGAGCAGTTGAAGGAGTCCAGGTTTCATAGTACATAAAAATCTTGTTAGTATCCAGCTACAGAGTGTTTGCAGTCATTTCATATGCATTTGTTCTGATATTATTCTTTGGCTCACAGAGCATTATTTCCAGTTCTCAAGTTTGCATTTTTGATATATTTGCTGACAAGAGCCATATTCTTTCTGGTATTGCCTCAACTGAGCTAAACAAGTTCAAGTCATTCTGGGAATTTTTGTCTTCTATTCCAGCTTCAGTTCATCTTTGACAAGCATGACTGAGCAGAATTTTACATTCTATCACTGAGTGCCTGTACTTGACAAAATACCAAAGACTCAGAGTTTCAAACTTTCTCTAAAGCATTTTAAGTATCTTCTGTCATGGTCACTTCAGATCAGTACTTGATGGCCATTTTATGATCTAGTAATACATGCAGATTTTTTCTTTCACTTCAAAATAAGGGTATCCTTTGTCCAGCTCACCTTTCCTGTTGTTAGGTTTGTTAGACTACTACTGTTTATTGAGTCAAAATGTTTTGTAAAGGTTTTGTTATTTTGGTATTAATATTTGGTACAAGGTATTGTCTCAGTACTCATGTGAAGAGCTGTGAAGAGAAATTTGCCCATTAAAAGAGTTAAAACAATTGTTTCATAAAATGCGATGGAGAAGTAAGGAGACAACATGGAATGTCACAAGGAGAGACATAAATATAAACATCCATGATAAGGCTGTTTGCTAAACTGATACTGTGTGGGTGAGAAGAAAGTTTCAGAAACTCAAATAGTTAGCTAACCTAAATGTTAAATAAGTGCAAGATTTGCAGGTATACCATAAAGAACTATTATTTTCCTGGTTAAATGTCTGATGCTGCTAATAAAAACAACAGAAGCAAAGCAACACATACTCCCTTCCTCACATACTGAGTTGTTCTTTTCTTGAATGACCTTCATAGGCTCCAGTAAAACATCTGTTCATCTTTGCTGCCTGTAAGAACAAAGAGAGGGTTGCTTCTACTCACGGATCTCAGAAACATTCTGGCATGTTGTTATTGTTATAAACTTGGCTCTCAATCACCACGATGATAACTGCAGAGTGGCAGTCACATACACTGCTTTCATCTTTTTTAATACCCCAAAGTTGCTCCCCTTTCTTTTTTTGTATCTCCATGGCAACAGCCTTTGATGAAGTTGCCGCAGGTGTTTTTATGCCAGGACTTCTTCGATCTGTTAGTTGACCAAATCCATGCACCTGTAGCCTTTTCATTACCACTGAACTTATTCCTATTTTCTCTCCAAATAGCAATTAATTAGATATTTGAAGCAAACACATGGGCTAGCTACCATGCAAATCTCAATGCACCTAAATATGCCTGATCAATGTGTTCATTACCTATTTACAGTTGTGAGAGTTTGTAGAGAGTATATTGTATGAACTTCCTTCAGTACACAAGTTTATTCCATTCAATTAAGTTTCTCTTTAAACTAAGCATAATTTATGTTGCTTAGTTCTCAAAATTGTAAAATGAGGATGACAGTAATTTATGTAAGTTCTGCCTGAATATAGCTCAAGCCTTGTGTATTTAAAACATTGTTTGTTGATGAGTATAGGAGTTTGCTTTTCATGCAGAAAAGCAGAGTCATAAAGCTGAATTGTTTTAGTGCTTCTCAAATCTGAATACCTCATCATCTTTGGGTATTCATTTTGTGTTGCACACCAGGAGTGATTTTGATAGTAAAGCTTTAATGTAAAGCTCCCATGGCAGCTCTTTTGCCATATTTTGTTTTGCTTTTTTCCCCCCACCTATTTGCTGCCCAGATGATTTAGGATTTCTTAGATCACAAGGGCCACATTTCGAGTGAAATCGTTTTTTCTCAAGAAATGTTCTTTCTAAAGGAGCTGAGAATTGTAATTATCTCAGAGCTGAGAATAACTTGAAGTTGCAGAGACATATTGATTGAAATTTATTACTTTGGGGCTTTGTCTGAGACATATAGTGACTAGGAAGAGCTTATTAACAGAAACAGTGATTATCCCACCATGAAAATGTTTATCTTGGCATGTAACTTCTGATAGTGCTACCTCAGATGCCTCACCTTCTTCCACTAATTCTCAGCTAGATGTTATAGGGGACAAATAAAGTTAAGGTTCAGACTTGTTTTAGTGTAGAATAGATACAACTACCTCTGAAAGCGGTGTTCTGTTCTGCTGGCTTATAAACAAGCACTAGTGGTACCAAACATTTTTAATACCTTTTTGGTATAACAGATTTTGTGTGTAACTTGGCTCATCTTTCAGAACTAAACGGAATTG
This sequence comes from Bombycilla garrulus, assembly GCA_013400315.1. Classification (NCBI taxonomy): domain Eukaryota; kingdom Metazoa; phylum Chordata; class Aves; order Passeriformes; family Bombycillidae; genus Bombycilla; species Bombycilla garrulus. The sequence goes on from VXBU01014404.1 coordinate 5,070, forward strand.
ACTGGGTTTGCATGCATTTTGTACTTAAAATCTTCATGGTTTAGCTCATGTGTTTCTTATTCAGAGCACAGATCTCGGTATCAAAATGCTGTTTGTGAGTTGTGAGAAATATATAGGAAAACAAGTGAAAAAATAGTATCTTGCCTATTATGTATACAAAATTTCTGGAGTATGCGTCCCAGTGAATGTGTCAAAACACATTTTTAAATGTGATTTTTAAAGTTCAGTTGACAGTTTCATTCAACTTTCAGTGCTTTTGAATTACTAATGATGCAGTCTGGTGACAGCAGAAGGGTTACACTCCAGGTGCCCTAATATTAGATAAAGAAGATCCTTCATTAAATCTTGAGAACTGATAAGAGAAAGTGACTGTTTTGCTGGTTCTGCCCTAAAACCTGCTGTTTGACCAGTGACTGTTTTGATTTGGGTCCAAGCATCTGTACTTGGGAAGGACCACAGTCATCAGTCCAAGCTGTTATGGGCAGTATTAGTGAGGAGCCAGAACAAAAGCGTTGTCATGGATGATAACATAGGACCCATTCACAGGAAACTAGATTTTTTAAGTGCCAAAGAGAAACATTACAGGACTCAAACACCAGTAGATAGCTTCTTTCTCCATCCTTTACCCTGGAGGAGGCAGCACTAATGTTCTTACAAGCCAGAAGGAATGTTGTTTTAATAATTGAAACTGCACGCTTGATCTTGCCACAATCTTCTGTTTCATTAGACTTACAGGCAATTCTGATTCCTAAGTGGTTATTCTTCACAGAAGCACTGAAATACATACTGAAGAAAGCAGCGTACAGACTTAAAATGCAGTTACCAAAATGTGTCTTTTTGTCTTCATTTGGGTTGTTAACACTTTTTTTTTTTCTCTGATGCTGATTAGGAAGACCCTCAAAATGAGAAGGAAAACCAGTAGTATTTCGATTTCAGATAGCTCTTAGTAACAGGATCTTTAAACAAGTGTTAGATTAGGCTCAAGTAATAAATTACCTGATGTAGGTGAAGATTGACATGATTCATAGTTCTCTGTTTTTGTTAAATTTAAACACCTGATATGATCTTTAAATTTATGCTATATGCTATCATATTCCTTACTGCATTTAATAAAAAATTATTGATAAATATTTACTAATTACAGCCTTTCTGGAATACTAAACAGCCAGAACCATCCATTATCCAAGGATGTGAAGGTGAAGATGGAAGGAGCCCATCCTCAGGAACTTGTGTCTGTGTTTTGCTGGGAGCTTGCTTACAGCACTGTATCAGTCTCTTCTGAAGCAGGATTAATTGTATGATTTTTTAGTTAGTCTTAATCAGCAGCTGCGCTAACACAGACTCAGATAGAGGCACAAGTCCTGCCTCAAAGATACAACAAAAGTCACACTTGAGCCAACTGAAGGTCCTTGATAGGCTGTACTTAGAGAAAGAAAGAGATTTATAATTTATGGGGTCCATTTGATCTCCATAGGGAATTGTCACTTCTCAGAGAAGCAGGGGTAGTGAGTCTGTCAGGTGGTCATTTATTCTGTTGCCTAGTCTAAGGCTTTAGCCATTTCTGACAAATGTTTTGAAACAACTAAAGCAGTGTTGAGTCTACAATATGCCTAAGAAATCTGACTGATTATATTAGAATGATTACAAAATCACCCCTCAACCCTTACTATGAATCTTTCCGGAAATTTAAGATTATCACATTTTGTTGTGACCCAACAGGCAATAGAAGATACTTCTGGGTTTTGTGACAACTTTGCACAGAATGAAAATTGTTATATTGTTTCCCTTCAGTCAGATCCTCCTTAGCAGAAAAGAAACCCTGCTTTTCCAAGTTCCTTCTACCAGAGCCTGTTGAAGTCCAGATGCTCATTGTGAACTTACTTCTACAGGTCTGTGTCCTTGAAGTCTTCCCTGACACTGCTCTAAAGCCATACTTGAAGTTTTACTAATTTTGCCAAGTCATTTTTTCTTCAGGGAGCACTTTGCTCTGTCTCAACTGACTTTTATTATTCTTTTAATTTTTTTTTTCTGGCTTGTCAAAATCTCTTTGAATTCTAATCTTGTCTGCAGTGTGCTCCCAGTTCTTCCCAAACAATTCCTAGCACAGTTATTTTTATCTTATGATCTGTGAGGTTATTTCATGTAACTTGCTGGTGTTAGGATGTGATTTTCAGGGCAGAAAAGCCTTACAATCATAGCAAGATCAATCATTTATGCCTTAAAGAAAGTTACAATTTTCTCCCCTTTTTTGGATATCATCAGTAAACTCAGCTCAAAAGTATTTACAATACTAATGACACATAATGGGTATTTGGCTGTTTTGGTTTTTTTGGAGTCTTTCTTTATCAACCTTTTTCAGCAGAAGGGTATAACAAAATGCCTGTATTATTATTTACACAAAAATGCAAATTATTTATCTTGTAAGAGGTATTAAATGACTTGCAAAACTTTCTTTCTGGTTATCATGTTTGAACAGCTAAAGCAAAATGTCCACAATTAAAATGTTATTTTATGCATCTTAGAATGTGATTTCTACTTTCTTTTCTATCCACTGCTCAAGCATGATATAATACAATTTCAATTCTCTTATGTAACTGCATTTTAGCAACCAAATCCAAACTAGAATAGCCTTATTAACTTGATTGTAGCTGCAGTAGTTCATATCTTCCCAGTGCCTGCACATTTTTTTATGCGACTTCTAATTGTTATGACTGATTTCCGTCATTTGTGTTACACAGACAAGGATATGTAATAGTGATACCCAGGTGATGCTAATCTACTAAGTCAGTGAAGATGACTCACTCTCCATGAACTTTTATGTGTAATAGGATGTGCTAGTCAATCAGATCAAAGGTCACTTCCACGTGCTCTGCAATATAGTTTCTGTCTGCATAATTCAATCTTAGGAATGGCTGCAAGTCCACCTGTTCTTGGAGACTATATTGCTTGCTGGAAAATTATAGTTTCATCTGCCATCAGTATTATAAATTTATGATTGCTGATGAATCATTGTTCCTCAATATTTGACACTTTAATCAAATGTTCCCTGGGGCGCATTTTCATTTCAGATCATTAGTGTGATTCTTATTGGAGTACAAAAAGAATGTAATGGAAAACACCCAAGAGCAATCTGAAAGGTAAAAAATTTTCTATACAGAGTTCCAAGTCTATCAGAGTCCTCTTTTGACATTTTTAATGAAATAATTTAGACTAATTTGGTATTCTGACTGTGAAAAGAAGCTGTTTTAGGTAAGCATGGAGGATCTTCCAGGATTACATGGGCCTTTCAATTTTAAGTATCCCAGTACTTCTAATATGTGCATTTGGCATGTTGATTTTTTTCTTCCTCTTGCTTTTGGTAGCAACTCTTAACAAAGGGAAAACATTTTCTTGCCATGTTTATTTGTGCACAGTAGGTGTTACTGAAAAAAACACAGCTGCAAGCAGTTTTGATTATTGGACTGCGGCTTTCATAAACGCGATTTAGACTAGAAATATCTCTGCTCTCTAAACACAGAGTATATTCCAAATAGCCAGCAAGAAGGGAGGAGCAGGATAGCTTTCCAGATACTTCAACAATTGTGCCCCTGGACTTGCTATCGGGAAGGAACTAACTGTAAATACTAACAGTAATATTAACAGTAAACACAGTAAAGAACGTTTCAATAAAACCAGAATCTGTGCCAGCAGATTTCAGTGTCTTTGTGAAGAAATATGGATAGATAAAGAGTAATGCTCAGTTGACCAGGAAGAGGTTAGAGAATAACATAGCTAACCAGTCTAAATTTCCAGAATATATTTTCTGATGGCTTTCTATTCTTAAGGTCAAAAGGAAGGTGACATCTCATTACCAACCCAGGAAGGTTGGTAATCCTGGTTAATCCTGGAAGGCAAAGTGCATTCTGCACCAAATCCAGCAAGATAATATTTCTGCCTTGGATGAGATTGAATTTATAAAATTCAAGTATTTGTTTATTTCTTCAGGAAGAAAGTGTGATCTCATTCTCCCTATCCTTGACATCATTTTCACTGAGTTTATCATGAGTGGTCTGGGTAATATTCAGCATTGCTTTTAGCATAAATATATACATATTCTTTGACTTTTTTAAACATCATTAGGTTGATAGTTCCATTAAATGAGTTGAAACATTCTTATGTTAAATCATTCTTATGTACAGAATGAGGATTTTCCTCGTAAGGTTTAATTCAGCGCTGTTTTTTTTTTTTTTTTTTTTCATCAAAGCTATTTCCATGAAGGCACAGGACTGCTGCACCCTTACTCTCTATCTTTCCTGTTTCCACTTCTGTCAAAACTATTCAAATAAATTTATTCTGAAGTGTCCTGGGATGGTCTAGGTCTTTTGATTGAGTAGAATCACAAGAACCTGCTATGTTTGTGAAGAGTGTGAATGTGCTCTGAATGACCATGATGCTAAAGAGTAACTTTTAGCTTGAGAGTAATAGTTTGATGTATATCTTTCATAGTGGAAGCAACTGCGAAATTCTTTCATTCTTTGCTCATTCATTCATTCATTTGTTCATTCATTTTCCTGCTGTTGCTACTGTTGGCTTTATGCTCCTGGTATTACTGCTTTTGTTTTTGAGACAACATCAGAAGGGAAGGAGCCATGTGTGCTACTTGCAGGTTTTGCTTTACTCTTGAATGGTTCTTCATTAAGAACAGAGTATTGCTGCAGACTTCACACTATGAGAGATTTCAACAAACCCTAACAATATTTCAGAGGATTGTATTAGGCTTGGGCTTCTGCTGCAGCAAATCTCAAATGAGCCATCCAAGAGGTAGAATCTCCATCTCTAAGATAAGCTTGTGCATAATTTTGTCTCACCTTATTATTTTGAAATAATTACAGACATTACTTTGAAATACAGTATTTTCAGTTGAAACCACCTGTTAAAGAATGCAATGGAGCCCTTTTAGACACATACTGTGCAGTGAAGATAATTTTAATTAAGCAGTTCTAAGAATTTCATTTATTCAGCTGTAATGAGCCCTACAGCATATAAGTGAAATGATAAAATTTTTGCCATTCTGAAAAAGCTCACAGTCTAAAAGCTACAAACTAGTAATTTGAGGGAATAAAATAACATTTTTTGCTATTGTTACAAATTCCCTTAGTGTGTATTATNAATTCTTCTGAACAGGGTAGTTTCAAAAAATAGCTGATTCAGAACTGAGGAGCAATTAGAAATGAATTTTCTGTGTATAAATATAAACACTTGTTTATTTCAGTGCAAGTGTTTTCTATCTGCTAATCCAATTACAGAACATTGAGTCCAAGTCCAGCACTAAACTGTGTCCCTAAGAGCCATGTTTACATGTCCTAAATCCCTCCAGGGATGGTGACTCCACCACCTCCGTGGGCAGCCTGTTCTAATATTTGACAACTCTTTTAGTAAAGTAATTAGTAAATATATATTTTATCAGATAGTGGTCC
>VXBU01014404.1:11085-58429 GCA_013400315.1 Bombycilla garrulus
TGTGTATAAATATAAACACTTGTTTATTTCAGTGCAAGTGTTTTCTATCTGCTAATCCAATTACAGAACATTGAGTCCAAGTCCAGCACTAAACTGTGTCCCTAAGAGCCATGTTTACATGTCCTAAATCCCTCCAGGGATGGTGACTCCACCACCTCCGTGGGCAGCCTGTTCTAATATTTGACAACTCTTTTAGTAAAGTAATTAGTAAATATATATTTTATCAGATAGTGGTCCTGTCTGACAAAAGAACCTTTAAAAACCCCTATATCAGCAGGACCCTAAAGGCTTAATCACTTCCAGCTACAGCTTTGCCAGCAGGAGACATTGTCATCCACTGCTTTCTTATAGACATTTTTTACTCTGGGATGGTTATTTTCCTCTCACATCTATCAGATCAGTCTCAAAAATAATCTACACAAATATGAACAATTTCAATAGTATTTTGTTTACATGTGTAAAGATATATATGTGTGCTGATTGATGAGGTTTTATTTCTGAGTTAACTACTGTAATGGTTGTCACTGGCTCCTCAAGGAGAGAAAGAAAATGGTAGATGCTAATTTGCAGTATATTGCACCCTAAAAATTAGCTAGGTTTGATATCAAGAACACATTAAGCTATACTGTAAGAGATGTAGTAAATTGCCTGTTGATTCTGAGATACTTAACAAAGAGTCATCAGGTTGCTTTCTCAATGCTTTGTCCTGTTCCCTCTTTTTTTTTAATTTTTATTTTCGATATCAAAAATGAAAGTTCTGTAGATGCCAAAACACTAGTAAAGGGTCTAAAGATCTTCTAAAAATTCTTAATTATAAATGGAAATGACCTTTGGAAAAAAATGTTAAATTGCTAAAACAAAAGCAATACCAAACACCTACAGATTTTTTTAAAGCTTAATTAGCTGACACTAATATAGCTGTCATTAATCATTTATTCCAAACCATCAACAAAAAGATTGCTGATGGTTCATTAGGTATTTTTTTTCTTCAGTCTGTCCAAGTACCTTTATTAGGAGAAGAGATGTCAAAGAAAAATCTTCCCGATGGCCCTCTTCCTGAACCTCAGTAATTTCCTGAAGTTTCAGAGCACAGATTTTCTTTGCAGGTAATTGCAAACACAATGGTACAAGCCTCTGTGTCATTGCCTAGTGGAGTGCAGCCACTCAAATCGGTTTGAGTGTGCAGAGTGAAAATTCCCCCAAATCTCTTTTACCCAAGCCTAAGTGATATGGAAGAAAATGAAGAGTGAGAGTGCTGCTCTACTTTTCTGAGTTGGCTAATAAATCTCCTTGTGACACAGGTCACCCAAACAGGCATTTTCTGAGAGATTTCTGTCCTGCTCACAGGATAAGGCTTTGATGCAAACATTCCTGGTGTAACAGCCTATGTTTAACAACATCAATTTAAAAATCCCGTTTATATATAGGAAGATCAGCTTGTTTTGTTCAAAATATTTTTTTTCTCTTTCAGTAAGTTTATTCTGTGGTTTTTATTACTGTTTTTTATTCGGATTTTTTCCTGATTTCTGAGAACACGAAAACCAGTAGAGAGATTTGATTTCTTAATGAGAAAATGTGCATGCAAGTCACAAAGATTATAATTAAATACTTATATCAGAAATAATATCTTAAATTATTACTGTTCCTTTTTAAATAAATCTATTTCTTTTTCTGTGTTCCCAGTGGCCTAATTATATAGGCAAACAACAATATTTTGTTCTTTATCTCCTAGCAGACCTTTGGAAACTGTTGAATTAGGCATTTTTTAGAAAATACCAGCTCATGTTTTTGTGCCTGTTAAAAATTTTTTTAATACCTAATTTAACTTTTTTTTCTTTTCAAAAGAAATAATTAGGAGGGTACTTTTCTTTAAAATTAGGTAAGTCTAGCCTAGAGAAGCTGTTCTCCTGAAGCCTGTTACCAAAAGAGAGAGAAACTTTTGCAAAAATGCCATACTAGGGAAATTACTTTTTAGCTTGATATTATCCTAAATTGGTGGGAAGGAATTCTGATTAATTATGGTTTTCTCTTTTAAATTCATAATGCCTGTAAATAAAATTAGATTAATTGGATGTACATGGGTTTTTGAGAAGGCATTAAAAAAGGGTCCTTCCCTTCCTACTGCTTCTTTCACCAAATTTCTTTCATTATTCTTAATTCCTATTAGATAAAGTGAGAATTATTGGTCTTCCTGTAAGTATTGGTAGTGCTCTTTATTAAAAATTCAGAAACATATCATTTTGTCAATATGCGTTCAAGATTAGAATGAGAAAGAAACTTTCGATGCAAATGCTTTTCCACTCTGTTACTGTTTTAATTCTACATCCCAGTCTTTAATAATTGATACTAGTTCTAGTGTTTCTCTTCCAAAGCTGTCTCTGTAAATTTTTACAAGCTACCTACTCTATTTGTAGCTCATTTCCTGCACTCTGGATTGCCAAGTCATTGCTTCCTATTTTAGCTGATTTCTAAAATCCACTTCTCATCTATTTTACTTCATTTAAATTGATCAACAATATCTGTTATTTTATCATCTTCTTCATGGGTCCCAAAGTGGAAAACCTTGAGACACTCTCTATTACTGATTGGTATTTGGACTGTTAAGTGCTTATGGGCTTTTCTAGTTACAGAACTTTCCCACAGGAGTTCACGTATTCCACACTCTACACTAACTAACTGTGACTGGTGGTACAGAACACCAAAGCAAATGGCTTCTAATAGAGTATTAATCTTCTTGAATGTGGATTTTGTTCAACAGAATTCAGGATTTTTTCCAGGGAGTTAAAATCACACCAACTTCTATGTAAAAAAAGACCTACAATGAACTATTTTCTATATTCAGATATTCCTTGAAGTTAAATTCCACAAGTAGAAAGGACTGAAAATTGAGCAGAATACTGCTACTCATATCTTTCTTCCGTAGGTTTTCACCACTTAGCTGTTAGGCATTGAGGAACCTTCTCAGAAGTAATGTACTTTTTACTGCATGAAAATCTAAGGGACATAATAAGAAATGGAGTACTTCTTCTGCTGAAATTACCTTAGACCAGAAAAATTGAGAGCTTTATTCAAACATAATTGGAAAGTTGCATGCCAAGGGCGGTAAGATTATTCTTTCTATTTTGTTTCTGTTTTTCTATATATTTCTGTATTTCTATTCTTTCTATTTTCTTTTCAAGAAATTGCTACAGACTTGCATATCTACTTATAATATTTATTTGGTCATGTCTTAATTAGTGTATTACTTAAAAAGTAATAAAGTATATGTAGTCGTTACAGATTTTTTCAGTATAACATAAGTATTTTTTCTGAGAATTTAAATAACTATATATATATAGTTATTTCCATATATGAATATGGTTATATCTGTATCTGATCATCTGAGTTTAAATTGAGCAACAAATACCTTTACATTTTGCAGATGTCATTTTGGAAAGTAAGGGTCCTGTCTCTAGCCACTGACATTAGACAGCTGTGCTGTATGGGTTTGTGCGTGCTTGTGTAAGAATCCATAATTAATGTTGTTGTTTCTCTCCTTTATTATTACTATGCCTTATTTACATTGTCTGGAACTTATTTGGAAGTCTCCATATTTCATACTTTGAAGAGTTCACTGTGTTAGCAGTGAGAAACAGGAAACATAATCCAAAATGTTTACATGTGGTGCTTTATTGAAGGGCCCAAGAGTTAGGGGCGAGAAGCCCAAATCTAACTCTGAGAGAACCCTGAAAGGAGACCCCCTTTTATCCCTCACAATTACATAACTAAAGCTTTAATTATTAAGCTTACATTGTTTTATTGATTTCACCCGACCATAGATTCTAAAACATTATTCTGGTTATGGGTTATAATCATATACAATCATCCATAAATCATGGTTACAGGATGGTTACACAAGTATAATTAACAATAACCCCACTTACCACAATTATTCAGGTGAGTTTCACCTTGACCTGTCAAGCCTAACAATCCAGGGCCTGCTGCAAGGCCTGCCTCTTTCCCCAAACATCCTGTGATTTTAGAAATCTTCTGTGGCAATTAGTCTGAAGTGATATCTTGTAGGAATCCAGAAGAAATAATCTGAAATTATTTCTTTAAAACAAAGCTTCTTTGTGTTCCACTGGGAAAGAAATGATTTGAAGAAGTCTTGAGAAACTAAAAAGAAGTTTCGGTTTATTCCTAGCAACAGTTCCCAAGATAGCCAATATCAATGTGTGGGTGGATGGGCTATTGGAAGACAAGAGAGCAGCCTGAGGATAACTGCCAAACTGTAATAATAAAAATGTTCAAGATATTTTATTTAATTGCAGCCCAGATTGGAAGTGGCTTGGAAAAGAAAACAAAAAAAAACCCCAAACAACCACCTGTCAGAGCCTTCTGTAAAAAGTACAGCAAGTGGATTTGTGTGCTTTTAGGCCTGATAAAAACCAGTATCCAGTAGGACAGTTTATTCTAGTATGGCATGGTTGTGGTTTGTTAGGATCTCTGGGGAGTCTCTGAACTGAATGGATTTGCCCTTGCAGAACTCCCAAATCAATAATCCTTGCTCTAAAGGGACTTTGCAAATAGTTGGGGTTTTTTTATTATTATTTGTGATAGGAGCTTTGGGGCAGGTGATTTCTCTACTAGAAGTTTGCCTCTCCTTGTTTCCTGTGTGGTAGCATTGCAGCACTCAGTGGTCTTCCTACTTACTCTTTCTCCCATGTTTATTGACTCATAAATTGATGTTTCTTTGGTCACTCCTTTTACCACAAGTTGGTACATGTTGTCATACATGGTTTACACTGGTTTAGCTGAAAATTTTGAACTAATTAGAATAGCATTTAGGAATAGGAAATGAAAAACACATAGGGATTTTATGTATAGCACATAAGTCACAGCTGACTTACAGCAGGATCTCTCACATTCAAAAGTCAGATGTATTTCTTTCTGATTGACACCAAGTAAGCAGGAGGAAAATGAGATACAGCATCCTCTTCAACAAGCTGAATGATAAAATATACCGAGTTGGAAGAGACCCACAAGTATCATCAAAGTACAACTTGTTTGGAAATAACTCACTCAAAGCACAAAAATCAGGTCCATAAGAGCTGTTGGTCCCAGCACTTGTTCTTCCTGCACAGCGGACAGTTCTCAGTCTCAATGCAAGAATTTGCTTCATGCAGCTTATGACAGAGCACTGCGAAAGCTCTTCACCTGAAGTTAAAATCAAGTACTTTGTCTTGTTCAGTAGCTACCACAAGTCTTTCTTTTGTTCTTTCTAGTAATTGGTTCAAGCTTTTGAAAAATATTGTAATTTATAATCATCCTGTATGAGATTATTGCATAAGGATCAGAGTCAGGTTGGATGTCTTGTGTGAATATAAATTAATGTACTTTTCCTCCCACACATAGAGACAAGTAGATAGACAAGGAATCATTGATAGAAGCAGAAATATGATACATGTAAAATACAAAGCAATTCATGCCTTAAATGCCCTTATTCATATAATTCACAGTTCTTTACTATTCTCTGAAAATTTTATCTAGTTGTGGCTCAGTGCACAAATAGAAGAGTTTAAAGGGGTGGGGAAATGAGGAACATGGTCCAGTTTTCATTTCCTTGTGCATGCACAGATACTAATAGAAAGTTAGAAAGTCTTAGTTAGAAATTCAAAGAATTGGGTGATGATAAGCTGAGATCACGAAGAGAACAAAGATGCTAGCCTTATATTAAGGTAACCAGTCTAAGTGAATTATGCATATATAAAGTATGGAGAGTTTCCTCAAGATGAGAATGGAGTATTACTGCTGGAGGAACAATACGGAGAGACAAGTTTAGAAGAGATGTCTGTCCATGTTACAGAGCAGCAAGCACTAACTCCATGTCAGAATAATATGTTTATGTCAAGGCAGGAATTTTACCTTAATGGCAGATTTTGAACAGAGTGCAGGAGATACTAGAGCTAGGAATGTAATTAATACACAAAGAGTGAGAACTGAATTATGAAGTTTATAAGGAGAAATTGAAGCTGCAGGCAAAAGAGAAGAAATTGAGCAATACCAACTTAAAAACATTTCAACCACAGGAAACTGCATGTTTTAATAATTACAAAATCAAGAGAAAGTAATCAAACCCCACTTGTTGCAGCACTTTGTTTCTTTTAGTTTGTGTCCTGAATTGCCACTGGAAAGACTTGTATCAGCATTAGTATGCTGCAGTCTGTGTTTATGTATGCCTGTACACGCAATTGTAGGTGCATAGAGAAGAGTATCTTTAAAAAGTTGTCCAGAACCTGAAAGTTTAAACTCTTGTTTGGCAAGTGATGTTTCTTTTATTTTTCAGTGTTAGTCTTTTTTTATGTTCTTTGCAATGGTTGGCAAAGTATTTAGGATGAAAAGTTTCAGTTGAAACATTTTCCTAATGTTTTTTGCAAAGGTTTCAAAGTTCCTTTTTAAGCCAGATTTCATGTATCTTTGTTCATGAAACTGATTTTCTTAGGATTTTTGGCTGGTGAAATCCAAAGGCATTTTCTCCAATTGCCCTCGTAATGCTCTGTGAATTAACCAGCCTTGAAAACATTGTAATTCATAGAAAAACTAACAAAAATAGATTTTTTTGTATATTTATTTCACTTGTTAGATAAATCTCATTGTTATGACAGTGTATAATCACCTAACATTTTTCAGGCTGTTGCTAGTTAATAATTTCATGGTTTTGCTATACATGGTATCCTTCAGCTGAAATAGAATAGATGTCTTTCAAAAAATTCTTTAATTAAGAGGAAAATAAATGCAATTTCTAATCTCAGAAAGTATCCTGGAATACCTCAACTTTCTTTTGCAAGGATTAGCAGGAAAGCATTTTTTGTCTTCTTTCAATAACACTGCACGGTCTCTCCAGCTCTGTGATGTAGAAAACAAAATCACATCAGTATTTTGTGAACTTGACAGCAAGGTAGGCTCACACTTGCCCAAGGTTAAGCATTTGTTCTCAATCCCACCGAAACACATCGCTACTCCAGGCATTTAGAAAGAATTAGTTTCAGAGATGTGCTCTCAGCTGCATTAGGAAATAAAACCAGTTTTGCAAAGGAAATGGCTGTTCTTAAGTTGTCAGATGCAACCATGGGAAAGAGTGTAAAAGAAGAGAGGACTAGTTAGGGATTTCAGACAGGGATTCATTTGAGTCTGCCATCGAATCACAGACTGGTTTTTCCAGAGAGGAAGAAATTATGGGGTTTTTAAACTTATTTAAACATTGTTTCACAGTGGTGCAAATGCATCGTAGTGTATAATATATTAGCAAATACATGATTCCTGTTTCTTATGAAACTTAAAACTTTAGACAGTGGAATTGTTGTCAGTTAAGTTCTTATATTCATCACTTGAGGTTTTGTAGCTTCAAAAAGACTTCGTTAATTAATACTTTTAGAACTCTAGTGAAAAAATTGCAGTATATGATCACTGCTATCCAGACCATCAGTTCTTCAGCCTGAGTTAAATTACAGTCTCCAAATGCAACTGTAGGCAAGATGGATGAGAAGATTGAGTGTAAGTACTGCATTTTGTAGCAAATTACACAATGGTCCTTATGGGATGGGGTTGACAAGAACCTATTTGACACTTCTAGCCAGACAGTCTGATTGCAAGTCTGTCTTACTAATATCAATCATTCTCACATGCCAGGTGTTTTTAATTACAGATTCAAAGAACCCACAACCTTGATGTTATTAGCACCATTAGCACCACACTCTAACCAACTTAGACTGTCATCAGTTCTGTGCCTGGAAGTTCTTTTCAAGATGGAACTGTACACACAGTTGTAAAAACTGCAAAAGTCGCTGCGTCATTCTTAAGGAAACCAGAACAATTTTGAAATAAGACACTGCTCTTTGTTAGTAGGGTGTACTGAATCTAGCTACATCAAATAATTTATAGTAAGTAACTCAGCTCTGTAAAAAGGAATCATAAAATGTAAACATGTTATACTTGGTTTTAAGGCTAGTAGATGAAGAGGGAGTGATACCAATTTCTTTTATTTCTTCTTTATATTATTTTTAATGAAACATTTAACGAATGGCACAATTTTTGGTTTCTTTAAATTTTTTTGCAAAAGCGAAAAGAAACATCTTCATTATGTTTTTCTGCTCCTCTTCTGTCTTAGTCAAAAATGTAATTTTTTGAAAGCAGGATACAGAATATCAGTGGAAAGTGGAGCACTTTACCTTAAGACTGGCAGCTTAGCAACTGAAACTCAAAGTATGCCAGAAAAGTGTGGTGTCTTCTGTGCAAAGATAGTGCAATGTCACCATCGGCTCCAATCGAGTTTTATCCAAACCACAAAAATTTGCAGAAAAATGTTAGCAATTTAAGTATGGAATATAAAATTTAAGCTCCAGACAAGCCCTACAGATTTCTGTGGAAATTTTGCTGTTGACTTTGACAGCAGGCCTTGAAATTACCCATTCCTGACTAACCTAGGTCATAACTAACTCACTGACTAGTTCAGCAGAACTGAAAAGCATGTGCTGGTTTAATTTCACCATTTTGTAGCAGTTCTCTCTAAATCCCTATAAAACATTTAAAAAGCATTCCTGGAGCACTGCAGGTTAATTATTTTCACTCAGCTTAATTAGATAATAGTGTGAAAACTATGAAGGTATACTCCTCAAGTTATTAATTAGAAGTATCTCTTTCTGATCTTTAACTTCCCTAATGAGTATGAAAAGACTTCTCTCCACAAAATACTTTTGTGCTTGTTAAGGGATATTATAAAATACTTCACATACGTGATTTAGAGGAGATACAGATGCTTCTCTCCCCTGCAGGTGGTACCAGACACATGGGCTGTGACCTGGGGTCCCACTGCAGCCACTGGCATTGAGCTTCTCTCTCACATTGGAGCCCGCTGTAGGTGTTTTTCAGGACGTGCATCCAGCACGGTGGCTGAGACCCCTACCCACTCCAGTGAGAGGCACAGAGACCCCACTGGCTCCAGCCAGAGAGTGGCACCACAGACCAGGGATACCTACGCCCCTGGTCTGACTCCAGCTGCTGTCCCTTTGGCAAATGTAAGTGTCTGAGTCCAGCACTGTACATGTTCACGTAAGGCATTGACACAGGTTAGATAAGAAGCTAAATTTGGAGGAAATTAGTATTTGAAAGGTCTCTTTCTTTTACATTCCAATTTCTTTACTTTTTCATTAAAATTATTAACTCTTAAACATTTTTGTTTTTTTTTTTTTTTCTCTCTCTCCTTTCTGAACTCCTTCATTTCAGCTCATCTCATATCACCCATTTGATTTCTGTCACTCACTTTTGGTAGACTTATTCCTTTTTTGTTTTCAATTGCTTTCTCTAGTGTTCTTACAATGATGTTTTTCCTTTTTTGCTTTCATGTCTCACAACACAGGCACTGTGTGCCATTGTATTTTAGCCTCCAGGTTGGAACTGATTCTTCATTTCAGTTAAAGCATCAATTAGTTTTCCTCCACTGCAAAACTCAATGAATCTCCACTAAACCAGATAAACTCTAAATTAGTAGAAATTCATTCTCTTTAACAGCTTTTTTTTATGGGTCTGTGCTGCTGTTTGTGAGCTGCTAAATACTTGGAGGGCCTTTCAGTGCCCCACCGGTGCCAGTCCATCAGGCTCTTCACTGAGAAGGGACACCACCATAGAGGTGTCCAGAAGTGTCTGCCCAGTACTAGGGCCCATTTCACTTAAAGTTTCCACCTTCTTCACTCTTTGTATCCATAAGCCATCCACAAGATGTCCACTTTCTCAGTGTCACTTGCTACTTCTGTAGCACCAAATTGCTTGTGAAGAGACATAGCCAGAGAGAATGAGCTCTCATCTATCTTAAAAATTCTTCCTAATCTATCTTCTTTCTAGATTCCCCCCAAGATAAGTAACTTTTTGTTGATGTAAGTTCTGTGAACATTTGTATGCAGTTCAGATAGTTAAAACTTCTAATAAACAACGTAATGGGGAGGGAGAAAGGAAAGAAACAGCGTAGTTCAGTGTAGCAGTAAATCTGATTCACTGCATTTTTTCATATGCTCACATGGTCCACTTCAAGTGAGATTTTTCTAAAGAAAAAAGTGATCTGGTATAAAAGTGTTTCCTATCATAGGGGATCAGCTTAGTTTTACACACACTTTTAGAGTGTGTGTGCAAATGTGTTAAGTGGTATTAAATTAATTGTCATCTTGACATACTAGTACACTTTCAAGTATTGCACTGAAGAAACTCTCTGCAATTTTCAGTGTTTATGCACCTGCAGATATTTGTAACAGTTTTAGATAATGTTTACATTGAACATTTGTATAGAAACTGTTCATAATATAAGCAGCCTTTCAGATTGAAAAGCTGCATGTGTATCATGGAAAGGCATGGTCTGAATGATAAAGATGTAGTTGGGAAATTTAATGAAGACTGTCAGGAGAAAAGTATGGGCACTTCTCTGCTTTACCACTTTTATACTTTGATGCTTATCTACTCTATTTCTTCTCTCCAGTGATATTACTTAATCCTCTCTTCTTTCATCCTTTTCCTTTTACAATCCCACAAATGCCAAACCGTAGTTATGAGTTTTGACAAGATCACTGGTTCTTTGTCCTTCATTTTCAATCAAATCCTGTTGCCTCTAGACTTCCCAATTTGCTCTGATCTCCAATTTATTGGTAGAGAAGTGTAACTATAAGTTCCTAATCTGCACCTGCCATTGGGAGACTGATTTATAACAGAATGTATGAGAGAATTTAAAGTGAAGGAGAGCAATCTGACTTTTAAATTAGAATTCCAAGGTATTTGCTAAAATGCTGCCATCCATTTTTTTAACTCAATACCTTCATGGGTGATCTGATATGATCTATAGGTTTTTAGTAGCCAATTAAGTTGATAGGTGACTATTGCAATGAAAAACAGGAAGCTAGGGTCAGTAGAAGAAGAAACAACAAAATGCATGTGTACAGAGAAACGAGATCATCAAGAATATTTTCCTGGCTTGACAAAAAAATGCTGATGATCTGCCAAGTAGCCTACTGACAACTCACACAGTTCCTTGGCAGGTGCTTCCAAAGAACTGAGGCTGAGACTTATAAAATATTTATGTTGTACATAATTTCATTGTATTCCCAAGCTTACTACACAGAAGGAACATGTACCCTGATTTGTCTCTCTTCTGGAAGTCCTGAACTGTGAATATGAAATCTGTACTTCATTTTGTCTCCCCTGCCTCTCCATCTGTGGTGAACCATTAACCGTTTAGTGGGGCTGCCAGCCCTTAGGGCCCTGAGAGAAATTCCATCATACAGCTGAAATTGAGTGTAAATCATCATATGAAGACACCATTTAATGCATCTCCCTTTCAGTTTTCAGAGTCTTTGTCACTTTTGTCTCAAAATTTTGTATTTAGAAAAATAACCTGTCCAGCCTAGTTTTCACGTCTTATACCAAATATCTTCCAAAAATATCACATCCGGAACTAATACAACAGAGAAATTTTTCCCATTTTTTATGGGAAGACATAAAATCCTGAAGGTGAACAAAATCCAAATTCCAGCAGTACTGGGATTTTAGCTGTACTGTTAAGGCATTGGAGGTGGCCAGTGGATTGTAAATGCTGCTGTCTAAAAAGCAGAGTTGGACTTAAAACAGTGGGAACTAACCTGTTGACTTTGACAAATACTGGAGGTAGACTTTGAGAAGGAAAAAAAAAATTAGCAGGAATAAAAAAGCATGAAGAGAAAAAAGAGTGGGGAAAAAAACGAGGTAGTTTACATGTGACTTTTTGTCTTTCACTAAGAGTGAAGGAAGAAATGGCTGGAAGAATTGTTTCTAGTTTTTGAACTAGAAACTTCCTCCTAAATAGGATGATTACCAGCCCCAAAACCTTTTTAGGGACTCAGATTACTATGCCTTCTGTGTATATTTATCATTTAAATCCCATTACAAAAAGGCAGCAATCAGACAGGTGGGTACTTATTTGAACAGAGAGCATTTGATGAAAGCAGGAAAGGGGAGCATGACTTTGGGTGCAAGGCAGCAACAATTCTGATTTATCTGCCACTCTGGCAAAAAATGGCCTACCTGCCCTTGCTTTCATGCTGACTACAAAGAATTTTCAAAGACACCAATCACACTGAGAAAGGGAGATATTTTGCCTCTGAAAACTTCTTTCTAGATGGTCTTTCCTGGGGTAGTCTGACCTGTCTCTGTAACAATAGGGCAATATGTAATATGTACTGTCTTTCTAAAGCTGGGCTCACATGTCTGAAAAAAAGTAAATACATCGAGTTAAGATCGTCTAGATGTATATGTATATGATTAGAAATACACAGTCATTCATTAATCACTTATAACTTTTAGTTTTTAAAAATTTGTATACTTTTGTATTTTTTCATAACCGGCAGTGCCAACCCTGTCATAAAGAAGTGATTAAGTCGCACACATGACAATGACCTGGTTACTTTTGGTCAAGTACAATTTCGAAAAGTATCAGTTTGGAAAAAAATTGCACTGGCCATATGTACATATGTACTCTTGATATTAAACCTTGAATAATAACTTACAGTTCTCTAGTTTAAGTATCTCTACACAGGAAGTTTAGGCCATTGGTGAATTTAACAGTTGCAATTACAGATATAAATCATGCTAAATAGCAGGCACTCCCACAGGACACTGTGTGCCCCGTGTCTGTGCACAGGTACAGGGGTATGGATATATGAGAATACCTGAGCCATGCTCCAGTTACAGAACTATTTGTGAAACATGAGTGCCTCTGGGGATAACTGCCCACAATTCCATGTGATGTCATTCAGAGATGAGTTCTAGGGCACTCCCACAGTGAATTCTGGGGAAAAATATGTCTCACAATTTAATTTTCATTGCAGGGAAAGATTATTAAATCCACGAGCAAGTAGCACCAGTGAACTAACCTTAATTTGAAGAACCTTCTCATTTAGCCCAGAGGAGTTTGTGTCTTACTGGGTTAGAGATAGGAGCTACAAAATTTCTAGTTACCATATTATTGAAAAAAAATATTATTCTATTTGAGAAGTTTGAAGAAAATAGCATCAGTCCATCATTATCAGTGTGTTGATGCTTCATAGCTCTTCTTTTCACAACCAGCCACTTTAAACACTGGTAATAAGTGTTTCCTACTGTGTAAATAATTTTAATCTATTAGATTAATTAGTTTCTTAATGGTTACATTAGAGGTTAAGGTTTTTCCTTAACCTGTTTCAAAATGGGCAAATAGGTACATAATTCACAGAAATTATTACAATATTTCATCTTCATTATCATCTTTAGTGTTTTGACACAGTATAAACCCAGTGTGCAGCATGTTTTCTCTGTATGAAGTTGTTGGTTTTGGTTTGTTTTTGGTTTTTTTTTTTGTAGCTCATGAAAAATCACACTGAAAGTTCCAGTACTGATCAGGAGATCATAACAGCAGTAGCTGCAGAATAAACTAACTGCAGCCACAGGGAATGAAATCTTCTGTGTTGTTTTCTCATACTGTGATAAGATAAACCAATCTACTCACCTCTGCCCTGTGTCATAGTGTCATATGTTAAATTAGTGTCAAATGTTAAATTAGTTGCCAGAAGTGAGTACAGAGCTGTACTGTATCTCCTCCTCTGATATTACTTTCTCCCATATATATTATTTTGGTTTTGACCGTAATCATATTGCTGCAAAGCCCATGTGGTTTGCACTGAATTCCATGAGCTTTTGTGTGAGCCTAAAAGTAGCAAAATTGTCTGTTTACTCAAGGCTTTTAGCTTCAAACCATTTAGAAATAATACATCCCTTTAGGCCTTTTAAAACATTGCATACATCATCAATAATTACATAGATGTGGACTTATGTAATTATATAAGTAATAAAATTATAAGTATATTATTACTTATAATATAAGTAATAAAATTTTGCATATCTTTACTCATACAAATAAAAATAGTGATAGATATTTCTCCATCATGTCTATGCTAGAAGAATTCCTAATTAGGAAAAAAAAATCTTTCAGATAAAAATATTTATTTCATACTCAGATAGGTACAGTACAGGCATAGTGTGATACTGCTGACACTGCCAGCTGAGAGAGCAAGATACCCATTTAAAGGCTCGGGTCTGGTGCTCAAACTAAAAATAGGAAGTTTGTGATCCCATCAAATCCCAGATTGCATTTATCTGCACTATGTTTCTGAGTTGAGCTGATGGTTAGGTGTTACGGGCTAAAAGTGGATTCATTCTTATTATTAGTATTAAAAGGTTTAGACATTTCCTGAGATAGTCATTTAGATACATCTGACCTTGTGCTGAAGCTGGATGGTTTTGTGTATTCACCAGATCTGCTGCTGTCTCATAGGCAGAATTTGTCTGCTGAAAGTTGGTTGATCTTTTTCAGGCTGTGGCTGAGTCACCCCTGGTTTTCCTAATTTCTTTTTAATTTTGTTCAATGTTTTACTCATATACAAACCGATATTTTTTTTTTCCTTTTATTTACAAAGTTTAATATCCTTAAAGCTTCTTGGTTGCTGTTCCCCAATACAAGCACATATTTAAGATGGCTTGGGAACAGTTCCATGTTATGTCTCTAACACCAGGATTCAGTACAATTGCAGCAGAGGGGATAACCGAAGATCATCCTGGTGCCTGTGCCCTTAGCACAGGACCTGTCAGTTGTGTCTTTCATCTCCTGCTCCATCTGTTTTGCACTCTTGCTGTTGTGGCAAGAGCCATCATAGAGCAGTGTTTGTGTTTCCATGCATGCGGTCAAGAGAAGTGCAGGAGTTGCATAATGTCCCAACCAAACTGCCTCTCTCAGGAACATAAATCAGGTACTAAGCTGTCTTACAGCTTTTAAGTCTGCCATTTGCAGCAAATATCCACCTAGGCAATGCTTGCTTGTATTTCCCATTTTGTATAGGATGGTTGGTTAGACCTCACAGGAACATACTCCAACAATCTCCATCACAGTAAATAAGGGTGTTCACCTGCTTTAGAGCGCAAGAACATTAGTTGTTCAGCCGAATCAGTTTTTTAAATGAGATTATAAATAATATTTATATTTATATATGTAGGGTGCCAAGTATTAAAGGGAGATTGACTACACATACTTTATACTCAGAAAAGGCAAAAGTACCAGATTGGTTATCAAAATTGCTGAATTCATTATATGGGAAAACTCAGCCATGGAATTAGAAGTTTACCAGAATGGACAACAAAAGATATCTTTGAGATTTCATTTCGGTTTGGTTTTGTTTTCCATCTTAAAATTCAAAATGAAATTACTTGCAAGTCTTTAGAATATTTTAACATTAATATTTTTACAAATCTTTTGCCTTCTGCTGTTTCAAATAAATCTGACTTTTTAGGTTTGCAATCTAAGATGGGTTATAAGAGTATTACAAGAGATGCACATAGACAAACAAATCCCCATTATTGGAAAGATGCTGGAAAGACACAAAGACAAAACAATTTTGTTGTCCTGTTCAAAAATTCTGGTTACCCTTTGCGATTCATGATGGCTGCAATCTGTTTGGCCTTTTCCCATCAGGATTCTGCTCTAATGATAAACTCTGCAGCATGTACAGAAATTGTTCTCAAGCCTATGTTAACAGTCCTGATAATGTATTTTTTAGGTTTCCTCTACGCTCAGAACAGTACCAAACGCAGCATTAAAGAGCGACTTATGAAGCTCTTGCCCTGCTCGGCTGCCAAAACGACATCTCCTGTTACTCAAAGCAAGTTTTATTTTTCATTTTTTTAATTTGATTTTTTTTTTTTTTTAGGTTTGCATGCATCAAAAGTTATACTTTCATTAGCTGCTCATTTGAGAGGCAAGATATCTGCTGAAGTAATCAAGGGTTTATGGAGGTTTAAAATCTAGTGATGAACAGAATAGGATGTCCAAAGTAGGATGGCAAGAGACCAGTGTCACGTTCTGCCACACAAGAGCTTCTGGGTTGGCACTTACGATCTGCAAGTTAGGTGACAATGATTCCCTAGTTAAATCTGATACCTGCTCTCCATGTATTTAAAAAGTGGCAAATTTTTTGCATTTTTATGTACGTGCCTATTTGGGTTTGCTATCCAATATACGAGGAGTATATTGGATAACTGGTCTGGGAGTAAAGGATTGACTCTGCAGGTTTTGAATATATAACTTCAAACTATTTAGAGAACAGGACTTAAAGTTGGTGTCTGAGAGAAAAATAATAATGAGATTGAAAAGAAATTATGTGAATGTGGGTGTGGATATACAGGAATATGTACACACACAGTAACACACTGATATTTGTACTGAATGTCTTGATATGCTGTAAGGAAATAAAATCTCCCCAGGGTAGGTAACAGATAAATATGGAGGAGCAGAGGGAGTGAGAGATCAATACGTAGATACATATATGTATTCCTAGATAGAGATTAATTATAGTAATAATGATTAATGTCTTCCTGTATAAATTGGCTCCTGTAGCAGATTTTCTCAGGATGCAATTAAATCTAGATTAATTTTACTTAATTCTAGGCACTAGTATGGGCACCTAAAACCAGAAGCTGAATGGTCTATGTGTTTCCTGTATACTCTTCTGATAAAGCATATCAATCAATCTCATGTTAAAATGGCATGTTCCCCATGTTTACTGAATCCAGGACAACAAAGGCAACTTGACTAGAAATACAGACCACTACTAAATGTCAGGACTTCACAGGTGTAGATCTGGGAGGTTTTTTTGCTATCCCACTTCATTGTCTTTCATAAGCTCCTCTGTAGAGAAAACTCTTGTACTTGCTTTCCTTTTAAGTATTTGAGATGAAAAGGGCTAAATTCCTGGATGTACACTGATTTATTTTTTCATGGTGTCTTCAGCTGATATGTTTTAATTGAAAATAAGATAGATTAAAACCACAGTTACTGTTGTGGCTTGTTAATATTAACCACTTGTTAATAATTCTTTCTGGATAAGTTCCCTTCAACTGCATGACTTCAGCAATACAGCCCTGGACAATAAAAGGAATCAGAGAATCACACGTTTGCTTGAGTTGGAAGACTGACTTTTAAAATCATCTAATCCAGTCCTCCTGCACAAGACGCAGTTGCTCAAAGTCTCATCCAACCTGAACACTCCCAGGGATGAGGCACGGAATAGATAAGAAAATAGAACAGAATTAATAGAAAGTTAGATTTCTTTGAAGTTGCTGGGAGAGTGACACATTCCTTGCACATTTCTATGTAAGCTCTTCATCTGCACAGGTAACCAAATATGTTTAGACTCAGTCTCAGAAACCTTGACCATGTCAAGCCTGTATTTTCCTTGCTGAAAGTATTCTATAAACCAGAAGACAGGTTGAGCTATTAAATATTAAATATTTCCTATTTGGCAACCAAGCGGTAAATAAGGTGCATTCAGTAATTTTCTCTGTAATCTCCTCAATAATTAAGTGCTATATTAAGTAAGAATGTTATATCAAGTGAAAATGTTGAATAAGGCTATCATTGTAGATATATGTTGTTGTTATTCCATTTTGACATCATGTGCTATTTAATTTCTGCTAGCATGAAAGAAACAACATTATAGTGTCCTAGGAATTAAAACAGTACCATTTGCAAAAACAATCACATGATGTGAATTCCTTAGAAATTATTAGGGAAATATTTTTTAAACAAGTAGTTTATTGAAATATACATAGCCTGAATTTGCATTTCCACACTTCTTTCAATATGTGCTTACAAAGGTTATGCAAAAATGTAGCATCTTGTTTCAGCATTTGTATTGAACATATTTCAGAATTCCTATTAAAAAATGTAAAAGAACACTTACTTGTAGTGCTCTAGTCTAATAAGTCTAAACTTAAAACCATAATTCTCTAGATAAGTGCATGTGCTAGTACACTAGGGTAGCACTACACTCAACGGTTTTGGAAAATAAAAACATACTAAATTGTTATTAAATACTTAGGGAGGCTGTAATGTGGATTTTGTGCAGGGAAATGCGTGTACACAATTTTTACAGATATGAGTTATTTGAAGAGTACTTTTGCTTTTTGATATTTTTTTACCATTTTGTTCTTTAATGAATAATGAAAGGTTCAAAACATATTTCCTGTGACATATTAATTAAAATTTTCTTTACTATTTAGCTATAAGAAATCTACTAATTAATGAAATCAGTAAGAGTATTTTGTTTAGTACATTAAAGAGGATTGGGAGCTTGTTTCTGGTTTTTCAGTTGACATAAAACTTAATTTCTATGAAAATAAAAGTACTCCTAACTCACGTAGGCTGAAGAAATCAAAGAAATAAAATAAATAATGCTATATAAATAATTGTTTTTAGATATATATTAAAATAGGAATAGTAAAAATAGATTTTTCACATATTTTCCAGCATATTTTAAAGTATAGGTTGTTTTTTTTTTTCCAGACTGGTAGCTAGAATTGTGAACAAAAAAAATTAAATTTCAAATGACTCATGAATTCTATAGCATTGTATTCATCACAGCCGGTACACTTTAAGGAAATTTATTATGATCCTACATTTTTATTTATTTCTATTTATAAGACACTAGAGAATTTGAGTGTGAAAAATGTTATACTGAACCTTTTCATTAACAACATCAGCCTATAGGAGTCTTCCACATTCTAACTGAATCACTTAAACAAAATAAAAATGTTTAGTACTAAGGATATACCAAATATTGTCCTCAGCACATTGTCTGGCCTTTATTTCTAGCTTCATATTTATTACGTGTATTCATTTAGCTTCTAGAAAAGCTTGTAGATGTCTTTCTAGGTTGTCAGATATTTTACAAATGGGTGTTTAGAGAACTCATTTCAAGTTAAGTCTTTTTCTGTCTAAAACCAAAGCTCATTGGAATCCCATGTAACCATCTGAATATAAATACAAGTGAGCTTTCAACAGTATTTATTCTCAGGTTGATTTTTTTGCCAATTTAGTCTAAGTACCTAGTGTTGAGTTCCAGTTAACAAAAAAAAAAATACTATCTGGATCACACTTAGATCATCTTCCTGAGATGAGTGCTAACAGCAACATATCTTTCACAGGAGAAAGCACAAAACCCTACATTTTGTGAAGATTTTTCCAAATAGTTTATATATTATTAAATATGTCTTTAAAGGTTGTTTATTTTTGTTTAGCTGAACTGTATCTTTTGATGCCAAATTTCTCCCAAGCAGCTGAAAGCTGTTATTACTGCATTATAGCAGAACAAAAATATATGAAAAATGTAGGCATAGTATGACTTTAATCGACTATTCTAATACTGTGTGCTTATGAATATTGAACCAAATAAAACTTCATTCTAAGAATAAAGAGTCCCAGATTCTAAAGAAATAAAATATATATGTCCAGCATTGTAGAAGTGAAAATTAGGCATGTTGTGTTGTTATATTTCTATAGTTCATACAACTCTTAAATCAAAATAAGGCAGTAATTTCATTGTATCAGTCTGGAGTACTACATAAGTTACGTGTTATGCTGGCAGTACTCAGAAATGGACACACACATTTGTATTTTTGATCACAAGTTACTGGAACCCTATTGTAAGTTCTTTTAGCTGTTTTATTGAACTTTCACATTTAAGACTCTAACCTAGGAAAAATGCATTACTAATTCTCATTGTTTTAGTGCTATGCTCAACTGTAAACCTTGAATGTGTATATCCACATTCCTACTTACCTAAAGAAGAGGTCACTAAAACCATCACGTTCCCTACTTAGGCTGCTCACCCTCAAAAATATTTCTCCTAAATGTTCAGCTGTACGATACTCAAAGAGCTGCTGCTGGATGTGCAACATCAATTTCACATGCCTTCCAAAGGACAATGTCACAGTAAAAATCCCAGCCTGATACAGAGAATTCACATCTATTAACCAAAGGAAATTTTTCAGTATTCTGGACTCACTAAAGTTCTATAAAATTGTTTCCTTTGGTCAAAGAGTTGCATAAACAGAGAAGTCATACTGAATGTATCATCCATGCTTTTGCAGGATGTTGGCTTTCCAGTTTATTGCTTTTACTACTTATGAGATAATATGCAGGCTACTGGATCATCACTGCTGTTCACTATTCTCTGCAGCCACAGAAGCAATGATAGACACACTTTTTCTATGAGTTCAAAATGGACTCATCATTTGTCATTAAAGCTGCAAAACCAAGTCTCTTAAGAGAATTTTCCTCCCTTCCTCCCTTTCTCCCTTTCCCCCTTCCCTCTTTCCTTCCCTGTCTTTTTGAAAGGGTTAAGTATTTCTACTTCCTGTATTTCTTGTTGAGCTTTCCTTCTCTGTCTCTTGTATTCTGCAGACACTGTAGAAGATGAGATGGAAATGGCCACAGTACGACATAGACCTGAAGCTCTTGAACTGCTGGAAGCACAGAGTAAATTCACAAAGAAGGAACTTCAGATCTTATATAGAGGTTTCAAGAATGTAAGCACTTTCTTTTTGAACTTTCAACCTTTATGGGATATGCCACTGCAATCTCAGCTGTGTAAGAGTGACTAGCTGTGCAGCTCATGAGATTCAGTACCTAAATACTGCATGTCTGATCAGATGAGGAAACAATCACTCTAAAAAATTGGTCTAAAGTCACTAAACTATTTAATGAACAAAAAATGCAGACAAAATAGGAAGCATAAAGGAGAGAATAATTGTAGCTTAGTATATTAAGACTTTGTTCAAAGACAAATTGAGAGTTGTGTTTAGGTTGTTTGTCTAGGGATGCAATAGTGGAAGAGTCCTCAAGAATTTTGTCATGTCAGTAAGAAGAAGTATTTTGACTTTTGTATTCACAGAAGCTGTCACAAGCAGTAATTGACTTCAGCTGCGCTAGATTACTTTTTTATTTGGTGAATAGCTGTGGATAACTTCATCAGTTTTCACTAGTTCTACAAATCTATAAACTTCTAAGATTCCTTTACTCGGAGTAATTGTGATTTTTATTTTTTTTTTTCTGATAACGTGTGATGTAGTGGCAGGTCCAATGTTTTATTTGGCAGGGATCCCAACTGAGGACCTCAGTACATGGGTGTAGTCTGACTCATTTTCCAGTGTGTACAGCTGCCCTGTAGTGCTGGGCTTGGCTGTGACTTGTGAGGCGTGTATGGCTAGTACAGCAAAGGAATAAGACTCAAAAAGATGTTAGTAAGTAGTGCTAAGCTCTGTTTTCTTAAAAAAATTGACTTTTTCTCTATTTATTTTACTACCTCCTTTTACTACCTACCTTTAAAAAATGCAGAATATTGCATGTAGTTACCATTGGATAGAAAATATTAAGTAAATATTATATTAAAAATTAATAACAACAAATTTTTAGCCATCAGTGTTTAATGTTAATCTACAATTTCAGCTTTAAGTGTTGCAACTGTTCAGATGCTACGTCTCCTGCTAAGCTGAAGCTAAAGATTATTTAAATTGCATTTATCACCTTGTAGTTTAGATTTTCTTTCAACCTTTGTGGGTGAAAAGGGACAACCTCTTGCCCATGGCATTTACTGCTCAGATGAGTCAATGAAAACACAATGAATTTCCATTATGGAATCAGAGAGGATATCTTCAATAGCTCATACAAGGAGCGTAAATCTTGTGGAGTTCTTAGCTCTCCCGCAGTCTGTAAAGAAAGTAAGACATGCAAAGCAATGTTTTAAACGTATATTTTTATCAAAAGCTTACAATGCAAGCAAGACAGAGTCACTTAATGTGTCCTATCTATATCATCCTCAGTTCCAGAAAGTATATAATGTTGGCATGTTAGTGATTAACAGTGATTGCTCTTAAAAGCTTTTCATTTCCTCAGGGTTCCAGAGAACATTCCCCTGTTAATGACAATATTCTCCAGGCATTGCAAACCATGATCTAATGTCCCTAATTGTCTAAGGCAAAAAGATACAAAGTATAATGGATAAAATAAGCCTTCTGTCTGTTTCTCCAAGAAAAAACATTTTTGGAGTTACAGAAACTCAGAACCTTTATATTTCTTTGCATAAATGGAGCATGGAGAAAAAGAATAGACTGTAAGGAAGTATTTTAATTTATACCATTTTTATCATTTTCTGAAGAGAGGAATTCCAACTCTTCATATGCTTTTCTGTTCCAAGATGTAAGTTATACTTACATCAAAGGACTGTTGATGGGAAGACATGGTAATACATCTTATCCATATGTTTGATTTCCTTATCAGTACGTATTTCCAGACACGCATGTATAATATGTCTTTGAATAGACAGAGTTAATGGGCATGAACTTCAGTGTTTTTGTGTATAATATCAATGGGAGAATTATAAATTACAGTCTAAAATGGTGTAAAGCATGCCCAGAGCTAGTGACTCTTATAAAAGATAAATCAATTTAAAGTAGAATTCTTTAGCCCAAGCATTAGATTTCAGAAATGGATGATTACAAACTTTTTATTGAGTTGGAGTTTGTTTTACTTCTCATATTAATAATTTCTACTACAATATATGATGCTAGATTACAGTTCCCTAATCACTTCAGAGAACTGGTAGGATGACGCGGCCCTCCAGAGCCTGGCAAGCTCTGAGCCACCACACCATGGTCCAGAAGGGCCACGCCGAGTGTGGGGAACTGTCACTGCAGGTGTCAGTGACAGAACCTTGGAGCTTTGGCTCTATGGAGGCAGGGAGAGACGAAGGGGAGACAGGAAGCTCTTCTGCTCTCAGGTTCCAAAGGCAGAGTTTACTGTCATTGAAAGGAAAAGAACAAAAGAGCCCCTAGCAACGCTGTGCAAGGGGTTTTATAGGGTTACAAATTAAGGGGTGGGCATAAACAGTAAACCAATCAGGGAACCATAGGGGTGGATCATAGGGTGGGGTTTACAGAACACAATCCAATGGGGACAAGGGGAGGCAAAGAAGGGGCAACATGGCCCAATGGGGTGTCAAGGTTTAGGGGATTTTCAAGGGGGTGGATATTTCAGAGATTGGCCCATGTGAGGATTGACAAGCGAAGGTCTGGAAGGAGGGGCAGGGTTTGGGTGATGGATGGGGAAGGTACTGGAATAAGGGGAGGAGACACGTTGAAGGGCAGTTTAGGGGAGAGTACAATTGAGGAAGAAACCATTGGGACAAAGGGGGCATGGGGAACATAGAAACAAACTACAATAATATAATTAATAATGAAATCAGGAAAGTGCGCTGTAACAGTAGGACAGGTGTACCTGAGCTCTATGATTAGCTTGTCTATGCTGATTAGCTCACTTTTCCTGTCACATATCTCCCTTTTATCGAATATATCTTGAGTAGCTTTGTTGGGTTCTTTGTTGGATCCACAAAGGCATAGTGATGTCTCCCATGGTCTGTGCTTGGACTGTCTCCCCATGACAATGCTCCATTACCCACTGCCTGCCACAGACCCCCTGCCTTCTCGCATTGCGATCCAGCTGAGTGCCATGCTGCCAATATTTCCATGCCTGTGTGCTTCACGGGTCTGCTTCATGTACCAGCATCTCCTGGGTGCCACCCAGCTGGACATTGACTTTGCTTTGTTGGGCATGAGCCAGAAAATATGTCTGTCTGTGCAGAAAAAGCAGTTCTGCTTTAGGTAAGGCATTTCCAGCAGGTCAAGAGAGCCCTGGGGGACCATACCACCCGTTCACTCAGTGGTTCACTCGGTAAAACAAAAGCATTGACATACTGGAGAGAGTCCAGCAAAGGGCCACAAACAGTTCTAAGGGGCTGGAGCACCTCTCCTGTGAGGAAAGGCTGGAAGAGCTGAGACTGAACAGTCGGGAGAAGAGAAAGCTCAGCCAGGATACTACCAGCATATATAAATAGCTGAAGGGAGAGGGTAAAGATGGAGCCAGTCTCTTTTCAGTAGTTCCCAGTGCCAGGACCAGAGGCAGTGGCACAAAGTGAAACAAAGGATATTCCCTCTGTACATCAGGAAACACTCTTTCACTGTGAGGATCACTGACAACCAGCCCAGATTGCCCACTGGGTTAGTGTCACCTTCCTGCTTGAAGATATCTGAAAGTTAGTTCTCTGAACATGGTCCTGGTGATCCTCTCCAGGTGGGCCTGCATATGCAGGAGTGTGCAGCCAGGTATCTCCAGAGATCACTCCGAACCTCAGCCATTCTCTAAGTCTGTCATATTCTGCTTAATCTTTCCACTAAGAAGGAAACTACTGAAAAGATTTATTGAAACAGACTGGCACGCATATTTAACATGATGTAATCAAAATTTTGTGCAGATTCTACCTCTGTGCTTTATGCTTTTTACCCAATATTTGCCTGTCTTACTATCTCTTCAAAAATTTAAGTATATAAAACAAATTAAAGCATGAACTTAAGTTACTGTAGTTCTGCTGATGTTGTGGCCCTGTTAGATTAAATTTGCAGCATCCTACAGCACATTAGTACTAGTTGAAAAGCTTTTGTCTAGAAAATCTCACACCAGTCTGCTTATTTCCCTGAATCCTGTTGAGTTTTAGGATGTCTATTTTGAGATAGGGATGAACAGAACTTTTCACATCTTACCTCCAGTTACTTGTTATTTCTGACTACAAATTGCTTATATGTAGTTCTGACTGACTTCAGATGTGAAAGCAGTAAAATACACTTGTATTTCTGTAGTGTTGATGATTACAAAGTTGGATTTATTACCATCAAATTGATTTTCCACTGTACACAGATTACATGTAAAATCAGGCAGAAGGAGCACAGGGTCTCACAGAGCATCTTTGTGTGTACATAAACACCTGAAAGCTTTAGAAAGTCTCAGATCACATTGTTGTAGAGCTGATGCTCTGAGTAAGAAAGAGGTAGAACATAATTGCAGGGAATGCTCAAAGATGATTGAAATGCCTTTCGGACAATGGCTGTTTTGGTACAACTCAAAGTCAACATTTAAAATGAAAGGGGATATACACTAAAGAAAATGTAAGGAGGTGGGATAAGCATCTTCAGATGACCTAACAACTATTATGTGGAAAATTATCAAGGGAGGACTTATATCTATATTAGATAATTTAGCCATTTTTAAGCTTCTATACAATCCTTGAAAAATGAGCTTAATATCAGGACTAGCTCTTCTCAGGCTGAAAAGGTTGTCCCCAGCACTCTGCTTTACAATATTCCTGTGCTGTTGTTGATGCAGATGCCATCACAGTGGGACATTTCCAATTTGTATTTGGCATCCTGTCATCCCATTTCTTGTAAATTGAAATTGTGATTGCTGCAGTCATTAACCTTTCAAGCCAATGGCTCTGTGGCAGTCCTAGTACAAGTGGTACTTCACAATAAATTGTACAGACTATCAAGCATGGACTCAACATGTGGTCTTTCTTTCTCTTTTGTCCATTGATAGATCTCTCCCAGTTTCAAAAAGTCCATTTAAAAAATACCTAGATAGTGCTTTTGCTGCACAAAAGATGCTCCTGTGCTGAATTTAAATAATAATATTTTCATTTTGGTTGATTATTCTTATAAAAATTTTTGTAGAGCTCTGTGTTGGGAAACTCCTAGACTTTTCCAGAAAACTGGAAGGATTTTTCATGAACTTTTATCTTACCTGGCTGTATGTCAGAGAAAATATAAATTGAAGTTATGAATGCTTAAAAATGTCTGTGGACACATACTGTCACTTTAAATAGGCAGCTCCATACTTTTGACTTTTATTGGGAAAGTGGCATTTCTAAGACCTTTTTCTTCTCTTTGACAAATGAGTCAAAAGATGATAGTAAGAAAATAAATCTGTTAATGTTACAGACCAAAGATCGGTTTCCTTATCACAAAGATCATTTTCTTTATCAAACCACCCATCTATGTGCATAAATTGAAATATGATAATTTATTCTGAGATTTTCCTATTTCAATTATGATTGAATGGAAGGAACTGTATGTTGCATTTGTGAGGCTCAGAGAAAGTTTAATGGAAGCTAATTTTAGAGGTGATAAAGCTAATTTATTGCTTGTCTAAAGCATTTGAGTTTTGTGTTTGAATATCTTCCCATTTAATTAGAATTTTAAAAAACAAAAGAAAAATTATAAATTTTGTGAAAGTAGTTGAGATTTAGAAGAGCAGAATTGAGTTGGTACATGGAATACAAACAATTTTCATTGTACAAATAATTTTTGTACTCCTGGAATTTTTTGTTTAATAATGAAGATGAAACTTGTGTATCTAATGTGCATTTTGCTGGATATGCACTAACTTGTGAAAAGCAAGTAATGTAATTTTGAGTACCAAACTTAAAGTTTTCAGAATTATTTAACTTTTCTTAAATATTTGTATGCATGGTACACTACATACATTTGTTTTTTTCACTACAGCTGGAACCTACTTAGTAAGAAGGAAGGTATGAGAAACGTATCAGTGTCCTACACATGGATGGCTTTTACCTTTATTCCTATGCTATTTGTACAGCCTCTGACCTAAGGCTAATTGGGATGTGAAGTTCTGTATTTTACTTCTGTCTTTGAAATTTAGTTTCTAAGATAATCAATGTCCTGATTAGAAATTATTAAGCACAAATTGAAATCTTGTACTGCCAAGGGACATAGACATTTGACTATTAAAGACATTAAGAAATGGGCATTGCAAAGAGTTAAAATACCTTTGTGATGATCCAAAACAGAAATTTTGAAACTCCGTTCCATTTTCCTTGCTTTCTTACTTAACCTTTTCCACCTGTTCTAAAGCATGGCAAAGGACAATGACAACATAATCCTCTTAGTTTATATCTCTGGAACATTGTATATTATGAAACAGAGGCTTTCACGCTATAAGAAGTAATATTTTAGCTTGGATCAGCTTCCTCTGAATTGGCCATGTCACCTATCTCACCGTGACAATAGAATGTCTTCAGTTTGTTGTGATCACATTCAATTAATACTACATCTGTATGTTTGTATTTCAATGTGTAAATGCAGATTCAAGATTAATACAAACCAGAACCTAGAGGAAAAAAACCCAAACTGTACATGAGTAGAAATGGCATTAGTGCATGATTATTTTGCCCCTGATATCAGTGCTCCAAAGCTTGTTCTTGGAGGTGAAGTAGCTTAGAGCTTAAATATGCTTTTCACCCTCCCACGTGGAGCCATGGGACAGCAGGGAAGATTTTTCATTTGACCAGCAGACGGTGCAGTTGCTTTTCCTCAAGATTTGATGACTGTCTGTACAAGTCTTAGGGCTTCGCAGCAAGCAGTCTTTGCAAGATCTTTCCAGATGCAGAATTTCTGACCCAACAGAAGAGGGCCTAAAATAAAAATATAGATCATTTAAAGGTTCCAGCCCGGTTTTCTTGGCTAACATGGATCAACAGTAAAACCATTTGAGCTATATCCCTCTGTGACTCTAAATATCAAACAGGGGATGCTTGACTGGGCATCAGCACATAAGACATTCCCATTGTGTTGAAAACTTTACAGAGGGGCTGACCCCTCTACGCAAAACACTGTTTGAACACCAGTGTTGTGGACATGTAGAGGTTGTACATAGAAGTACCAACAACTTGTCTTTTCAGATAGACATAGTGATGACAGCTGAACAGGTTGTGCCTCATGCATATAAACCTGCTGAACTTAGAGCATAGAAATGCCAATAAAACAGAAAAAGTAAATGGAAGTTTTGAATCTTACAAATCAGATAGTAGTAATTCAAACTGAAAATTAACACCTCCCCACATTAAAAAACTCCTATGACTTGTTTGTCTTAAAAAAATAAAGAATAGACAACAACATAATGAAGTTCAAGCAAATAAACCTAGAAGCTAGGTACTGTGTGTGCTTTCCATTGACAGATTTCTGTAAATCTTTTTCTCTCTAGGATTTCAGTAGACGTATATAATGCACATAGCTCAAAGCTCCCTTTTAAAAAGTTGAGTTCTTGTTTTCCAGTTGTGCCTCAGATCAATTGTTTTCTCAACTTTGGATGACTGAAGAATAACTTTAAAATAACAGCCCTTGCTAAGGAAGGATTTTGTTATTTTACAAAAGCTCTGATATTCATTTCCTTGGGACTTAGAGGGAACGCTTCCATATTTCAAACAAGGCTGTGTGAAAATCTTTTAACAAACTGAGCAATAAATTATTCCTACATTCATCATATATTTCCTTCAAGTGTTAGTAAAGAGACTTGAAACATTTCAAAAATTTTTCAAGTAAAATAATTTGGAAGTACAGTTTGACAGACCTAGAGTATAGTTGTCAGTTGTCACAAATTTACAGATCTTAATGTGTTAAGCAGAGATATTTGTTTCAATTAGTCTCACAGTTACTGGCAGAGATTGAGACCTTCTTTCTGAAAGTTAATAATGAACTCAGTCTCTACACTTCCATTCAACTCATGGCTTGCAGAGATACTTCACATCATGCTCACAAGGGAAAAAAATATCATCTAACTTACCAACAACTGTCTTCATAATAGTGGCTACTTGCTCATGAATTATCTCTGAAAAAGTTAGATGCCAAATCTCTAATTAAGAAATGTACAAAAGGACTGTGATTTTATGTACCCAATAGTAATAGTAGGCCAGAGCACCAAATGCCTCTAAAGTTCTTTGTTAAAAAAAAAAAGAAGAAAAAAAAGTCAGCATTAGATTTTGGTGGAATTGTATTGTTCTGTGTGCTTGTGAGCCCCTCCTATCTGGAATTGGCAGTACCCTGTCCTGTGCTTTGGTGTGGTCTTCCTGGGGCTTACAAGTGCTGGCTGACACTTAAAGCACAGTGCAGATCTTCTCCTTTACCAGCCAGATGCTCAGTGTAACTCATCTACTGGAAGAGCTGTTTTCTACCACATGAGTTTTATGTGCACCAGTTTGGAATATAAATGTTTATGTACTAGAATACGAGTGGCCAAATGTCGTCTTTGGCTACAGCTCACTGCAGTTAGTTTTTTGCAGCATCTGGACTAAGCACTACAGAGCCTGGTATTTGAATTATGTGCAATGGTTGGATTTTGGTTTCTGAGTAATCACTGACATTAGAGATGTAACATTTGGCACAATGCAGCTCTGATAATGTTTTAATTTAAAAATTTAGTGAGGAGACACCACTTACTCTGCTTTATCTGCCCATACATTGTATGTTATAACACACAGCTTAACATAAAATGGTTCTGTGAGAATATTTACCAGCTGAGACAGCAGCAGTCAAAAATCTCTCTACCTGGCTTTCTTGCTACCAATTTCCTTACTTTTAAAGAATTTGTGTACAAAGTGTTATAATTCTTTATTAAATTTGGTACTAAGTTGTGTCTCTGTTCCCCTCCAATTGTGATGCAGCATGTGGACACATATTTTCAGGTGGGGATCCTAAGCCTGCAAAATAGGGGGACAGGCAATAAATATACCTTCTGGTAAAACTTCTTGATGGTGCAGTTTAACCTTTTGGGTCCTATGGACTTGGTAGATAAATCTTATTTGTGCTGGACTTGGGGATCTGTCAGGGATCCCAAGAATTTTCAAACGATTTTGGATCTTTATATTTTTTCCTACTTTAAATTTCTGATCGATGTGAACAAAATTAGCAACATACAGGTTTTGTCAGAAATAAGTGAAACAGACAAAAGTATTTCGACAGAATTAATTTCTGTTTACAAATGTCTTTAAATCAAAATCTATGCTAAAAATAAACACTGGTAAGTCTTCAAATAAAACAGCTAATAACAAGTCTCAAAGCCTTAAGGTCAAGTCTTACAGTGTCAGGGAAGTTTATTAAAAGTTTTGGGTCAACCTGCATTTACCTCTGAGTGAAAGTGTCTGACAGAGCCTGTATTCTTTAGATCAGCTGGACATTTGCGCAGTTGCACTTCAGTTATGTGAATGATTTTCATATTAGCTTTCAAGTAATGGAATTTATTCAACCCAATGAATTCCATGGTGAAATATTCTTAAAAGATCTTAGATACAGTGAGTGTCAGAGAAGAAATAGGAGCCAATAACTCAGAAGACAGCATGATTCGGTAAACACAGCATGAAACTAGAAGTCTAAGGACTCCAACCTTTTGGCTCTCTGGCTGGCTTATTAACTGCCACACACCTTTAAAAGCTTTAACTGTCACACTAAAAAGCCTTCTGGGTTGCCTGAGAGCATTATAGCAGTGCTTCAGGGCCTGTGTGGGCTCCACATTGACAGCTGCCTAATTTAATGTCTCTGCTCTGACAGCCAAAACCTTTCAGAGGGTCTCTGGCTATCTGAGAGATTGCTTCTCAGCCATTGATCAAAGCCTCCTCAAACTTGTCTTGGGAACAAAGTGGGGAGTAGCAGTGGGGGGGCTGGTGGCTGTGGGAAACTGAACTTTCCCAGGAGCTGGAGATAACAAAGTTTTTCCCTAGAGGAGAGAAAAATGAACACAGAATTCCTCGGTGTTAAAACTGAAATGTGTGGGCAGTGTATTTGAGGGAGATACTTTACCCCTCAATGGCCACACTCCATGTCTTTCAAGTAGAAATCATAGTAAACTCATGCCTGAAAAAACCCTGATCTAGGAAGCACTTTATGTGCACTTTATGTATTTCTAACAATTATTTATTCACTGTATTTATGCATCTCTGACACTGTGATGCTTCACAGTGGCCTCACAAAAATGTGCCAAGAACAACTTTAAAAGTGACCTCTCAGTGACCAAATAAAGCAGTATTTGTATCGGACATACTACCTACAAGCAATTACAAATATTAGAACAACAACATGATTAGGATTTTTGTTGTGATTTAAAGTGTCAGCATTAAGCTCTGTATTTAGATGCACAGGCTACCAAGACAATAGTCTATTTCACTGGAAAAGAGGCATAGTACCACCCCTGTAATGGAGCATAAATTATAACAGCCTTAATTTCTTATTCTGTTCTCAAAATCTGTGGTTATGGAACAAAGACAAACTTATTGTGCCATAAACTTAGCAGACTGTGCAATAAGTTTTTATGTCCAGCAATTTCAGCCTCAATGTATCTCCATAAGGAATGATACAACTATAAGAAAAGAAATCTCTTTTTTAGGCCTGAACTGATTGATAGTTGACTCTTTTTAGATGCATCTGATTCTCTAGTTATCTCTTTTTATTCTTCTTGTTACCTTTTTTAACTGGAAAATATCTTCTTTTTTATTTCTCTATGGTTTTTTTATGAAAATATGCCAGAAAATATCAATCACCATTTATATAGGTTTATTTAATATTCTGTTCCAATGGTTTGACTTATGCTACAAATTTTTAATGTGCTGCCAAAAGCAATGTATCCAGTATCCACATAGGAAGAAAGGAAAGTTCCAGAACAGTCTAAAGGAGATTCATATAGTTAATTTAGATTTTTTTGCTGTGCTAAAAGAAATATCAGTTCATATGCCTTGCTAAATTTCAAATTCTATTCTTGTGCTTTTCTTATGTCTTTGAATTATAGGAATATCCCCTTTATAAGCAGTAATGGTCCATCCTCCCTTATGGAACTGTTCCCCCCTCCTTCTCAAAAAAATTTACATGTATGGCCACAAAACCCACTCTGGTCCTCCCATGATCACCATGAGCAATAGAGCTCTTGTGGTCAAATGTCTCCTCCTTATCATGGACCCACACTCTGGGGAGACCTTTGCCAACAGAATAAAAGTGTCAGTGTGCTGTGCTGGTGGACTGTGCGAGCACAAAAGTGACATTGAGGTTTTGATACATGGGGTGGGGACCCTATCTCAGGCACTGAGTGCCAGAGTTCCTCTAGGATGAGGCATATTGCCCTCACTGTGTGGACAGGGAAAAGACATTTCTTCCCACAGACCACAAATCTCTCTCACCCACAGCAGCCTCATACATTTCATTGCTTCAATTGTGTCTGATATTCTCCACTGTACTTGGTGAAACAGCCCCAACTTATGTTAACGTCAGGCTCAGTTTTATAAATATTTATGCAGGTAAGCACATTTGTTCTTTTGCTTGCACTGCTGCGGCCCTTCTCCTGAGACAAAGTGTTGTTAGTAGTTGAGAAAGCAAAAACCTTTGTTAAAGGGTAAATGTATTACCATTTAAAATATAAATAATGAGCACAGTGTTTGATTTTCCATGTCTAAACCAGTCCCCAAGGAATTTTATGTTCTTCGCCATTTCTGCAAGCTGGTAGGAGGCTGTAGGCGCTTAAATTCTTTGGTCTTTTCATTGTATTTAGCACTAACCAAATATTGATCAGTCTGCCTATACCATTGCACATTTTTGAAAGAAACAAAGATCCACACTGAAAAATAGCATGACTTAGGACACACTGTCAGCCTATCTTTCATTCAGTCATGTGTCTCAGGAATGAAAAACTCAGTGTTCTTACTTCATTAATTAAAATGAAAATTTGGTTTTATGTCAGTACTTAGTATCAAGATCCAGTTGATTGACAGAGATTTAAGACAGGATATAAAACATTTTTTCACCCTGACATGCTGCTTCTGCTTCACAAATACCTTGAGCTGAATTCATGCTTTTCCATTTTCAGATATGGCTATATAAAGATGGCACAAGTCCACTAGCATTTAGCAGAAGGTTGTTAGTACAGTTTCTTCCTCAGTGAATCTTCCGCTCTTCAAGGATACAAGGAGCTTCTAGGATGAACAGAAGCACCCTCACTTAAGAAAAGCAAAATAAATGCCTCCATGGTTTTAAAGAAGAGAATTGACCTACCTTAAAATATTGCTGTTAGAGACTGGTAGTGTTCTCCATTCTGCTCAAGAGAATCACTTCAGTGGGTCTAACAGTGTACAGCCAAGGGACCAGCACTTGCTAATATGGAGCTATTTCTTCTCTTCTCACCCAGGATTTCAGCTGATTTGAAAGGACTTGATTAAAAGAATTCACATGGGAATGTGTGAAAGGCAAGTCACCAAAGCAGTGTTCACCTAATACAGCTTTTCCCAAGTGGGTGAGCACCTTATGTTTGCCAAAGTGTTTACAACAAGCTTCACTGCTGAATTATGGGTTCTGCTGCATTTAGTTTAATTATATTTCCTGCTTATTTGTCAGGATTGTAAAATGCCATCCTGCAGTGACAAGTAAGGGCAGAAACAATAAGCACCATTCAGATGTCAAGGACTCACCCATGAAGTTTGGTATATCAGGTTTTTGGGTGAGCTTTTAAGTTGAAATCTTTAGCCATGTTGTTTATTGTTGTTTTACTGCCAGTGCTAATAAGAAGAAGCTAAAATTTTCACTAGTTAGTAGGCATTGCTAAACAAAGAATGGCTCTGATTAAAAGCATTTGCTGGCACCTTGCCTGCTGAGTTGTGGAAGCAGCCAAAGTGTTGATTGTTATTTACTGTGTGAAGCTACACATGCTGGATGTGAGCCAGTTCCTTTATTTCTGCTTCTTGTCTTCTGAAACTGCCATACCAAGTAGGGGGTGGAAAGAAGCTTTTGTTCATTGGAGTATCCTCTAGAGGGAAGCTTAAAATGTGGTACATCTTTGCTGTGCCATAGGGAAATGTTATTGTAAATCTTCTAATGGTGGCTAAGTAGAAGCAAGTTTTGTGTTTTACCTGATGAGAAAAGCATGAAAAGAGTTTTTATATGTGTTTCACCAATGGATGTCAATGGAGATGCTGTCAAATCAAAACTGCCACAACACTCCTAGAAATGATAACTGTTGCCACTGAGCTATAAAATGAGTTTACAGCTCCTATGACAGAAATGAAAGTGCAACAACCTGAGATGTTCCCCTTGTGAGTCCTTAGCTGAAGTAATCCTAGTGTACTTGAAGTCAAAGAGGAAAGATCGAAAGCAAAGTTGTCTCTTTAGACCCAGTAATTAGTGCCCTCTGCCTTCTTTCTTTTGAGTCTTATAAAACAGCTTAAGCTTTACACTGGTAATCAAATAGGCAAATTCATTGGAAGATTTAAGAGTGGGGACAAAAGCTCTTCTGAGGTAACCGTCCCTAACCACTTCCCTAACCATTCTTCCCTAACCATTATGCTGTATGTCTTTCATCCCATACAGCTTCTATGAAAACTGCAGAAATTACTTCTTTCCCACCATCACTATTAGCTCTCTAGGCTCACAACTATATTCAAGGATGCAAGACTAGAGTATGTTCTTTTGTCTTCTGCTCTATAAGGATTGGTTCTGGAACAATGCAAACAATAGCAAACCCTCTTAGGGAGACATTTGTGTCCTCTTGAAGCAAATAAATCTGATCCAAGATATAATTTTGGTTGCACATATTTCATCATTCATCACTTTTTTGTCACATCATCTTTCTATGTGATGGCATGGGAGTTACTTCTAAAAATGCAAGCCAAATACTTTTTTCAATAAAGAGGTGCTGTGAAAGTGATTTTTAATAGGCCACCCCTGAGAAAACTAGCATGAAAAACCAAATTTAAAAAAAAAAAAAAAACAAAACAAGAACTAATTCAATTTCAATGAACAGGAGGTTAAATTAATAGCTGTCCCTGTCCTGATAACACAAAATATAGAAGTGAAAATTGACATTAAAAACACCAGTGGTTTTCAATATAATTGAGTTGAACATAGGTTATTTATCAGAGAAAATGAGTAAAAATCCATCAAACTAGAAATAGATCATCATAAATATACATTCATATGTATAAAATATATTGTTATACATAGTGGGGACAATGTTCCACAGACAAAAAGCTTATTAATTGTGGCCTTAAATTTTTCATAAAAACTGATTTCCAGTAGTGCAATAAAAATTAAAAAGCCTCATACCACCTTTTATTTTGAGCTTTTACAATTTTAGCTCTCCAAGTATCTTCGTGTGTCTTACACATGTTAATATAATGGGACTCAACTCTCCTGTGAAGTAGGAAAGGCTTTGAGCCTGTTTGGTGGTTAGTGCTCTTGACTGGGAACCCCAAAGCACATGTGCTCAAAATTTTCCACCTCTTCCACATCAGTATCTGCTCTTGTCTCTGCATGTTTTTTGGTAATGGGCAGCAGCTCCTTCCACAGCTTTTCAGAAGAAAGGCAGCTAAGGTCTGGACTTTTTCCATTATAGCATAGGCCTGGGCAGACTTCAATATGATAAGTGTGAAGATGAATAAAACCAAATTGTCATCCTTTGTGAGTAGTTTGAGACACTGACCTGCCAATCAGCCTCCTAGTACTTTGACAAACTGGCTTTTACAATAGGCAAACAGAAAAGCTCAAGGAGAACACAGAGTTGGGTGAATAATATAATTGCCTGATCAAAAGAGTCAAAGCAGGTATCTCTTCTGTAGTGATTGCAATTATCTCATATGTGCACTGGTTTCCTAAAAACTTCCTCAAAGCTCCCATTTGATGTGCTGACATGTTAAATGATAAATCTATAAAAAGAAAACAAAATGTTTCTGTCCTTCAGGTAGTTTCAAAAAGAGGTGTTTAAATGCAGAAGACCAAATACTGACAATGCAGCAGTCCCGAAGGCACCAGTTTGAAAGCTGGTTGGAGAAATTACTGTCTGGAGTACAAAGACATGGGGGTTTTCCTTTTAGTTCATAGTTGAAGCAACACCTTGAAATTTTACCAACACCTAATGGACAATACTTTCTATTTCCACCTCTGTAAATTTTTTGCCCTCTTGGGAACTTCTGTGTCAGGAAAACAGTGGCTCTCTTCTCCCCACGTGATCTTCTGTTATTTATTCTTCTAGAAGTATTTAGACAAAAGGAAAGGAAAAAAGAAAATGAGCATAAATATGGTTGTCTATGATTTCTTAAAATCTATATTAATAAGAAAAAATAGTTTGCACAGTCTAACTATTCCTAGTTTATTTTTCCCAGTCTTAATTTGTAGTGCTTTATTCAGCCACATTTCAAATATTTCGAGAGAGAGGTTTTTCTCTGAATTAGTTTTCTGAGGCTGCTTCACAGGCTAGTGCATGGCATCTCTTTTAAGCATATCTTTTGAGATATTTTTTATACTACACTTGTTTTCTCTTTAACAACTTCAAAATCTTCTCTCCCCCAGACACCTAATTTTGTTTGCATCATCTACTTTGAAGTCCTGCTAGAGTATATTCACTTTTATTAGCTGCTGCAGGATTTTTACCCTGCTCTTGGTGTTTCTTCTGTGTTGGCCAGTAGTGTGATCAGAACTTCAGAAATGCCACCCAGCCCCTTTTCACAAAGGTAATTTCTGATATGTGTTCTGTGTTTTTTATTAAATAAACCAGGATTAAAAGTGAACCCTGTATTCTAACAGTACTTTCAGGACAGAGATTAATCACACTCGTGCTCACTTCAAAATAAATAGGCAATGAAGTCTTTTCCTGATGAATATAGCATGGACAAGCTTATATAGATTTACTTATATATTTACATGGAAATTAGTTGCAAAATTACAAATTTATTTGGTTTTTAATTTAAAATAAATTGCAAATGTATTTCTTCTTGGCATTCATCTCTAAGGTAGGTCAAAATTTCAGTTTAGCCCTGTAGGTATTTGGTAAATAAATCTTTAATTCTAAAAGTATTCCCAAGTAAAATGGCTGCAATACTGATGAATTAATGTATTGAATTACAGAAATTTATTAAATAAAATAAATGAAATAATTACATTTCCTAAGGGGAAGTATCTGGTCAGATTTAACAGCATGAAAGAGAAGGAGGCTGCAGGTGTATTCCTAGAAGGCACATGCACATAGAGCCTATAAGTACATGCAAAAAGAGAAAATATTATCAGTCATTGATAATAAAATCAATGGACATGAACATGTATCTAAAATGAAGCGATATGAAAACAGATGAAACATGAGATGGGAAACCTGTCATGCAAAAGTCTATAAACTAAAAGATATTCAAAGTTGCTAAAACTCCAGCTTTATCCATCAGTCAAAGTTGTTTGTTATGTAGACAAAAGTCTGAGCTTTGAGTTTCTTTCTCCTTCATTCTCTTTTCTAAAGTTCACTATTTCTCCTTTTTTGAGTCTTCTCAGTTTGCTTCTTGTATGAAACGGATATTGATTACGTAGTAAAGAAGAATCACCTGCCGCAGTATTTTTGAAA
The DNA here is from genome assembly GCA_013400315.1 of Bombycilla garrulus. Lineage (NCBI taxonomy): Eukaryota > Metazoa > Chordata > Aves > Passeriformes > Bombycillidae > Bombycilla > Bombycilla garrulus. The sequence goes on from VXBU01014404.1 coordinate 48,029, forward strand.
ATACTGAAGGAGAGATGTCTTAGACAGTATGAGGCTTGTAAATAATTTACAGGGTTTGGGTTCATAAGACTATGTGCTGAAGGTGTAATTTCCCAGCAGCAAAATCGCAAGCAAGAGAAATCATCAAAAGGCAGAATCATATTTATTATTCTCTGTCTGTTTGTCAGTTTATATTATTTTCTCTTTAAAAGAGAGAGAACTGGACTCAATTCAATTTGCATATTCCCTTCTTTTTATTCTCCAGAAGGACAATCTAATACATTAATGCAATGATAAAAGATTGTCGAACAGAAATTTGCTGTAACAAAATAAATTACATTCAGATCAAGGAAAGAAAGAATATAGGAAATTGTTTAAATAAGCCTTACATTTTTCTTTCAAACTATTTAATTATTTAACTCTCTTTTATAAGAGTTTAATGAAAGGTTAGGTAGATTTTTTTTTAATTATAGTTGGTACAGTGGAAGAAGTCAGCAATAGCTTGACATAAAACCTTGGGGCGTAACTTAATAATTACAATATTTAATATCTTTCCCTGAACTGTGAATCTCCTGATAAACACAATAAAGCCAGATTTATGAGTCAAGAAAAGTACAGTCATGGAGGTAAATCATATTGGCCACATATATTTTTAGAATGAAATTATTCAAGATCAGAAGTGTTCCCTGTTGTGTAGAGTCTCAGAGGAAAAATGTATGCTAAAGAAAAGTTTGAGCTGATATTTCTGGCAGGTGTAATTGGCCAGCATCTCAGATTTTTAATGAATGTCCTCAAGATGCCATTTGTACAGACCTTCAAGGATGGAAAAGGTAAAGTGTTACTGGCAATGCTATGGCAAAGAACAGAGAAAACTACAGAGGGACAAGCTAGAGAAACTCAAAATGTCATTCCTGGCTCTGGTAATATATATTTCTCTGAAAGTAGGTTGCCTTTTCCAGCAATGATTCTTTCAAACTGGAGCTTATTAAGCAACAGGGAAAAAAAAAAAAAAAAAAAAAAAAANAAAAAAGGGACCGCCTTTAAAGGAGGTAGGTAGCTCGTGTATTTCTCTAATAACAAAGGCTACCAGCTTATTTTGAATAATAAATCATATAGATTTTTGTAGTAGAGTATCCTAATTCTCCTCTAACATCACAACATTTAAATGCAGTCCGGAAATGGGACTCTCAGTCTTCAGAGCTTCAGAGTAAGGACTGACAGCTGGAGTTGGAATTTCCTGTAAAAATGGGGAGAGCATTCTTTGCAAATAAATATAGTCTGAATGTCTTTGTCAGCTGAGGAAAAGGGAAAAAATTGTTTTACATATTAATAAGCCATAGAGTTAGATGAACTTAAGTGTGCATTTTGTCATTCAATATTTATTAAACTTCTCAGAGATAAAAAAAAGGCAACATCTGACCTGCACAAATTAAAAAATATAGGTTTTCTCTTAAATTCCTTCAAAATATACCTAGCTCTTTTTGTTTTTCTTGTAAAAAAAATTACCTGCAGAACAGAAAGAAGACACTGCTTCTTTTTCTAAATTTCAAAATGCTGCATTGTTTTTTCATACTCACATCCATCTCAGGGTAAAGGCTGTTAACTCTTCCTCCTGCAGGTCTGGAAATTACATGGATCATATTATATGCTTGGAAGAGGAAGTTGTAAAATACTTTTGTTACATTGTTTACATTGAATAACTATAGTATTATTTCAATGAGTATCTGAAGAATTCACTGATGTTTTCTTTATTGTGCTTTGAATCCGAATAAAAATACTGCTCTTTTGCATGCCCTTATACAACTCCAGAAGGCTTCCCAAAGACAAGCAACATAGTAGAATCACAATATCAGAGAATCATTAAGGTTGAAAAAGATGTCTGGGGTCATCAAGTCCAACCATTAACCCAGAACTGCCAAATCCACAACTAAACCATGTCCCCAAGAGCCACACCTACATGCTTTTAAATATCTTCAGGGATGGTGGCTCAACCACTTCCCTATGCAGCCTATTCCAATGCTTGATAACCCTTTCAGCAAAGAAATTTTCCCTAATATCCAATCTGAACCTCACCTGGGGCAACTTGAGGCCATTTCCCCTTGTGCTATTGCTTGTTATTTGTAAACCTGCCAGGAACCATAGGGACAGTGGCCTATGTGACTACACTCTTTTTGGATAGCTCATAAAAGAGAGAGACATTTTAGAATGCCCTCATAACCAAAGATGTGACAAACAGGGAGATGCCTCCTCAATTATGAATTGCTCCTTACCTAATGAAGGGTAGAGGTTCATTTCACTCTTCCCATTCCCCAAAAGCTTTGGTTCCAAAGGCAGTGTGGTCCAGCAGTCAGTATTTATTTCATCTTACAGAGACTTGCGCTCTAACTCTGCCTGCATCAGTGACAGCCTCTGTGCCCAGGAACAAATAATTTTTTATGTGTATCTCTGACAGAGCTGTTTGTTTCTATTTTTTGATCAAACAGAATTCTTTCTTACTATATGTTTGCATATGCTTAGTTATGATGAAAAGCTGATTTAGCTAAGGATAAGTGACATAAAATCGTAATAGTCCTGGACCTAAAGATCTGATATGCATTTCTCAGATGGTGCATTTGTCTCTCAATTAGAGATTACACTATTTTTTTCTTAGCAGAAAGTGCCAGAACTATGGCAGTGGTCCTCATTGATCTAATTGGAATGCTATTTGTTCTCACAGGAAAAATTGTTATTACACTGGTGAAAGATGTTGCACTACTCTTGATCTCCATTTCAAGCTATTAACTTTCCTGAGTTTAGAACTAGGAGCACATATGTTTGAGTCCTCAGCCCAAATAGTACGATAATAGTCAAAAATAAACATATGAACCTCAAAACTTAATTTGCATTTTCTTTTTTTTTTTCCTTTGTTTCTAAAATTCCTTTTCTTTTAAAGAGTATACCTGGCTTTTTACCCTCCTTTTTGTGTTAAAGAGGGAATTAAGGCAAAAAAGGAATTAAGTACATTGCCTGAAGTCTTCTGCTAAGTCTGGCAAACTCAGGAGTAGAAATCAGCTCTCTGATCTTTATGCTGGATTTTTATGCTTGACTTAGTAAAAAATTACAGTATTCCTTCTACTTTCCCTATCTCTTTACATAAGTCATTTTTTTAAAGTCATTGGCTTAACCATCTTTATTCTCTTTCACTTCCTCTCATGTTCTTTGTAGTCACTCTATTCAGAAACTTCCTATTTATTCTGTGTTACATATTTCAGTTTATGAAAGAGATGCAAAGAGGCAAAAGGATCTGCAAGGTTTGAATAAGATCTTCAGTGGCAGGGTCTTTTGAATTCATTGAATAGAACTCTTCCAGTAGAATATGACTGCATGTTCTATTAGTAATGCCTGAGTGTTTATATTCCTGCTTGATTTCCATACCATGCAAATGCAGATTGCAGCTGAGAGAGCGACTGCTCACGGCCCACCCGTGACACAACAGCTCCACTCACTATGGCACAGTGCTTGCTGCTTGTGTGGGTCACACAGGTCTCAAATGAAGTTGAGAGCCATGGCATAGAGGGAATTTTTGTCCCATGGGAATTCTTTAGGAAGATACTTCAGTGTGATAATGCGCATTAGTATTTGGTTGAAAGTGGAAAGTCGCACATTTCAAACTGTCGGTCATACACATGTTGTGGACTGTCTCGTGAACGCATGAGCTGAGTGGACCAGATTGGATGGTATTAATTTCTTGTCGTTTACTTTTTTCCAGGAGTGCCCCAGTGGTGTCGTCAATGAAGAAACCTTCAAAGAGATTTACTCTCAATTCTTTCCACAGGGAGGTAAGTACTTGGCAGACATAATTAGTACTGCAGCCTATCTGTTAGTTCTTAAATCTGACAAAAGTGCCTCTGGTTCAAATTACAATATTGTCGCCTCAAGCTCTGTCTGAACTCATGAGGCACTTCCTTGATAGCTGGATACATTTTTAAGTCCATATTTCTGAATGAAATTCAATGATATCTACATAAAGTCAGTCTTCTGTTATGACACTATCATTATGTATTATGTATCATTATGACAATTCGTCTTTGAGCAAACAAAATTATGTCTATAAGATTTTAAGCTTCAGGGCAACCAAAGAAATTTTTCAATGCCATCCAGCAAGTCACTTCCTCAAGCAACTTCCGAGATGTCCAGGACAAGGTACAAGTAGATTACAAATAGGACAAGGTGCCACAAGAGTAACAAAGGAAACGAAAAGACACTGGATTGCAGCAAAAGCAATATATTTTAAAAGGCAAAAGTAGCTTTGCAAAAAATTTCCATGCCAGAAAGGGCACTCTGGTAATTTCTTTTTAGATTCACTACCATACAAGTGAATAAATATACCCCCTGCATTTATGCAGTGGATCACCTGGAATGAAGGTTGGGATTTTTCTTCAGCCAAGCAGGTCATGAATAAGAATCCACATACTGAATAATTATTACACTCCTTTATCACTTCTGAACAAAATAGATCATGCTTGTAGTTTGATAAGTCATACTCTTCCATGTGTAATGATTACCATTTCTTGCCTCTGATATTTAAAATGCTTTGATGGTGTTTTTCAAGGGAATTCTGATTTAAGAGCTTTTCCTATCTCAAGCTGTTAAAATAGAAAATTAGCCTTCTAGTTACGATATCAGATCCTTGGAAAGAAATTGTATTTAATTTAAAAAGTTAAAAATTTGTCTAAAATGAATAATGTTCAATATTTAGTGGGGAAAGGGGGAAATTAGACTAAGTAGTTCTAATTAAAAGACTAGCATGCCTCATCCTGCTGTGGTTTTGAAAGTAAAACTTCCGACCAGAATTGCTTGAGCAAACAACTCTGAAAAAGGCTTTTGATTTATTTTTTTTTTCAGAGAGATTACCAGCAAAAATATTTTTCAACTAGGAACTTTTTTTTCATATACCACCATGCAAAAAATGGTATCGTATCATTTATGGGCAAGAAAATTAAAATACATTTGTGTTTTCTATATATCTACAGAATATAACCAGGAATATTTCAGATGTTTTTAAGAAATGAGTGCCAAGAGAATAGGAAGGTATTTAAAATTCCTTTTACAGTAATCAAACCTCTAAAACATGTTGTTTCCCTGAAGATGATTTGCATAGTATATTCTGTTGCACAACAGAAGTCTCACTAGGTTATAGAAAATATGACTATTAAAATGTAAAATATAAACTGTAGTCAACAAATTTACATCTTTCAGCTGAAGTGTAAATTAATCTGCCAAGATGTGCTTAAGGAATTACAGTTGTTCCTGGATACACGGAAGAATGAATCACTCTCTCAAATAGTGGTGGTGGGGATTTAATTCTCCGAAAATGTGTTTAAAGACAGGTTTTAAAGATTGCAGGGTTTTTTTGTCATGATTATTTCACATAATAAAAAAATAAACCTATTGAAGTAAGACTAGAGAATTTTCTTGCAAATATTAGATCTGAATCTGTAAAGCACAAAGCTGTGCGTTTTGGTATATTTGGTTCCTCAGAGTCAAGGTGGCATTTCAGCTGAGTGTCACAAGACTATTGCTCAGTTTAATACAAAATAGTCTTTTGGGCTGTGAAAAATAAAGGTTTGAAGCATTGATATAAAAGGTAAAATGGTTTAATGCCAAGACATCAGAAAATGGCATTTCAGCTTTGATCAGATCTTTCCATGAGAGGGAGAAGTTTGTTCTGCAAAGGGGACACTGATTTCATAACACTTTGCCCTTTCTTAATAATTTGTGAGGTTAATGTTCATTAGCCTAAAATTAATGTAAACATATGAAGTATAAAGGAAAAAGTGAGTGTTAAAAGTAAACAAAGCCTTGTCCTTCATTAATTTGCATGATTTTGAGGGAGGGAAAAACACTGAGGACAGCTGACTTCCCTTAACCCATGCAGCTTCTACCTCACATCCACAGGGCAGTCTCTGGATAAGTGCTCTCCTCACAATATATTACTCCTGGGACAGGTTGTGCCTTTCAGAAGGCATTCAGTGGAAATGGAAAGATGGGTCTTTACAAAAATTACAGTCTTGACAGATTTATATTCATGCTGTCTAGTGTTTCTGAAATGAGTCAATATGCACTGGGGAGGACGTTTGGAAAGTATGCAAATAGTGAAGGGATCATTTGTTTAAGGTCATCTTTTAGAGTCTTACAGACCATTTAGTGAGTCACAGCCAATTTTTCTAAGCCCTAATGCCACTATCATGGGAATTCAGCAGCAAGCCAGCTTTAAGAATCTGCTTCTCAGGAGGGGATTTACTCTCACCTGTGAGTGAGCAGGACCTGATAGCAACAGCAGCCTTCTGACAAGATCAGCTTCAAGCTGGGAGACAGGTCTGTGTGCAGAGCAAAACCAGTGCATGTGATAGTGAGGGTGGTGTCTGCTTCCCTCATTTAACAGGAACAAATAAACACATTCTTCATTGTAAGCATATGAGACAGAGCCCTGTCACACTCAGTGTTCCTGTTAAAACAGGCTGTTTCAGAGTACAATAATATGTCATCTTTTCTATTTTCTCAGGTATCAGTGATCAGAAAACACTGGAATAAAAATTAATGGAGGTATTCTAGAACAGAATTTTTCATTTTGTGGTTTCTAGCAGTGTTGCTAGCCACATATTTGCACTTATAACTTGTCCCTCTCCTCCTGCCAAAAGGAAGTTTAAATTTCATTGAAAATACAGTCTTGCCATGAAAGTTTGGTATCACAATATATCTCAGTATTAAATAGTTTTAATATAATTAAATTATATTTTATTAGATAAGATGTGCTTAGTGTGATTTTTTTTTTCTGCTTTAAATTTTAGATTCCACAACATATGCACATTTTCTGTTTAATGCATTTGACACTGATCACAATGGATCTGTAAGTTTTGAGGTAAGTGACGCCATTGCTTATTTCTATAAAATGGAATACTTTGCCATTCCTTGTAATGCAGTCTGGTTTGTGGCTGGTTCACATTAGGGAAAATTTAGCTTATGTGACTCAAGTTTCAAGTTTTTCCAATGTAACAACAAAAGTCATTACTTTACAATTGTATATTCCATAGTGGTAACTCAGACTGTGCTACTACATAATATTTTTTAAAATCTGTCCATTTAAAAGGTAACCCAATTTATAGATATGTTACCTAAAATAGTTCTTCCTCTCTGCCTTTGCAAGATGAGGTCTCTGAAGTACAACTAATGTTATGGGGATGACTTAGCTAAAATCGTATTTTTCATAATTTCTAGAAAGTTCTAGAAAAAGGCTTTAAAGCAAATGTTTTTAAAAGCACAAGAGTTGGAAATTCATTCTTCCTCCATTTAACTGCCCAATCTTTTTTCCCAGTTCTGCCTTTCCCTGGAAGGCTGATGTCATTCACACAATATAATATGGAGAAAGGGACCTTACTGCAATACTGTAGGATGAGAACGGAATGTACAAAATACTGCAAAGGAGATTATATTTTAAGCTACAGAATTAAAAAAGTAAAAGTCAGTTCAAAAGGATATGTTTCTTTTGTCATATTTTCTTTAGTTTTGATTATAATGAACTAATTATTTCTTTACAACTTTTGATTGGATTGTGATAAATACACTCACTTTAAAATTATTGAAATATCCTGTACATATTTTGAAGGTTTATTTTGGTGAATGATGCTGTGGGGTCATACATATTTTTTATAAGAATAATTAATTGATGTAATAGGAAAAATACTTGTCAGTCAGGTGCGTTGTGATCAGAAATCTATACCCTAAATTAAAACTCTAATCAGATAATTTTTTTATCATTATTTGCATTTATTAAAAAAAAAACCCAACTGAACTCCATCTACCTTTTTCCAGGTAGATAAACTCTGTGGAATCTATGTGAAACTAGGAGCAGAAATGGAGGATTAATCATGTCTTCTGTACATAGGCTAAATATGCAAGGATTCCACTGGTCAAATCACAGAATCATATAATGCTTTGGATTGTAAAGGATCTTAAAGATCACCCAATTCCAAAGCCCTTGCCATGGACAGGGACAGCTCACAGTAGGCCAAGCTGCTTCATCCAACCTGGCCTTGAGCACTCGCAGGGATGGGGCATCCATAAATTCTCTGGGCAACCTGTGCCAGTGCCTCGCCAGTAAAAAAGAATTTCTTTTGTATATCTAACCTAAACTTTCCCTCTTACAGTTACAGCAACAGCAGGCGCATTGAGAAAAATTCTTTTTAGAATGTGTAGTTGAAATGTATTTCTGCAGTTATTAAAAAGAATGGGAAGGGAAGCAGCTTTTGTACCTTTTCTGGTTAATTTGTTGACATTTGTATTTTAAGAAAAAAAGTCTTAAGAAATGCACTAGATTTGGAGCTCTTTGATTACCTCAGAGTGCAGGTTTGTGCACAAGAAAAGGGCTTTGGAATAAAATAAATCAGGAAAATAAAAGCAGAGGTGCTGAACTTTTCTTCAGTATCAAGTCAGACATGAATGATACAGACTTTCATATTATTTGCACTAATTTTGAATACAGAATAACTCTGCTGCTGTCAAAAAGACTCTTGCTTCTTGCTTCTGTGTCCTTGTAGCAACATTATATTTACAAACTTTATGATAGCCATTCTAAAAGCATTCTCATGAGGATAAAAATGTATGGTTTTTTTCTAATCACATTGAAATAGCTGCAAAATGTGAAAGAAGATATTGTGAAATGTGCAAAATACAGTCATCTCATTTATGTCCTGCTCCTTTTAATCCTAGGTGCAGCTGTGCCATTTTCTTTCTATTTAAAATTTTTATTCTAGTTTTCTAATTTCCATTAGAAAAACAACAAACATAAACAGCTCAAAAGGTAGAGGGGGAGTAATTTAAAAGTTTGGAGAAAAAAAAAATATTCTTTCAAAAGTGCTTTCTATATCAAAGTGTAGGAATAAATACAATTTAATGTAATTACCTTTGATGAAAACACTCTGGCTATCTTCTGTTTAAAAAAAGGTTTTCAAAATCCGAAATTCCTTTGTTGATGAGAATGACTTTTTTTTGTGTGTGTGTGTTGCACTCTCAATTTCCCATGAAGCAGTTGTAGCTGGAGTTGCAGTTAAAAAGAGAGAATTTGCTTTAGCTTTTTGCTCTTTTTTCCTCAAATTTTCAGCCATCAACAATGAAATGTTAGATCTGAGCCCATTAAATGCACACCTCAATTGACATTTCTTGGTGAGGTTGCTTGGTGAGATTGCTGTGTCCTTTGAGTTTTGTCATCCCTGAATCTGCCTGCTCTTTGATATGAGCCAGGATCTCTAAGTGAAGGATTTATTTAGCATAAAAACCAAACTTATAAAATTAGATGCTTGAACTTATTTCTCCTTACTCCATGATTGTATTAGTTTTGAGACTAGTTTATTTCATTAGTTTTGTGAACTAGTTTTGCTTTAATATGACAGAGTTTCTGAATACCAGCTATTGGAGGGCTCTTTGGGCATGTTAGCAAAGTTCTTTTTTTCATTAGACAGAGACAGATATAAAAGCAAGGTTTTCATTTGCTGCATGTATATTGTCACTGAGCCAAAATGAAAATCAGACCACAAAGCTATTTACACAGTCGGAAAAATGGAGGATAATTAATTTAGATATATATTGTCAAAGGTAAAGCTCAGTTCACACACATGCAAATATCTAAATCAGTATCCTTCATTTGTTGTAGATGCAGATTAAGTTTGTTCTAAATGTGATCTTGCTGAAAGTCATTCAACAATTCCACAAATTCTCAGTGCCTTAAAGCCCAAACACAATAGAGATGTTTAAAGATTTCTTTATCATATTTAATCAAAACCAAACTGTCATGGGTTTATTTAGAAAATTTCGATTTCCCGGTCAGGGAACCAAGAATGTCATAGTTTGACACCAGCCAAGGGCCAGTGCACCCATGAAAAGATATTTTTCTCAATTTCTGCTGTGAGGTAGGACTAAAAAAGGAGCACAATCACCCTAACTTAAAGCATAGAGAAGAAATTTTGTTAACTAACACTAAAAAGAAAGAAAAAAAATCAGAAACCAGAAGGAAACTTTCAAAACATCCATCCTTCCCCCTCACCTACTGTTCACTCTCCCACCAAACCACATGAAAAGACAAACCTAGGATTTTCAGTCAATCCACCCCTTGAACAATCATTTCCCCAACTCATCAGGAAGAGCAGAGTCCCTCCTGCTTCTGCTATAGGTTCCCCACAAGAATACCAGTCCTCTTGTGGCCACACAGTTCACAAATGGCTCGCCCACGGATTTGCCATTGTGAAACGTCGCCCCCCATGGGACAGTCCTCTCACAACTGCCCATGGGCCATATCAGATTTAGGGTACAGTTTAAGAATGTCTTTTTCCTAGTCCAAAACAAAAACTCTCCTCATCAGCTCCATCTTCATCCCAAGGAACAGTTATC
>VXBU01014404.1:69463-79952 GCA_013400315.1 Bombycilla garrulus
GTCCCCCCCCCGCAGGACACCCTTGGCCCTCCTGATTGCCAGGGTACTGCTGACTCATATTCCACTTTCCATTGACCAGGATGGCCAGGTCCCCTTCCACAGTGCAGCTCTCCAGCCTCATGTTCTCCAGCCTATACACAAAAGCAGGATTGCCCTATCCCAGGTGCAGAATCCTGGACTGGCCAGTGTTAATGGTTGGCAATTATGTTGCCTTTTGCCCAGCCTGGAAATGAAACTCGAGATGATAATAAGGAGGTAATATAAAAGGGGATCTTTATTTGAAGGCCTTCAGGAGTAGTTATGGAAAGATGTCCACAAAAGCCCACCCTCCCCAGGAGTGAGTACATTTTATAGGTTTTATGAAATTAGCGTAATTGATAAAAGGCAACAATTAAGAGGATAAGTGGTGATGCAATTCCTCCCCAGGTCAAGCCCCTGCTCTGGAGCCCCCCTCAGCACTAGCTGTATTTTGTCCATGAGAGTGTATCTCAAAGAGTTGTTCTCAACCTTGGTTCCCAGGAAGAACTTGTACCCCCCTTTTTTGTCTTTCTGCTTAAGGAAAGGCCATGGTAAAGTACTGGGGAAACTAGTCACTAATACAATAGACTACAGATCTACAAATATTTGTGTGAAGAATACAGAGCACATATAAAAGGAAAAAAAGCAAAACGTAAATGGCATAATTTGCACATCTCTCTATTTTGTCCAGATCTCTCTGGAGGGCCTCCCTGACCTTGAATGAATTGACAGTTTCTCCCAGTTTAGTGCTGTCCACAAATTTACTTAGTATTCCTTTGAGTCATGCATCCAGGTCATTAATGAAGAGAATTGGTTAAGGATGAGCCCTGCAGATCTCTGCTAGTGATTGGTTTCAATCAAGGTCCTTCAAGAAACTCAGTTCAGAAGTTGTGGCTTCGCTCTTTTCAGGATTACGTATTTTACAAAGGAACATGGCTGCTGCCTTTAAAACACAGATGCAGGAAAACCTTTTCTTAACATCCCAATAGGTATGAGATCTAAAAAGACAAGGTCTGAATCTTTAAATAGATCTGAATTGTGTTCTGCCTGAAAAAGGCTGCAGGAGTCTTTTCTTTGAAGGTTATCTCAGGCAAGATTTGCCAGTCTCTGAGAACTGGCATTCCTCTACTTTGAGATGGAAGCCAAATTAGTGACTTGCAGAAGTATATCCCTTTTACTCCTGTTTTGCAATAACTATAGGAAATATAGTATGGTTATTTTACAAGCAAGAAGGAACACAGCAAAATATCTTTGAACAGAGGTTCTACTTCAACTTCCTGGGTTATGTTCCTGAGATTTTTTGGTAGCATCAAGAGATTCTGGTATGTTCTTAAACACTCATTTTACACATGTGCCTTTTTAAAAAATTGTATTGTTGTGCTGAGCACTTGTTTGGCATAACTATCAGTGCAGTGGCGCTGTACAGCCTGACGTTTACAGGTAGTTTAAGGCTCTTAATTCACAGTCGTATTGCAAAGAATGGCCTGTCCATTCAAAAAGTGTTGAAACAGTTATGTAGGCAATTATAAAGCATTCAGGCTTTGAGCACTGTCTTCTCTGGACAACACCTAGCAGGATCTGAGTAGAATGGTGCTTCCCCTCATCCTCCCTCTGTCTTAGACAGGGCATGTGTATGACCTCATTTCCCTGCCCTGCCTACCCCACATGCATTTGAATGTCACTCTGCCATCCAGACTCCAGCAGTCTCTGCTCCCACAGGAGAAATGGACTGTGATGCTCTAGATATGTCAGACTGAGTCCCAGAAAGTGGTGGCTGTTTGTCTGGCTTCATATAAATTACCAAAGACCAGATCTAGGTTGAGAAACAGGAGTGGGACTCCCTCAAGGCACTTCCCAGTTCCTTACCTGCCTCCTTTCACTGATTGGTGCTGGAGAAAAATGGTCTGACTTGTGCATTCTTTTTACCCACAACTGCACCACAAAAAACAGTCAGAGGACTAAGGCGTGCACTAAGGCATGCACAGGGCATAGGTGACAGTCAGAGTGAGTGACAGGTCCTGCTGATAATGAGAAAAAGGCTTCTGGCACAGCTGTTACCTGCAGGAGTAACCCTTTCCACACACAATGCTGATGGTTTGGGCTATCCTGAAAACAGCAAAGAAACCATTTCAAACCTACAAAAAACTGGCATAAATGTAGGTCAGACCTGCCAAAGTTCATTCATCCTGGTTTGTGCTTCATATGGACAATGCTTCATATGCACTAACACTTCCCTTTATATATACACTTGCCAAAGAATTCCAATGCAAGCATCTGGGGTTTTTCTGATGGGTTTTTTTTTTGCTTGTTTTGTGGTTTTGTTTTTTTTTTTTTTTTTTTTTTGTTTTGTTGGGGTTTTTTTTAATATGGCAAAAAAAACTGCTACTAAAACTTACCATGTTCTAAAATTATGACAAGTCTGTATTTTCTTGTGAGGACTCTTCTCATTTGACTGACTAAGGGAGTGGCACTGGAAGTCTTCTGTAAAGAACCAGCCAACCTCAGAAATATGGAGTTGATTTTATAAAATTACCAGTTTCATTCATGATAATACATATATAATAAAATTGGTAGGAAGTGTCAAAACAATTTGCAGATTCAGAGCATGTTGTTTGCTTGCACATTTACTGAGCTTAGTTGCTAATGTATATCCAAAAACATTTGTACTAATTACATGACTAGTGACTTAAGTTAAACCAAACTGTTCACCTTACATCAGTGGCAGTTACTAGTTTATTGATGTTTCAAAGCAATACAGTGAGGAAAAATTTCAGTAATTTAATATAATAGTTTTGCTATACAAAATTTTTAGACATTAGTCTATGTAGTGCATTTTTGAAATTACGTATCATTGCTTCCATAAGTTATTTTATTGTACAAAATAGCATATAGATCATTCCTTACAGCAGCATCACTTCAGATGACATACAGAATCAAAGATAAAAAACCCCACTGTGCATGTTTCATAACATAAATTAAGCTAATTACTCAGACTTGTCATTTTCTACTAAGAAAATCACCCAGCAGCCTGAACAGTGACTAATTTAACTGGAAATTGATACTGAACATGAGTTACTGGAAGATTAATGTACAGAAATCTCACACATCTATCAGTAGTGAAGAATAATGTTGAGATAACCTTTCTAAGAAGTGGGTTTTTGATGCACATCTTTCATGAAACATTTGAAAATAATCTGTAATTCAGTCTTTTTATTCGTTAGAATTAAAAATGGCTGTATCATCTCTGAAGAAAGTACTAAAGAGAGGGTTCATTAAAATGGAGACCAAATGCTAAATGAGCATGTAATAAATTCTTATATTGTGTATACATATTGTTTTGTGCTAGCAACTGTTGATCCAGAAATGCCAACAAATATGGACTACTGCAAGTAAGTCTTTCTTCTATACACTGAAAGGTAAAGCTTACAAAGAAAAATATTGTTTGCTGACTGCTGTGCTGAGAGTCACCTACTGATAAAATCTGGAGCACAGAGTGATGCCTCGGTGTAATACAGAACTTGGAAGATTAACATTTTGTTAAATAATTACCTAATACAAAGCAATCAGAAAGCAGAAATAGCATTTAGAAGCAGTCACCATCTTTCAGTGTGAACACAGAAAATCTGAATCGAGGAGCTGGAGAGTGTTGTGATACTTGTCAAACTGATTTTGGCTCATGCAATGGTACACACTTCAGTCTAACAATGCACCAGAAGCCCTAGGATTGCAAAAAGAATCCTGTGTACCGTGCACAGGACTAGCAATTACATGTACAGATTCACACTTGATACAACTATTCCATGACTATTTATTGTCTAGGTGTATTCTGTTATCCTGAATATAAACTGCTAACCTCAGAAATGTTAAAGATCTTATTTTCTTAATATGCTACAGAGTAGTTTGGGCTTTATTAACATACAGAAAAACTTATTTAAGCATGGATTCATTAACAACCATTTTCTGCTAACCATTTCTCCAAACAAGCTGAAAAAAATGTTGCAGTTAATTTAAATGTTCTACCACATTTCAATATAGATATCCACCAACTACATTTGTAATGGTGTGTGATTTTTGGTTTTCTATTGTCTTTTTTTTTACAGGATGAGAATATAATGCGATCCATGCAGCTCTTTGAAAATGTGATTTAATGAAGACATTAAGTCTACAACTAATGGACAAATATGAGCTATTCTGCAACATTATCTAAAAAATGGATTTCCTGCCTCATCATAAATAAAGTTACTCAGCTTTACACTGAGACGTATTATGCAAGTAAATTTTTTATTATAAACTCTTCCCAACAAAAAACCTGTTCTAAATTATACAATCTAGCACTTCCACGGTGGCTACTTAGTTAATAGGACTGCACTGAAAAATCAGGTTCTGACTGCAAATACAAAAAAAATAGAACTGACATTATGCACTTTTAATATCATTCCAACCCCTAGTTAAAATTTATACATTCATAAGCAGATGAAATAAATACTCTTAGTTTTGCTACTCATTTGTACTGTACTCCAGGTGTTGAAGGGCACCTTCTTAAATCTCTAGCTTCTAATTTTCACAGAGGCATTACAATTTTTTTTTCATATTTCTGTGGTGTAGTTCTCATTTTGCAATGAATATTTTGAGTTAAAATGCTATAATCAATGTGCAATGCACACCTTGCTACAATTGCCTTCCAACTTTGACTTGTTTTTCTCTTCAGAAAAAAAAAACAAAAAAACCCAAACATAAATAAACAGATAACTTGAGCAAGAACTGTTAAAAACAACAAACCAAAACCCTCCCAAAACAAACAAAAAAACCCAACAAAAAACTCATGGCTATTTTTATTCCCTAAAAAAATATGAGTAAGCTTCTCTCAATCTCACCTGATAAATCTGCACTTAATTTAACATGACATGAATATCAGGAGTCCTATATACTGTATTTCTAATTCTTGGATACGTCTGCAAAGTTCTTTGCTTACAATTAAGGATCCTCTGACTTCCAAATTTTCATGAAGAAACTTTAACTGGATCCTAACACTGCTTTCCTAAGTACGTCTCTTTCTGCCTTTAATGAAGAAAAAGGCATGAACTCTTGAAACTGCCATCCCACTTCAGTGCTGAGAATGAGCATTACTACATAATAACATCTCCTTATAATGACTGCTAGAGGCAAACATCCATTTCATCTTTTTGTAATACCTTTAACTATGAGACAGAACTAGGAAAACAATGAAAACTTTAGCTATATATCATCTATATGTGATAAATGCTTTACACTTTTTAGGATCATTTCTTCATTAAGATTGGAGCTACTTAATTCTGAAACCTAGAAAGATTCTTCTAAGAAAGTATGCATATAAAATATAAAATTGCCCCTCCATCCATGTAATTTTTAAGAGATATTGTCCACAGAATCTATGCCAGTACTTCAAAATAGGTGAAATGTTATCAGAGATAGGCCAACCTTCATTGTGACATTGCTGCAGAAAGTGTGAAAGGGGATTAATGAAGTAAGGAAGAAGGTTACAAATTGTCTTTTGTAAAAATAAATCAGGTATCTATTCTGGTGTAGACATGGGATGTTAGAGGCATGTTGAAGGTTGCTCTGCTATCACCAGTGTAGAATAAGAGTAGTACAATACATGTACACCTGAAATCTGCTGTAACGTGTTTGTGTAAACTAAATGTGCACATTTTGTAAAAAAAAATAAATAAATAAAGTAAACATGAAGAAAAAAAGACCATGATCAATTTTCTGAGTTGTTAACTGCCTGCTGGCAAAAATGCTTATTGAAGAAAAACAATTTATTTTTTTTTTTTAAAGCAGAAATACATTTATCTTGACTTAGCACAGTTCTGATCTCAGCACAGACCAGTCCTTAAGTGAATTTTAGTTGGGCTCTGGTAATTTAAAAAAAACTTCTGAAATTGCTTTCACATGACAGACTTTTATTAATACTCTATGCATCAGCATCTTCTTATGACAAAAACCATCCTTTCCAACAACTTTAAATGCCAGATTTGAATAGTCTGCAGGAGAAAATATTTTGTGCAAATTTTGTTGCTTCAGTTAACTCTCCCTCACAGTGTACTAAAATACAACATGTCCCTGAACAGTATTTATTACAAGAACCAATTAGGAATTATTTCGCAATCAAATTCAAATACATTAATGGACAAATACTGTACCCTACAAAGCTTGACAGCCAGGTAAGCTGGCTTGTACAATCTTTTTTTTTTTTCTTTACCCTTTATTTTTTATAGCTTTGATGTTCAAAAGTTTATAACTTGTCTGGACCTGAATTCACAAGCAAATCCCAAGCATATCTGTAACATTAGTGAACTCAGTGCAAAGGGAGCACAGTGTAAGTACTCCAAAGTTGCCTCCTCCATCCAGCTCCCATTCAGTAGGCTCAAAGTTAACAGGAACTAATTAGCTGAGCAAAACCTCAGCTGTGGCTCTGTGGAGCAACCTGATGCCTCTACACTGTATTGTCCAGAGCCTCTCCAGGCTCTCAAAACAACATGCTGAGAACGCACTGAGAAAGTTCAGCTTTGGACCACATGCTGCCTATTTACTGGGTTCAGCTTCACATCATTACAAGCTGACTCTGAAAAGTCTGTGAGGGCTCACAGTTCTATGTCTAACCTAGTCCTGATGAACCTAAATGCGTCCATCTGTGCCAATGTCATAAAATAAGTTATATATTTCAAAACAGCTATACATAAGCAATTTAGCACCAAGTTAGATTTTATTTAAGTAATTTCAACCAAATTATTTTGCATCACACAAATATACAAAACATATTAAGCACTGCAGATATAATAAATGAAATTGTAATTTAAAACTAAATAAGAATCAACATTTATTCTGCTTTTGAAATAACAGCACATTAATCAATGTCATTGTAAGCCCAATGCATATACAAATATACAAAGAGAAGTCTTCCATAATTACATATTCACAAACTGATAAGACTCCTGCTCTCCATCATACTGAAGAATTATTATTATTTTAAGAGAATATATCATACCCCAAATAAGTGTCAGTGATATTTACAGACAGTTTCTTTCCAAACTTCACCTTACAGTACAAATCACTACAGTTTCCTTGTTCAAGAGTAGGTAGAACAATAGGTTGGAATTTTAGATTTGATGATAGCCACAGTTGCCTGTTGAAGAAAACAAAACAAATGTAAACAAGATAAGGGGCACCAGCGCTACATATGACAGTACTCATATAATGCATAATTCACAACTTTTACTTAGTTATCTTTGCTATTATTAAACAGTAGAAAACAAAGAATTTAGTATTTGCTGAGAAATTTACTGTCAAAAGGGCTGAAAATAATGAACTGAGAAAATGCACCATTGTGATAACTAATGCTGGGGAGTAAAGCTGGGGAGTAAACATCCAAAAGAAGGGACATGTAAACTCATATCTAAAAGGAGGCATAAATATAGACATGAAATAATAAGGACTTTTAAGTAGAGGAATGATGTTCTGAAAGAGACTTTCAAAGGAAGTAAGAATCGTTTGCTTGATAACTAATTTAGAAAATAAATTAATTGGTTGGATTATATAACATTGCTTGTAACCACAATTAAGTAGTTCATTTCCATTTTTTCTGCTTTATCTTATTACTGTCTTTTTAACAGACATACAGACATACAGAAAGACCTACTCACAAGAAATCAGGGGACTGGCAGAAGAAATAGGGGTTAATCACTCACTGGATTAATTATATTATCTAGTTCTACATTTTCAGAACATTAAGAAAAGACATTTTCCTTTTCTTGTCTCACTTCATACAAATAAAAACTCTCATCCTCCTTCATTTCTCATGACATTTTTCAAGTCTGTAATACAAACACTGCTACTGCTCTTAAATGAACATGAGCACACACACAAAAATGAAGAGGCACTAATTATTTGGGCACATACTGGCTATGGCACACAAGCTCAGTACTGCTAGGCCTTCATGCATGGTCCCTACTCCTCAGGTTATTCTCATTTAATATAACACATACACTTTGCTCATAGGGTTAAGAAAACAATTATTTTCTCTTCTAGATGAACAGCTAAGCCGGTACTCCTCATTTTTTCTCCTTTGTGCACAATGTACCACAACATTTAGCAAAAGAACGTTCAACAGAAGAAGCCTCTGCCGTCTGTTACTTAAAGGATCTTTTTGATTTACAGCCATTGCAGATCCGAACCCTGACTTAACCAGGGTGGGCTGGAATGTGAGTGTCAGATTCCCTTGGGAAACAGCATAAACAATAAACTATTAGTGAGAAAATGCAGGCATCATCAATAACAGCAAAAACTAACTTTTTGCAAGAGTAAACCTTGTTGAGAAACATTTAGTCCCAGAAAATGGAACACCAAGCATGTATCCCAGCCATACTGAAGCAAGAACATGGCAACAAAACCAGAGATGAAAGCTGTTTTGACAAAATTGTATTCAAAAGCATAGATTACTGAATAAACATCTGCTCAACTCACCTTTCCACCATAGTGCTCCAACTTTTGCAAAGCAACAGTAACTTTTTCTCTGTATTTCTTGTCCATTAACCGCTTTAAAAGCTATTGGAAAAGTAAAATAAAAAAGCCTGTTGCACAATATAGTATAATATATGCAAAGAGAAAATAATAACCTATTTTGTTACTTTATTCCATCTTACTTTGCAAAATTAAAGCCACAAAGAAACCTTACTTTGTAACTTGTAACTGATGTCAAAGTATGGAACGCAATAAAAGCAAAGGGAATAAAAAGTTGAATAAAGAGAAAGCAAATTCAAAGAAAATTGATCTGTTAACCCACAAAAATATTTCTTTTTCTTTAACCAAACAAATTTGAAAGAAATATCCACCTTAAAAAAAAGTTATTTTTAAAGAGTTCTCCACATAAAAAGTTAACTTTTTTTTCATGCACATTCAAAGAGATTTATTGTAGTGGAAGTACTTAAAAAAAACCTGCTGTAATTTCTCTATTCTGTATTGATTGTCAAAAAAGGTCCTTTTATCTTGCTGTAAAAGTGCACTTTGCAAGCAGGTTAAAGGAAACCAAAGAAAGGCTGTCTGGCAGAGGAAGGATGTCCTCAGAATGACATGGTATAAAAATATTTCTCATAATCCCTCACTCAAAGCTTATTTAATGAAAACTTCCTTTTAGAGAATTACCATCTGAAAGGAGTCAGAATATTTGCTTCTGTTATTGTATTGAAACATTCATGGTTTTGTTAAGATATTCAGACTTAAAATTAAAAACTCATTTTGCAATAAATTTTCCTCCAAAACAATGCATTTGGATGTTTTCATAAATAGTAGAGAGAAGACTTCCACTATTCTCCAGTTTACATAAACAACATTTTTGGACCTTGCTTGTCCTTGTAACTCACCATATTATAAAAGAACGATGGACTCACACAGGGGACTTTATGAAATAATGCTTTTCATGGAACTGCTGAGTCCTCCACTGTATCTGTGCAGATATTATAGTAACAGCTCAACAAGAGTGCCATGGAAATACAAATGATTTTTTATTACAGCATTAAAAACTTACATTTGTGAGTAGAAGTTTAAGATGATCATTAAGAGATGGGCCAACAATTGCACTCAATTGCACCAAAGCATCCAATCCCCTTCCAAATACTTCATCATCCACATGGGCCTTCAGAAGAGGAAGAAAAAAGAAAGAAAATCCTGTAAAATTCAGACAAACACCTAAGTTTTGCTAACTGCAATCTCTGCATTATGATTGTATGGAGTAGTTTTGGACATTAAAAACACTGTGCAATTGCTAATTGCTATAATGATACAAGTTTAGAAATAGAAGTACAAAATGACTGAATATAAGTCCCTAGAGGCCAAATTTAAAGCCAGAGCATATTTTTAAAGTAGAAAACAAAAGCATCCATGAAATGTCCACAAAACTCTTGCATTTCTTCTGAGACAACAAAACTAATAATTTACTACTGCTGTAGGAAAAAGTCTGGTAAACAGAATAGCTTGCTACACTGATAATTTCAATATTTCACAGCATATTAGAAATAACCATTCACATGCTGATATTGAGAGACACCATTTTAGTTACAAATGTAATGATTTCTGAATAATTTCTATGTATTTCTGTCACGGTTTGACACCAACCAAGAGCCAGTACACCCATGAAAATATATTTTTCTCAATTTCTGCTGTAAGATAGGACCAAAAAAGGAGCATAATCACCCAAACTTAAAGCATAGAGAAGAAATTTTATTAACTAACACTAAAAAGAAAGGAAAAAAAACAGAAACCAGAAGGAAACTTTCAAAACATCCATCTTCCCCACACCGACTGTTCACTCTCGCACTGACCACATGAAAAGACAAACCTAGGATTTTCAGTCAATCCACCCCTTGAACAATCATTTCCCCAACCCATCAGGAAGAGCAGGAGTCCCACCTGCTTTGCCATAGATCCCCCACAAGAA
>VXBU01014404.1:80396-95428 GCA_013400315.1 Bombycilla garrulus
GGCCAGCCCATCCCTCCATTCCCCCCGCTCCCTGCCCAGCCAGTTCCCTGCAGGGGACAGCTCTCTCTCTCTCTCTCTCTCTCTGGCTTGGCCCAGCCCAGCACGACCCAACCTCCCCCACAGGACATGGGGGGGAAAACTGGGCTGGGGCATCACTCTTCCTTTCCATCCTCCCCACTCCCTGCCGGGACAGCTCCCTCGGAAGGGTCTCCTGGCCCAGACCAGCCTCTCCCTCCTGTAGGCCTCTGTGGCCGCGGCGGGGGGGGGAAAGCTGGGCTGAGACTGTCTGCACCTCTTTACCTCCTCAAGGCCAGAAACAAAATAGAGCGATTCCCGGGCAGTCCTGTGTAAATGTATATCCTACTGAGACGAATTTCACTTTTAATTGGCTCATTTCCCTGTCTGTCTTTAAATTTGGCCCACAATTGGTGTTGCACTGGGCTCATGGGAAATCCACAGGCACACCTCACTTCCAGGGTTGGCTATTTTCCTGCCCACCAAAATGTCAATCAATCTCAAACCAGCAGAAATTCATAACAATAACTTTCTTTGTTGGAGAAACAAAGGAGCTAATTACTTTCTGCCTCAATTGATTTAGTCACCTGCCAATTACACTTTTGTCACCTGCCAGCAATCATCAGGCTCTTATCTACTCCTATGGTTCTTTGTAATCTTTATTTCTCTCATGGGAAGGTTCTCCTATACCTGACTTCTCTAATGGTTTAGTTACCTTGCTTTTCCTTTAGAAGAGAAATAGACTCATAACAACTTATTTTGGTCTCACACATAATTATAAGTTTATTTTAACAAAAATTTTTCCTCTCCAGAATCTGGGCCCTGAACATTTTTTTTTAACTAGAAAACATTGACTGCTTGTGTAGTAGAAGATTTAACAAGACATACTACTGAAATAGTGCAACAATAAAAATTATTAGCAAAGTAACATTAATTGGAGGAAGAGACAAGAATAATTTTTCCAATTTTGCCTTTAAGCTAAACCAGATAGTGATAACACACAATTCTGAACTTCTGTTACATATCTGATTTGAGATGACAATTAATTTTCAAACTTCAAGCCATCTCTGTTAAATCAGAGCTGAAACATACCTAGATTAAGGAACAACTACTTACTGAACCAAAAAAGGGATCTCAAAGGCATGAAAAAGATCCTAAAGAGATAGCCTTTAAAGATATTATCTCACTTTATTTTCTGATGGTATAGAAGAGTTAAAAACGTTTTTTAAACTTAAGAATATGACCTCAAACACTTTAAATGTATTCTTCTTTTTTCCTCATTGACATATTCTGGAGATGGTGTTGTGCAGGGCTGGGAGTTAGACCAAATGATCCTTGTGGGTCCCTTATTTTGTGATTCTGTTTTACCTTTGTAGCATGTTTTGAACTGTTACATGTAATAGATGAGTATTTATTCCTGCACATCCATTTTGCTTCACCTCATTTAATTTTTTTGCATATTATTGTGTGGACATACAAAAAAGCCTGCCACAAATATATATGTTTATTCTTGCTTATATTAAAATCTTTACGAGAACAGTTTTGTATCATTTTCTCATAGCTACTGTCATAAAGTTATACAAGAAGTCGCCCATCTTAATTTATATTTAAAGACATATTTAACGAATAAACCAAGGCAGCATTAACAACAGAATGAGAATTCATTCCTACCCCCCAAACCAAAAACCCATGCAATAGATTTATTACATTAATATTACCCATGTAGTTCTCATCAGCAAAAGAAAAAAAATAAATCAAACCCATTAAAATCTCTTAAATGAAGAGCAAGACTTACCAATGCAGCCTTTAAGACTGGAACTAGACGAGGCAACAAGGGAATAGCTTTTTCTGCAGCACCTTCAACCAGAAGTAATTCTTTAAAACCCTCCTTGGAAACAAAAGTATAGGGATGTTTTGTCTCTTTTAGTCCCTGTTGCAAATGTAAAACATGATTTTCTTAATACTAAGCCTTCTTTTAAACAAAAACACATTTCAAAAGTTCTACACAGCAGCAAGATCATGTTTCGATTTTGTCAGATCAGTTCAAAACATAAAGTACACTAACTCCACCATGTGGAGTCATGAGGTACAACTCTGCTCAGAGAAATTAATTTTCCTTTTAGAAAACTGAATATTAAAACTCACATTATAAATACTGCTAATTCAATCAATATTTGTACTTCACTAACTTTAATCTAAAACCCAAGGTATTTTTTTAATGAGTCCATGAACCAGAACAGGCTATATTTGTATATGGGCGTTGTAGCCTAAAGGGAAAAAAGAATAGATGGTGAACTATGGAAGGAAAGATACCCCACACCACATACCTCTCTATGCAACACTGAAAACTTGTAGATAGTTCAAAGATGCACATCTAGTAAAGGTCTGACTGGAAAAACTCAAAGATTTAAAACCCTGTAGCTGAAACCCTTTTTCTTAACAGAAGATTTACGGTACTTTGGGAATTGACAGTTTTGTTTAATATCAAAAAGAACGAAGAAAAAAAAGGAAGAAACAAAAAAATGAAGAAAAATAAAAAGGAAAAACAGGGAAAGAAATGGAAAAAAGAAAAAAGAAAGTAAGCCACCTCAGTATATGCATTTTATTCTACCTGCAACATTGGATTCAGCATTTATTTAGACATCTGGAAAACATTTGGTGACAAATGTCACAGATGGTTCTGAGAAAACAGAAGCCTCAACTTAGTGTATAGTATTTCTCTTCCACTTATTTCCAGGATCCTGTTTCAACTGTACTAGCTCAGTCTGTTGAGGAGAGCATTCTTACTTCATATGGTAGGCTTTATATACAAAAAATAAACAAAACAATTTAATTTACAAAAGAATCTGCAAAACCACAAATTTCATTCAACAGTTGGGCATCTGAGATGCAGTCTTGCATTTGATCAGTATTTTGAAGATTAAACAGCTCTACCTAGCTCTCTCCCAGAAAGCTTTAACTAAAGAACTACAAATAAAAATGTTCTTGACCATTCTCTTTCATATAATATCCTCACAAGTGGGAGTTTTTTATATTTCTCTAGCAGCTGAGCCTAAACTAGCTAACTTGGATTGTTAAAAATGACATTTGCAATTAGGAAATGATTGTGTGCTTAATGTTTCAAGAAACTGAGTTTACCTCTGCCAATGTTAAAAGAAGAGGATCAAAGGGAACAGTTTCAGGAGGACATTCCCACTGTAATTTGTGCTTTACTGATCCATGCACTAACCTATAAAAAGAATAAATTTTAACAAAATAGCATATAGTAATACACAATTTACTGCTAATGCTATTTTCTTTAATTGTATCACCAATTAGTTTGTTGTATTCCTACAATACATACACAATTTCAATACATAATGCAGTGCAATTATAAGATCACAGAATCAGCTAAGTTGGGAAAGGTGTCTGGGATCATGGAGTCCAATGAGTGTATATGTACAATGGTTAACAGTGCAATTATACTAAATTCCCAAAATATGTCAGTTTTCAAAATTCTACTCCTAATAGAAATCAGAAAATAGAAGTTACAAAAATTATAGATGCCTCTCATGCCAACACAGAAGATACTCCTTTTGCAGAGTTACTTATTTGGATAAGTATATCAAGAAACATTTTCCTCAAATAGCAATGGGTAAGGGAAAGCAGTTGAAAGAGAAGGAAGTTCATATTGTAAATTACTATTTGCTCCTAAGATACAAATAAATGTATTAATAGTATGTATTAATGATTATTTTATACAATTATATACATGTACATCTTATTAATGATGGCTTATATTTTTGTAAAGTGATTCTGCATCCACGTGACAAAACACCAGAATGCTTATTATCTAGGCAAATATATAACTAAGTAACTTAAAATATCCTAAACTTATGTGCAAGCAGTTTTGTTAATATTTGATATGCCTGAAAACTACAGTACAGGAACATCCAACAACATGTTGTCATACTACTAAGTTCAGAAAAAAAAGGCTGTGAAAGATCCACTTATTAAAATGGCACTAATTTTATTATCTTTATTAGGAAAGAGAAGTAAATAAAATCACCTGAAAAAATCTTTTGTGAAAGGTGTTTAGGAAACCAAGTGTACACATACTTAACTATTCTTTAAAAATGTTGCTTTGATATTAATACAGCATAAAAAAAGAACCAAAAGAAGAGAAATTCAAAAGAAAGTTATTTTCTGCTCTAAAAAGAGTTAAGTATTAGAAATTTTTCCAGAATTGAATGGAATCAAACAACCTAACTGAAAGATGAAACATGAAGAGATGTATTTCATAATATATTTAGTAAAAATAAGAAACAAACTGAACATACCTGCATGGAATGCCACCTCTCGCATATGTAGCAGCAAATGCAGATGGTGGTTGAGAATAAGCATGAAACTGTAAGGACAGAAAAAAAAGGATTATTTATTCATAACAGTAATGTTTTATAACTATTATGAATATGTTAAAATGGAAGTTTACAAAAAATGAACTTAATCATATGATTTTAAAACAAATTTAAAAAAGAACTGCAGCTATGGAATGGAAAACACTAAAGTGATACATTTATGTGAAAACTGCTCTTAAGAGTCATTGGTCTGGGTAGTTGTTAAAATGAATAAAAATGTACAATCAGTGGTCTCCTGGATCACTTTATTTTTCTATTTTTTCTTGTGAATGGTAATATTAAAATCTTACAGGTTCTTTCTTAAGCGGATCAAGGAGCTCCCACTTCCCTGAAGCTCGTGTCATACTGCTAACATGCAGAAGGCAGTTTTGCAGCAATTCTATCTTGATCTGAGTATAGACAAAAGTATATGGTGGCAAGATGTAGGAGAAACACCAAATATCGGGCAAGATGCTAGGAGGGCACTGGAAATGCACAGTGAGGTTCATACTGGTTGAGAATCTAGGAAGGACACACTGGAGGAGGAAACTAGGACCTTCACACAAGGAAAAGCTTCACAAATTTGGTTTTTATCATATACATGCTTCTTATGCATATGAACTAGTATATTATTTATTAGCATGATCATTTAATGCTGCTTGCCAGATAATATACCTTATCACAAAGAATTCAGAAGGAAATACCATGAAATCTAAATTTTTATTTTTTGAGTGTTTAAACCTACATTAAGATTAGTAGAAGAATTCATGGCTTAATTTTGACTATGGTGCTACTTGCAATGAGATTTCAAGTAAAAAAGCTGCCCACATTAAAGTATTCAGCCTCTGTTTATCCACGAAGTACCTCTGCATTTAATTCACTTGCCAAAAATCCTATGACATTACTAATTGTCATATTATATGGCCCAGTGATGAACTACAATCATACATTCAATGCTAGTTTTCCAGGCACAGGACTTCCATGAAATAAACAATTCCTTTCATTACTACAATTCCAAGAACACAATTTTTTCCTGAAGGATTACACAGTCACAGTAACTGTGAGTTTAATACAATGCTCAACAGCAATTAATTTGCCAGATTTTATGAGGTCTTGAATACCTTCAATTTGCCACCTGGTTCTTGGTTTCACTGGGTAACTGAAATAAATTTCTCTAAATAACTGAAATCAGTTTTTCTAATGCAGCATGTGACAAAGTTTAGGGAAAAAAAAAACAAACCCACAACCCTGTTTAATGTTTAGCTCTATATCTCTTTTTAGGGCAATAGTACATGAAAAATAACAGTTATCATCCAAGCCACAACTGTACCAAAATACATTTTTATATAAATGTAATAAAAAATACCTTCAGGTATTTGAGCTTAGAAGATAATGTATGTATGATTATTAACAAAAGTTTATTTAAGTTTAAAAATTAGGAACAGAAGAAGCATGTCCTGTATACTATTTAATAAAGTAAAAAAACCTCTTCAAACACAGATGGATATTAATCAAACAAAACCATCACCACCTATACATACTGGATCAATAGTTTTTGGATTCAGCCTGTCACTAGGCTTTGGCTGTGATTGTGGAGAACATATTTTGCTTTTCTGTGCTGCAGTCTTTGTTTTTATTTGGATTCTTGATGACATTCTTAGAACATTGCTTCCTACAAAAAAAATAATTAAAACCATAAAATAATTTTCATTTCTATAAGACAGAAAATGAAAGGTTAGAATCCCCAGGCCCAAAGACTGACATGAACACACAACCAAGTAAATCTGAGGACGTGTACTAGGAAACAGATGCTTATTCTTATATATCGGACACAGTGCATTGGACAGTTTTAATAGTCCTGTCACTCCATATTTCAAATGCACACATTTCCTAACCTCCTCCTCTTTACTTGTATTCCTTGAGACCTGCAGCAAAAGTGAATTAGACACAGTCTGCTTTTAGGGTAGCCTACAGAAATCTGAGCAGCATAGAAGACACTGCAGAAGAGCCCAGAAGCAAATAGGGCTGGGTACAGTTACATCAGAAGACAGCAACAATGTGAGGAAGGTCCAAGGAATGAAGCAAGTACATTCAGGACACAAAACTCAAACCACCAAACCACAATCAATAAGAGATGAGAACAGAAATGTAAGGTAGCAAAAAAAAAAAAAAAAAGAACACAGAAATTGAATTTCAAATCCACTAAGAAGAATGAAAGTAAGTTTTTAAAAAGACTGCAAAAATAACTTTGTCTACATTCTTAAATACTGATTTAAGTACACTTATCTTCAGTAAGTCAATGCACCAACCACACAGGACTATGAAAGTATTTAATAGGGTTAAAGTGTCCCTAATAAAAATAATAGTTCTCTACCTATTTAACATACCAAATCTAATACTATGATGAATAATATAAATTGTTCCTGGGAATTACAAGGTTTCAAATATTGATAAAATTATGAAGAGTGAATACCCTAGTTTCTAATATAATAACATACAGTAATTTTTGCTGTGGTGGATTCTGCATGGAAAAAAAAACAATTTAGTAAGTAAGACATTAGATTCCCATAGTGAAAAAGAAAATATATCATACAGAGATGAAAATAATAGGAAGCCATACACAGAAACAAGCATTTCCTCAGGGATGAGCAGTGTGCTTCCTGTCCAGCCTTCACCCTTGATTACACCTGTTTTTGTTAAAAACATGATTACATGCCAAATACTGAGATCAGGATGAATCAAAGACAGATTTGCTATGCTGTTGTCTCACCCTCAGCTCTATCAGCTACCTGCCCTAATCTCTGCCAGACTCTTCACGTGCAGTCCTTGTTTAGCTTGGCTATTCCAATTCTTCCAGGCAGGTACATTTGTTATCATCTACATTATGAAATCTTTAAGATTGCTTCTGTTTCTGGTAAGTGGTAAGGTCCCAGCACGTGTGTAGATATGCTTTCTTTACGACATGTGCAAAGAATTAAATGAAGTGACTAAGTTTTACTGAATGCTGTGAAACAACATATAATAATGATCAGCAAATTAGCAAAAATACAAAGCAAAAGTAAAATTGGAAGTTTAAATTAATACTTCTTGACTGATCATTTAATCAGAACTAGTAATTCAAATCAGTTCACCTAATACATTTGTTTTCTCTATCCTACCATTTCCAGAATGAGGCCTCTTTCCCTGAAAGTCTTTCTAAAAGAAATAATATATCACAATTAGTCAATTAAATCTCTTCAGAACTCACAGAAACTTACACGAAGCCTATGAAAACTACTCTGTTTGCAAAATGGAAGTCAAATGGAAAACATTAATATAGAAACAATACTGATTTTGTATGTCCATTTATTATCATAAAATTCTAATCACATTAGTGTTGGAAAACAGATTTTTAACTGTCAGAAAATTAAGAATCAAAATAGTTTCATACTATAAAAACACCAGATAACTTCCTAACAGTAGCAGCACGTATCAAGAAACAGTGCTATCCGTGTCAGACTTTGAAATGTACAATTGCTCATAATACAGTCAATTTGCTAATACCTACATAAATATTTTTCTCAGAAAAGTATTTAGAAGTAATTCAGATGTATTTATTTTTTCTACTTTCCAAGTAATCGAAATAGATGCAAATATGTACACTAGGTAGCACTGAGCAGAAAAAGTACTTTTCAGAATGAGGTCTCACTCTTCAGAGATGAATGTTCTCGCACAGTGAGGAGCTGAAAGGGTCACACGTTTTTGTAGAGATCAGACAGGTGAAGCACAGCCTTGAATCAAACAAGAGAGGTTTGATGCAGAAGTGACCCATATACTGGCAGATGACAGATTTTAAATAAAGGAGCGACACTTTAAACAGAAATAGGAGAAACACTTTAAAGAGACATCTTTCAAGCCTGGAGTTCGGGATCTAGAAGTCACATAAGGCAGGCCGAATGGAAGTCAGTAGGACTTGAAAGGCGAGGTTGCTCCCTTACCTTGCTGAGTGCCAACTCCCCCGGAGCGCAGAGGCACTAAAAGATGAGGGGCATCGAGCGCCGTCACCGCCCAGAGGCTCAGGAAGAGAAGCTCCGGAGAGTTCCCACGGAGCCCCCAGCCCGGCCCTCACGATCCCCGTGGGGACCCCGCGGGAGAACAGGGGGCAGCCCCGCTCCCCTGGGCCCCTGTCCCGGCCCGGGCTCCGGCTCCCTGGGCACGCCGGGCTCTGGGCAGCGACGGGATCCGGGCACGCCGGGCTGCGGGCACACCGGGATCCGGAGACACCGGGCTCTGGGCAGCGATGGGATCCGGGCACGCCGGGCTGCGGGCACGCCGGGCTGAGGGAACTCCGGGATCCGGGCAGCGCCGGGCTCCGGACAGCGTCGGACTCGGGGCACGCCGGGCTCTGGGCACCGCCGGGCTCCGGGCACTCCGGGCAGCGCCGTCCCCGCTCCCCGGGGCCGGCCGCACCGCCGACGCTTCCTGCCGGTTGCCAGGGGAACTACGGGCAGCCGGCAGCCCAAACTTCCCCCGTGCTTGCCGCAAAAGGTGCGACAAGGAGATTAAAAGATGGGGTTTTTTTAATTTTTTTTTTTTAGCCTACCTTGTATGCCGTGATTAAAATGAGAATGGTGGATTTTTCAGGTGACATAGCCACTCAGTTTTATCCACTTTTTTAAAACTNGGGCACACCGGGATCCGGAGACACCGGGCTCTGGGCAGCGATGGGATCCGGGCACGCCGGGCTGCGGGCACGCCGGGCTGAGGGAACTCCGGGATCCGGGCAGCGCCGGGCTCCGGACAGCGTCGGACTCGGGGCACGCAGGGCTCTGGGCACCGCCGGGCTCCGGGCACTCCGGGCAGCGCCGTCCCCGCTCCCCGGGGCCGGCCGCACCGCCGACGCTTCCTGCCGGTTGCCAGGGGAACTACGGGCAGCCGGCAGCCCAAACTTCCCCCGTGCTTGCCGCAAAAGGTGCGACAAGGAGATTAAAAGATGGATTTTTTTTAATTTTTTTTTTTTAGCCTACCTTGTATGCCGTGATTAAAATGAGAATGGTGGATTTTTCAGGTGACATAGCCACTCAGTTTTATCCACTTTTTTAAAACTTTCTCAGGTATACAATCCACTTATACAATACTGAATGTTCCATTGGAAGTACAGCATCACATCTGAGTGGGGTAAATGAGCTTTTGGGTAAAAGGCTACTTTTTAACTTGAGCACGAGAGTGCTTTTTGTTTTCTTCAAGAAATGTGCATATTCATTCACGCACTCAAAAGTAAATCTTCAAGTAAAATATTTCCTTGGTTTGCTTAAATTGTGTGGGATACACGCTTTCCACCATTGCATTCTTTCTCACTTCTGTCATTTCTACTGCAGAACTGAATGTGGATAAGCGAGACTATTCTCATGATTTTCCACAGGAG
The DNA here is from genome assembly GCA_013400315.1 of Bombycilla garrulus. Taxonomy (NCBI): domain Eukaryota; kingdom Metazoa; phylum Chordata; class Aves; order Passeriformes; family Bombycillidae; genus Bombycilla; species Bombycilla garrulus. The sequence continues at coordinate 90,192 of VXBU01014404.1, forward strand.
AAAAAATTGCACTGACAGTGGTGAAAAATAGTTGTAGACTATTTGAAAAATGCCGCTGGTATTAGATTTTGGCCAATGCAGGCATTTCATAATTGGTTTTATCCAACATAAATACTTTTCATCTGCCAATAATGGCGAGTTAAAAGTGAGGACATTTGCATGGTTAAAATAGGGCTGCATAATTGAATGCCATTGAAATGCATTTGTGCAAGAGACTGTTTGGAAATACAGAAAGAAAATATGAGTAAATACTATTGGAGAAGGGAAGATTTCTTTTTTTTCCAAGTGTTTTCAACTAAACTCAAGAGACATTATAGTACTTTAACAGAATTATTTTACTGTCCCTCAGTACTGAAGGCAATAGAAAAATGGATGTCTTTTTATCCAAAAAAATTATGGACTGATAAATGATCTCGTAAAACTCCAATATTTGTAAAGCAGACCATGAAAATCTTTGAAAATCACACTAAAAAATGCAAACCAGCATGATCATTTCCAGGATGAGAAAAAAAAAATCTGCTTTTTTTTTTCTGAGCAATATTTCTTTTTAGTTCCAAGTTTTAGTATTATTTTATACATGTCTGCTACAGCTGTTCTGTGAGTACAGAACAGACCACAGCTATGGAAGAAAGTAATAATACAATTCCTGAGTAGGAGGTGTGAACTGGTGTGTAGCATAAAGCAAAACCCCACCGATCAGCTCCATGGAGTCAGCAGCTCCCACTAAGTTCACGGAGGCATAGAAACAACTGTGACAAGTAAGGACAAGTAAGACTCTATGAAAGACCATGGCTTAGTTCAGAGTCCAGAAAACTTTTCCTGAGAAATGCAGAATAAGAGAATGTCAGGGTCCTGCAGTGTGTATGGTACCATGGGGAGTCCAGCCGCTCTTGAGGTGTTGAATGTATGGCAAGGCTCAGCCACGTGAGTGCAGGCAGCCTGGTGTTTTGATCCTCCCACATGGCAGAAATAAAGACCAAAATGATCCTAAATTCCTGAAGTAGGATAGGATGAAACTGTATCCTTATATAAAATTTTCTAACTGGCATGATATTTTAAGAGCTAGGAAGAGAGAAATCCTAAGATTAAACACACGTTCAGTCCCTTCTGATTCCTACAATATGATCTTACAATGCTGTTTATTACACTTGTCTTATCCATTTGCAGATCCTCTGCTCATTAAGTAGCTTCTTCATCATTATAACTGGCCTTGGATTTTCTCATTTAATCATTTAATATAGATGTGGTTACTTACAGTTACTTATATAATAAAATTTATTTATTTAAAATGCTTTTCATACTGCATTGTATTGTTTTTGATGGTTGTAATAGAAGCTAGTCTCTGCCATTTAAAACATACTTGGTGGATGGACAATTTACTGTATGATCACAGTATGGATCAAGAAAAGATGCCAAATTTTAGCATTTTTCTTCATTGTAATGATACTAGCTTTTAATGTTAAATAGGGTATAATGATCGTCTATTTATTACTGTATTTTTGTGTAGTGTTAGCTCCAGTTATTATGAGTTTCTTCATTATGTATTTTACGTTTGTTTAATTTAACTGTCATAAACCTTCCTAAATGCTTGAAAATCACTAAAGACAAAAACATGAATCATTTCCAAATAATATTTATCATGAAAAGAAACTTATATGTTTGTGAATGTGTTCAGTTGTGCATATATAATATAAAAATGAAAGCTAACTCAGCACTGATTACTTACTTTTTCATAATAATACTCAACCAGTTTAAATAGAACCAATGATTAATTAATTATCTATAACTGCTGATAAAACCATTTTTTTTTCATTAAACACAGCTAAATAGTTAATTACTGAGAAGGAGGAGAATTCACCAATGCCAAATGAATTTTGAGGCTTATGAAGTTAAAACTGAGGCTTATTGGAATATGGCTAATTGAAAGCACATCACATAAACCTGTCATGTGTTAAATCTTTTTGTCTGAGCATATTTATACCTTTGTTAAGCTAATTCATTTGGCATGGTTTAGACTTGGCCTGTTGCCAGAACCAGTTGAGAAATTGTGGGGAGAATATTTCTTGACTAGTGCAGACTTTTGAATGTGGAAGAAAGGGAGTTGATAATTTATTTTTTGTCATAATTTAATTAATTTGCATTGTCAACATTTCCCTCCATATGTAGCAGCTTTTCTGTTACACAATAAGTGGTTTATGCTGATGTGTTTATTTTTCTAAATAAGAAAGCAATTAATAGCAGACTTAAAAATGGACTCATTTTACATCCTACTATAGTCTTAAATATTCGTGGAATAACACACAAACATATTTTTCTTTTGAAATTATTTTAGAAGTTAATAAACCAAGTGCAATTTTAACCACAGTTGAGGGCCAAGAAGTTGCAACCTAGTAAGAACAGTAAAAGAACAAAACATGTTTCATCAATGTATATGGTAATTCCTTTCATTTCTCCAGAAAATTTAAAAATCCTCCCTTGTCTCTCAAAAAATGCAAGTTTAAAACTGAATTCTAGGAGCATGTTACTTAGGCTTCAAATATAATTCCACAAAGCTTTTATCCTGACTTAACCACTCCGCCGGCTTTATAAACAGTCCTCTATAAAAGAGGAGTTACTTTACAGTGTTTGTATAATTGTGAGCTACAGAACAGATTGTAGACACCTATTTGTAGTTTTCAGGTTTGTCTGCAAAGATTAAATGCTCCAGGCACTTTCAATGAGAAGTGTTGCATCAATGCCTGTCAAGTTGATGAACCTGTGAATCTGCCCTTTTATCTTCAGTGAAAATTGGTGTGTAACGGTGTCACTTCAGTTGAACAATTCTGGATAACAGCCCATTGATTGTTCTGGATTGCTTAGTCCTTTTCTGTAATACACCAGAAATTACTTGATTGTCTCTTATTAAGTGCTAAGATGCTGTAAGGATGTTGGATTAGCAGATCAAAGCCCTGCATAAAACTCACATGAAAGGTCCCAAGAAGTAGACTGACCCACAGGAACTTTCAGGTTTTGATGTTTCAGAGTAACAAAAATTCATATAGGTATGACCCCCAAATTTACAAACTTAATGAGATTCCTAATGAGTAACACAGAGTACACGGTACAGAGTACTGTTGGTGTGCAGGCATGGTGCCTTGGGTATGATTCGTGAATGAAGACACAAGGCTGAGCACAATCAAGTAGTTGCACGTGCAACTTCAGCTAAATTCCACACCAGGTTTTTTGATTGTTCTCAAGAATACCCCCTGCTGATATGAAATTAGTAGGAAACTCAGGTTTTTCCATTAACAAAAGCACTTGAGTGAGTCAGAGAAATTTATGTCCGTATAGATACAAAGATGCTAACTCATCATGGCTCCACTTCTCTTTTCATATTGAAGTGTTTAGAGCAACTCTACAATGATTCAGTTATACTTGTATTCATCTTTTACCCATGGCCACACAGAACCAATGTTCCTGTCTCCTGCAGATAGTACTACCAAGAGCCAAAGTAGACCAATTATACCCATCCTTCAGTGAACTGTACTACCTTAAAAAAAATAAATTAGGATTAAAATGAGACATGTCAGGATTTGGGTTTTTCCAATTCTTGTAACTTTTTGTATCACCATCAATAATGGCAGCCTGAATTTTCTTTTTCTGGTAATGTCAATTCCTCAGGAACAACAATTGATTCCATTCCATCATCCAGATGCAGGCAAAATCACAGCTACTTCTGTAAAAGTAATTGGCTTTTTTACAGAGACAAATACATTCCCACAAATATAGTCAAAAAAATAAAGAATTAGGAACCTCCATTTCTTTGAGTCTCTGAATTTGAATTTTATGATACTTGATTTCCTGCCTCTCTGCTCTTCACTGGAATCTTCATTCCTAATTTGTTTCAAAAGTCTTCATTAGAGCATTTCCATAGTTAAACAGCTAAGAAGAATATTCACATAAAGTACCAAAGATGACCACCACTAACTCATGGAAAATGCTTAGGAAAAAGCTACGGTTTCAGAGAAATGTAGTTGACAAACAACTGGGGAAAGGAAAAGAAAGGTGGAGTTGGATGTATATTTGTGAATTCTTCTCTGAATTTTACAATTGTCAAAGTTTTCAAAGCTAACAAAAGGTTTTGAAAGTGGTGCTAGAAGGCTCACTGGTTTTGGAAAGTCTTCTTTTGCCTGATTTGTACAGAATTGTACCCAGACTCTACTGCCTCTCAAACCTGCTAAACACATCGTGATATATCCAAGTATTATTATCAATTGCTTTAGGGCATAGCAATAATATTCTAGATTTTCCCAGAGTACAAATTTTTATTTGATGTGGCCCTCTGGAGCTCAGCTAGCTTTTAGTTGTGTCACCCACACAGATGTCCCAGAGGGAGCACCACTCCAAGTGTGAGGAAGGGTCTTGGCAGAAGGCACACCAAAAACCCAACCTGTGAGCTGTGAGTCGCGTTGAGGATGCCGCTGTCAGGAGGAGAATGAAAGACAAAGGGCAGTCCTTTCTGACTTGGTGAAATCCAGGAGCATTTATTAACGCTGAAAGAAGCCAAGGCAAAATGGCGAGGGGCACAACTGTGCACAGGATTAAATACTGGGGCAAACTAAGGGACCAGTACAACCGCAAAATCAATAGGGGAGCTGTAGGGGTGGAGAGAAGGCGGAGCGAGGGGATTACTTCATTAACTGGGGGCAAATCAGAACAGGGGGAGGAGAGAAAGTGGTCACATGGGCCAATGGGGCATCAAAGTTTAGTGGATTTCCAAGGGGGAGGACACTGCAGGGTTTGGCCCATGTGGGGATTGACACAGAAGGGTCTGGAATGAGGGGTATGGTCAAACTGATTGATGGTAAAAGGGTTGGAACAAGGGGAGGAGAGATGGCCGGAGGACACCAACTCGGAGAAACTTCAGGGGAATGAGGAGCAAACCATAATATGAAGGAGTAAACAAATTAAGGGCCGCAACGTTTATTAACTATTTTTTTCATTAAACAGTAGAGGTGTCTGTGAGTAGAGGCAGAATGAAAGAATGTATCTCTAAGCATAGTAATCCTGAAGTTGAAGTAGTACCCAACATCACAGAAAAAGTAAAATAACTAGAAACAACAGGTTCTCATTATAAATCAGAATCAGAATTTAAAGAATGGACTGGATATTAAAAGATGACTATCACAGCTTTGGGAGCATTGAGACATGTTCACCACTATTTTATACTGCAGGCACTTTAACCTAATATGATACAA
>VXBU01014404.1:95494-108555 GCA_013400315.1 Bombycilla garrulus
AATTATATATATATATATATTAGTAGTGTGGCCTTTCTCTTTGCCCTGCAGAGAATCCCATTATTCTCTTCCTGCTGATTTTTGTGAACTTGGAATTAGATTTTAACAATAAAAAGCGTTCTCATTGAACAGTGTTCTTGAAATGCAAGACAGACATGAATGAACTCTAACTGTAGTCACTAGATGACTTCTCTATAATTATTTGAAAAACTACCTACTATATTTCTAAGGCAGGATAAGTATGCTTTAAATTCTGCTGATGAAAATAATTAAGCAAAGTTGAAAACTTGCACCTAATTTTCAGGGTGCTGCCATGAGGGCTGAATGACATGTTTTTCCCATCAGAGTTGAATAGAGAAAAAACCTCAAACCAGTTGAGGTAAACGCTGCAGTTTTGTGTTTTCCCACTCGGTGGCAATGATTCCCTCTCTTTCCTTTCAACTTCTGTGCTTCCTCCCAGATAGCTGTTGCTCTGCATTCTGCAGCCTCCATTCAGAGGAACAAACAAGGGAAAAATCATAGCTTTCCTTTACTTCAAATATCAAAGATGGCAAAATAGAAGAGTTTGTTAAATTAAAATATATTTTATAGTTCACCTGTCAAAGAAAATGTGTTCTTTGATAGGAATTTTTTACCAGTTTAATCCCACTCTAGGGCACAAATCAGTAGCAGTACATAAAGTATTAAATAAGAGCAAGTTTAGAAGGTTCACTGGACTTTATAGCCTGTGACAGAATAATGCAAATAATCACAAATACAAAAAAGTCCTGCACAAGTTCACAAGGCATCACAAGAGTATTTCTACCCTTAATTGTATTTTTGTTTTGTTTTGTGGTGGGTTTTTTTATTGTTTTTTTGTTTGTTTGTTTGTTTGTTTGTTTGTTTGTTTTTTCTTCCCAACAGCAGGAATAAACCTATGTAATGGGTACTACTTGGTCTGCAGGGAACATCCTGGGGAAGAGGTCTAACTGTGCTGGCTAACCAAATGTATCTCTGCAGTGTGGTCTTTCATAACATTGACAGACCTTTCAGCTTTTCCTGGAGTCCATGAGGTTCCCCTTGCTGGATCAGACATAGCAGAGAGCTGCAGTGAGGGCATCAGGCTGTGCTCTGAGGCACACACAGCTTGGGAGTACTGCAACACAAAAGCATTTAATGTCTCCCACACAGCAAGCACAGCTGGCACTTGAGATAACAAGTCCAGGCATAGGAGGAAAAATATCTTTGTTTAAGACGTAGAGAAGGTTTGAAAGACAGGCTTAAGGTTCATATGACTCAATTCAAGCTGGTGTCTCAGAGCTAGTAACAGCCTGGAAGTACTGCCTGTAGTGATGGTGGTGAGCTGTGTAACAGTCATGACTAAATAAAAAAGATGGAATCAATGGTAATGGTGATGGTAGTGACAGTTTTCATACTTTCTCCTTTCAGAAAGTAGTTCAGCAACATCCTTTCTGTCCCTGCCCACACAGGAGTAGCAAGTGGGGGCCCTGCTGTTTCTGACACTGGATTTTGGAGGAGGATGAATTGAAACATCTTTGTAAAAGAAATAAACAGGAAAAAAAAAAACAAAAAGGAAAAAAAAAAAAAATCTTTCCAGGAATCTTTCCAGGAATCCTCCTCCAGGAAAGGAGGACAGTGAGGAGAGGGGACAGTGGGGACAGTGCACTGAAGTTGCAGTGAGAAAGGATGCAATGAATGTAGAAGGTGGGGGGCGGGAATTAAAAATTAGGATATTGGAGGTGAGGTGCAAGCAGAGCAGATCAATGTTTTTCAAACTCATGTCTTTTAGACTTCATCTGTTCATGGATTGTAGTTCCTGTAATTCAGACATAATCTTGGTTTCCCACAGTTCTACTTTTTGATATGAGAAGAGACTGAATAAGAGAAACTAGAGGCTAAGAAACAACATAATTAACTAGAGGAAAAGGGGCACAAGGGGGAAGGGAGAGAAGCTTTTGCTCAACATAGTGCACTTCTGCAGTCTGTATTTGAAACAGTAGAATATGAGCATGTGTATTTCTGAGGAAGAGAAAGGAAAGGATGGGAAGGGTAAATGTGGGGAATGAGTACCTTACTGCTCTGTTCAGCTACAGACTGCCTTGCTGTTTCTGAACACCAGCACAGGTAGTGCCCCCTGTGTGGGTTAACTAGAGAATCTCAAGCTGATGTCCTTGTGGATGTGAAATCTCAAGAGTAGGTTGAAAAGAATAGTGGTGTTGTCAGAAAGGCTAAGAATGCAAAAGCCTGGAAACTTGATAGATTCTGTAGGATAAACACTAACAGATACACACAATGGGAGGCAAAGAGGAAAGTTTCCAAGAGCCTGCCAGGTCAGTTATTTGCCATGAGACAAGGTATGGACAAGTGATCAATACATTTCCTACCAGCTCCAAGTCTGAAAGGTAATTCTGTTCACAAAAGAGCTGTGTATTTAAATACTGTGAACTTGCCATCTCACAAAGAATATAATTTTAAAACTGTTGCACATTCTGTCTAACTTTTGTTGAATTGAACACTGGAGAGATCAAAGATTAATACATCATAGTGTCTGTTCATTGAGTGTTCAGTCTGAGAGAGCTGTAGAAGGTGTCCAGGGAACACTATGCAGACTAAGGCAACAGTACATAACACTTCTCATGAGTATTCTCAGAGCTTTCAGCCTTTTGCCATTTAGTAACATCCTGAGCCAGGGATGACTGCAGCATATTCCATAGTTTTCAATGGATTTCTCTTATGGGGAGTTCTCCTGTTGAACCTCAGGTGACTGTTAGTTAGTATTCACAGCAGCCTGTGACTGCACAAGGAGTCTTGCAACTCACCCCTCACCTTTTTATGTAGGTTGGGTATTTGCTATCAACCAATTTTATTTCTTGTCAAATAGTTCTTCTGCTTAGAATTTTTCAAGGTTGCATCATGAGCTGCACAAGTTTATGTCATCCCACTTATTTTAGGGTTTTTTGACTGGATAACGAAAAATACAATGTCACTTGTCAGAATCTCAATACCATCTCTTTGTTCCTAAAGCCCCAAACTTCTTTAGGTTTTAATTTTTCTAGACATTCTGTAAAACTACAATTACTTTAAATTGTGGCAATTTTTCTAAACAGTAATGCAGTGTAAACTGCAGCAAACTTCAGTCTGCAGTGGGCCAGAGTCTGCTTTATAACTGTCAGCTGATTCACACTATACATGGAAATTTTACTGCACATGGAAGACTCCACAGTGTTTTCTCCTGTTATCCTCCTTCATTAGTATATCCTTTACTTATTTACTTCTTTTCCTACTCTGTAAATAGGTGCAAGTTTTGGCCGGGCCACTTCAGTCTGTTCCCTTTTCTAGGCTGACCTCTCGAAGGCTCCCATCAGCACTGGTTGTGTAGATTTCCATCCAGAAAACTGAAATGTCACCATGTCCATTATCAGCCCAATCTAGCAAGTGCAGTGCCCCACTGAATATGTTGGTGTAACAGATTCTTGAGAGCAATGCAGACTCAGTCCTCCAGTATTATTCCATTTTGTGCATCTATCCATTTTATTTACCATATATACTATGAATGGAGTTCTAAAACAATCCCATGAGCACTTCTGGTGTGGAATTCAATCTTCCAATCTAGTACAGTGTTCTAAAGATGACTTCAGCAAACATTGATGTTACAATTGTGGAAAGGAAAGCAATCAATGAGGGACGAATAGTGGTAATACACCGGTATTCTTGCACAGTCCCAAAAGGATAAAATATCTGTTAGGACAAATATTGTGTGCATTGCCCAAGTAGCGGAGAAAAGCAGAGTTGTGGGAGAAGATTAGGCCACCAACTGGAAGTTTTTTGGTCAGTTGGTTAGTTTGTTTTATTTATTCTGATTAGATACATTCTAGTTCAGAATCAGTATTTTAATGCTCTGAGGGTTTTGCTGAATAATAATTATCATCAGGGGTAATAAGTGCTTCATGAGAGGTTCTTCAGAACTTACATTATTTCTTTGACCCAAATAATAATATTTTATACCATCATTCTTCACTAAAGTGTGATTTTGCACCTAATAGTTTTAATGTTTTGGCTTTAGATAGTGACAATAGTAGTTAGGAATTTATTTAATAGTTTTTTCTTAAATTGAAGAGGCAATGACCATTTAAACCTACTCTTTAGTTTTTGTTATTTAACTGGTCTTTTACTTATGACAACATGTCAGCCAGTATATTTCATTTCTTAATACTCTCAGACACTGGACCTTGTCATAAGGAAAATGAAAAAATGGTTAGTCCACTGTTTTGGCAAGCAAGCACCAGATATTTTATTGCTAAGAAAAATATTTTTATCTGAATCTGACAGTTAAACCTAGCTATATCTACATATTCTAGTTTTGATGTGTGTGCTTTTTTTAAAATTTGCTTATATTACTATTTCCTTCAGTTTTAGGGGTACAAACACAATTTTCTGGAGTGCTGCTGTTAAGAAACTATTATTATTATTATTATTATTATTATTATTATTAGTAGTAGTAGTAGTAGTAGTAGTAGTAGTAGTAGTAGTAGTAGTAGTAGTCGTAGTAGTAGTAGTAGTAGTACCCTACCAAAATTAAGAAGCAAACTACACCATAAGCTGAAGTCAATAGTATGGGTTTTAGTTAACAGTAAATGTGAGTTAGAGAGAGATAGAAGGAAATAGAAAAAGGTGGGGGATTTAGTAGAAAGATATCACCACCCAGGATCCAGGTAGTGTACCATTGGTCTTCTTTTATTCTTCTGAGTAGTGGGGATGATGAGGTCACTCGAAACTTCTCCCCACTTGCACATTTTAGCGAACAAAGGAATCAATTCTCATTGGGTACACAATTCTCTTCTTCTATTGGTTAAATGCTTCTCTTGTTTCTAATGATAGGTAGTCTCATGCTCAATCTTCCTCTTCTTTTGAGTCGGTAGGCCACGTCCTCTCCCTGTTGGACTCAGTCAGAGCTGGCTTCAGCGCAGTTGCTGAGTTGGCTTTCCTTGTGGATTCTTTGTGTACACATCAGTGCTCCTCCAGCTTGTTTACCTCTTCCTAATTTGAGTTAATCAGACAATAGTACCACCTTTATCTCATCTCATGTTCCAGTTAGGTAGCTCAATGCCCAAAAATCAGGGAATTCACTGAGACATATTCAGAATGGGATGTGTTTAGAGGTCACAGATGAGCAGTTGCTTCTTTATACAGTTTTTCATAGTGGACAAAGTCCTTTGGTGATCTTAACACTGTTTGAGGCAATTACGACCTTTAAGTCTCCTACAGCTGCTTCCTGACCACTTAGTAGAGCAGACTGTGGGGAGATGGGTTTTGAGCATCAGCTGTGCTTGGGAGCCTGTGAAATTGGGTATAGAGCAATGACAAATGTCACAGTGCTTCTAGAGCCAAGATGGGTACAGAGGCACTGTGTGCCTGCACTGCCCTGAGCAGGAGCTCTGGTGTTAATGAGGCCTATGGACTCATGCCAGCAACTACCCAACACTTAACCCCTGGACCTGAAATGATTAAAAAAAGGGTGGCAAGAAAGCTGCATGGTGCCATACAGTCACCACAAAGCTCTCATCAAGGTCTGACTGGGTTTATTAACTGCAGCTCAGCACTGCATTTCCTCAGTTCCTGGTGTGTGGGCTGTAGGTACAAGAAATCCTCTGTGCAATCTGAAAGTTCAATGGTTATTTCAATGGTTATTTCAATAAGAGAAAATTTTTATTTTTGCGAAATCCTGAGGTATTTCAGACTTAAAATCACACTTGATTGTATGAGGCCTTCCCAAATTAATTCCAGCTGAGCTGGTATGCCTTCACAGCATAACCTTTTTGCTAATCCCTACAGTGGCACCTCTACTCCAGCAATGTTCACCCAACCTCTCATTTTGTGAAGTATGTAAGACTCCACATGATGCCCTATTTTCCCAGATGCTTGGTTGGTGCATAAACAAAAAAATGTAAAGATACCATAATCACTAAAAAACCTGTGAGAGGTTCACCATGCTGAAGAGGTGTAAGATCCAAATGCACATGTACAGGCATTTTAACTATAAATGTGGCAAGAGGTTCACTGTAAAAAATAGAAGCACCGAAGAAGCAGAGGTGACAATCAAATCTTCAGTGACAATCTGTTGGTAACAAGACATTGTAAACACATCAGATTTAGCTTTAGATAAACAAAACAGGAAGTACAATTCCCAGTAGGTCTATTTGGAGTACTGTTAATAATTTGGAAAATGAAATTAAGATTTAGAAAAGAATTGTGAAAAGTGCTTTTGCTGGAAATATGAGCCACAAAAGTGGCTAGAGCAAAACAAAAAGAGAAGAGTTTTAGATTATAAAAGAAAAGGTTTGAGACGGTATTAAGTACAGATGATTGGATATACCTCTCAATTTACAAAGTAAATTACAATAACAAGACTGATCTTGAGCAGGCTGAAAAATGTCATGTGACTATTTTACTGAAGGAATTGTTTCTGCACAGTAGACTATAATAAAACTTATTCTGCCACGCCCAATTCAATGCTGTTATGTGCACTCAAGGCACCATTTATACTCCTGTAATAGGAGTTTGTGCATTGAAAATTATGTCCGTAAATCACAAAAATTCCCTGCATTTTGTACTTGCAAAACTGAAAATTACTAATTAAAGACTCCGCCACAGAAAGTTTAGCAGTTAATATATTTCCTTCTCATCCCAAAAATGTGTTGCTGGATTGGGATTGTTTTTTTTAGCATCTTTGTGAAGGAAAGGGGTTTGAGTTAATGAAAGATCTTTTATCAAAACAAAGAGGAGTCTCTAACAAGTTACTCTTTAGCTCTATTGTAAATGCAGTGGCCCATTCCAGATCAGTCAACTTCTTCATCAGCCTTAAAAGAAATTTCAAATAGGGCAAATCCCAGATTCTGCCAAAACTACATTTGTTTGTTTATTTTTTTCTTATTTTGACTTTCCAAGAGTTTGTGTTTGAATTGTTGCCATGAATAAGACTATTCCTCTTTCAACAATGGATTCTCTGAGAATGGTGTGGGAAAGCTAATCCCATTACACAGCTCCGAAGTTCCCACTCAGTGGTGACCCAGGATAGGCAGCTTATCAGGCACTTAGCAGAGCTGTCAGCTAGTCAGCTCAAGTGGGATATTCTTCTTTGTGAAGTGAAGCAGGCCAGCAGGAGCAGCAGTAGGGGTTTGTTTGTTTGTTGTAAGTAAATAGAACAACAGGGAACTTCTACATCCTTGACCTGAAAGTCTTGTTCTGTAAATAGAAGACATTAATGGTAGAGCATAGAACGGTGTCATTAAGACGCTGGTCAGATCTGTTAATTAATTTATAATCCACAGAGGAGAGGAGTCTCTCCAAGACGCTGTGTCTCATGACATTTCCTGTGACTCTATCTCTTTCCAATAGTCCAGACTATCAAAGTTCTTTCCTAGGTGTCTCTTAACATAATAGTTTTCCTTCAAAGAAAGTTGTTTTTAGATTCAATGATGCCTTCATATCTTTGGTCTGAGTGGTGGGCATCTTGTGATACCTCTTGCCACGTGGCCAAGGTCTCCTGATGATATTGAAGGAAAGATAAATACCTGGAGAATGAGTTCTCTTTTTTTGCTAAGGTGGAAACTGTGGCAGTGCTGCCTGAGGATGGGGCCTTGCTTCACAGTAATGATGTGAGAATTTGCTGGAGGGGGACAAGATTATCTAAAAAAAACATTAAAAATGCATGGAAAATCATGTAGTATTTTGGCTTTGGGGAAAGCAAGATTAATACAGAAGAGAAAAATGTGTTGTTGTTTTTTTTTTAGTGTAACTGTGCCTTTGACTTATGAAACCATCTCTGCATGAAGAGGAGGCTGCATCTGGCTTGCAAGCACTACTGTTTTCCAGAAGTCCAAGCGCTGCGCACTGAAATTGAATAGAGGGCCAGACTGAGCCTAACTCCAGTCTTATTAGTGTTGGTGTCTTAACTGATTGTCCTAATTGTTCAATTAAGGTAAAATATTATCTGGTTGTGGCTAGAAAATACCACACTGTATCTGAACTCAGAAAAATTTGGATTCTGGTTATGGTGCAGCTTGCGGAAATATTTTTTGCGTGCAGTTCTTGCCATTAATTCCCTGTTATTCTCAGTATTTCTTTTTACCTCAATGTAAGTATAGTGCTCATATTCAGGAGACATAAACCAAATTGCGCTCATGAGAGTTCTGAATGGCCTAGTAATGACAGCTGAACCAGAAAGTATAGTGGTTTAAAGTGTCATTTAGAGAATGGCCCTCTTAAATTCTTCTTTAAGAGTCAATGCATTATTTATTTCCTTTTTAATCTCCTTTATTTTAAGCAATAATGTTACTTCAGAGCAGCTCCTATTCCCTAATGTACTTCTCAATATGAGCCAGTCTTATAAACTAGGTGTCATCAATCCCCAGTGCCAGTGAAGACACTGAGGGAGCTCATTGATTCCACAGACCAAGGACTCTACGAGGAATTGTCCTTCAGCTATAGTTTGACATTTGTTTGTTTTCATAGATTTTTAGTCAATGGCATGATTTCATGATTCTGACTTTCTGAGGGTTTTTTTCTTGTTTGCTTGTTTTGTCTTGTGGTTTGTTTTTTTTTTGTTTGTTTTTTGGTTTGTTTTTTGTGGGGTTTTTTTGTGTGGTTTTTGTTGTTTTTTTAAGTTAGTTAGTTTGTTTTATTTTGTGGTTTTGTTATTGTTGTTGTTGTGTACTCAATATTTTGACCTCATAGCATAAAAGGCTAACAAAATGAAGCTGTCTTAAGAGCATTGGGGTGTGCCACCTAATACTTGCTAACAGAAATAAAGATACCAAACTAGATAAATATGATCTGTGTTTTAGTTCAGCAGTTTTTTTTTAATTGCATGTTACTTCATTGCCCAAGGTCAGTCTTGTCAGACAAGTGGACCAACAGTTCTCTAGAGTAACATAAATCCATTAAGTTGCTCTTTGATCTTGCACCTTCTTTAGAACCTTTTAATCAATTAACCATGAAGCTACTCAGCTTGTCTTATTTCCTGCACATAAAACTACTCTGGTTGAGCTGACACATTACTACATTATAGATCAAAGATTGAAGGAAATTTCACATCCAACCAGGATAATTATGTGGAATTTTTCTGTATCCATTATATACATTTTTGTGCCTCAAATAGATGAAAACCAGCATCTTGATCTAGAATGAATTAAAGGATTCATGTGTATTTAAAAGATTGGTTAAATGGGTTTGTGCATGATTGACCTTACACAAGGTGTGGATAGATTTCATGGCAGTGTTGTTGAGCCTTAACTGTCCATCTGTCCTTTGAAAGTGACCACTATTGATAATAATAGGAAACATGACCCATTGTAACATAAGCACTGATCTCTTTCTTAGGATACCTTTAACTAAAAAAGATATTTTAAATGTTGAATGTATTGTAATGTGATACAGATTGAAATCCTCTTAGCTCAGAAGTAAAATTTTGATAATGGAAAGAATTGTGGCTTTAGACTTGAGTAGGGCCACACTTCTGTGATCTTATTTGTATTCATAAAATGTTTTTTTATCAAGAATCAGAGATACCTTCAGTATTACGTTTTTAAAGATTTGCAACTGTTTACACTTTTATTTTCTAGTTATATGGGAATGATGGTGTGTCAAAATAAATATTCCCTTCCTTCTGGCCAAATACACAAACAACTTCAATCACCTCTTCATTTGAGCTTCTCCCTTAAGTGGGACAGAGTGTTACCCACACGAGTCCAGAGGAGCAAAGCATCTGCTCATTCAGATTTTTCTTAAGGCATATTTTGCACAGCTGTTTCTTGTGGGACTGGTTTGTTCCCTTTCTGCTTGCTGATGCTGAAAGCAAAGATGGCCTGGCCCACATAAGAGTGTAACTTGGTGCAGATGCAATGGTAACAGGTAGAAATACCAAGAGCTATCACAATTTCTGAACAAAAATATGGTCCAGTAAAGAAGCATTTTTGAAATAATCCACGTTATGAAATAAAGGTGTAGATATCCTTCACAGATTTCACCTTATTTCCTGAAGACTTATCTTGAATTTAGACTCATTAGACTTAGAAGCAGATAGAAAGTAGGAACCCTTAGAGCTTCTATAACTCACATTCTTTTCTCTGCTAATTTTAAGCCATGCTCTCTTTGCAAATCCCTATTGATTTTTCTGAATGTCACATCTCCTTTAGCTAAACAGATCCCTGCTGATATTTGTCTTCTTCCTTTTAAGTGGAATTAAAAGTGAATAAACAAGTTTGTTGATAGCATGGATAAAGTGCTCTTTGATAGATGTACTTCTTGTCTTCTGAACAAAGATGAGTACATTCAGCTCTTGGTACTAAGGAGGAAATACTTCCCTCAATTTCCTTCTCTATAAATCCCTCATTTAAGTCTAAATGGAAATTTACCAGAAAAGGGAAGGATATTTGTGAAGTTTACTTTTACATTTACCACTGCAGTATCTTTTCCATGCTGGATCCAGTATACAGTGGGGTTCTTTCCTTCTGGGATTTGAAAAGACACAAAAATCCAAAAGGAGTCAGTAGGAGGTTACACTTGATTTTGAGCATAAAGCAGGCCAAACTTTAGGTTCTTTGTTTTGTTTCTACCTCCAGCTATAAATCATCCCAGATTCATCAAACTGTTTGCAAAACTAATCCAACCTGGACCAAGTTACAGACTGGACCAAGATGCAGGTTTATAGAAATGCCTGAGAACAGGAAAGACTTTACATCAGAAAGGAAAAACTATCTGGTTTCATTACACATGGCTTCAAGTTTCATTACAAAAGGTTTTACACGGCTTTGATCCTCTAATTTGGCTAAAAACTGAAAAAAAAAAAAAAAGAAAGTGATCTATGTGTGCAGCCTGCTATTTCAGGGCATGCATGTGACTAAGTTAGATATGCTGTACCCCAGTGAACTACCCCAGTATGTTCCACACACACATGCTGCATTTAGGTGCATAGAGTGCAAAGTCAAGATAGATTAGGTCAAATCTCCTTGCTGCTAGCTACCTTGAATTCTTAATCATACCTGCTGCTCAGGGGAACCAAAATGCCTGAATAAATTCCTATCCTGAAAAACAAACATAAAAAAGTATGCGCTTTCTACACTTACATATCCGTGTATATACATACACACACTAAAGATTTTACAAGAAGAATCTGTTTTCCATAGTGCTTTCTTATGGAGCCACAATTAAGTGAGTCTCCAAGAGAGAGTATTAAAGAAATAACTTCAAGAAATTACTTCAATAGAAACAGTTTTACTACAATAATACTCACTTAATTTTAATTTTTTGTTTACAAACCTCCTGTCTTTCATTTTTGTGTGCTGTTGCTGAAGAGGAATTGCCAATTCTCTTTGTTCCTCTGGAGCCTGGAGCGTAGCACAGAATAACAACCTCCTTTCCCACAGATGCTCAGCATGAGTTAAATGGGGCAGCAGGGCAGAGCTGAGCAAGAGTGGCACAAAGGTTTTCCCAAAGTAACACCAATGATTGCTCCTTTAGCCAAAAGGCTGCAGGACAGATCAAAGTTCCATAGTTCCATACCAAGGTTTGATGCACTGAAAACTCCTTTTCTTTTAGCAGACAGGATTTGCAGTGGCTCCAGGCCAGCTAAGTTGGCCTTGCAGCTGCTTTGCATCACTGGAACAGCATAAAGTGCCTTGAACCTACAGTGAATCTGGCCCTAGATGTCATAAATCTTTAATATTTTCTTCTGTCTCATCTAATATGTTTGTTTTCCTGCATTTTACAAGCCTGTTAATTACCCTATGAAATTCAAATGACCTGTGATCACTTCTGCTAAAAGAACTCATTCCCAAACAGTCCTTTCATGTCTGCATGAAGTAGGATCACTTATGTAGCTGGTCACTATTTTCTGGGCTCTAAGTGTCCTTTCTACAAAAAGTTTGAAAATACATGTTTGTATTTGTTACCCACAAGCAATTGCAGCACTTAATTCCCTTTTGAATTCACTGTCTAAAGTTTGATATAGCCAGAGCTGGTTCCTTTCAAGCATAACTTCCCAGGCATGCATGCCTTACCTATTTGAATGCTTTGTTCTCTTAGTAAAAATCCCAAACAGAGCAGACAAACAATTCTCTGTTAGTAATGTTTGCATGTGACTGCTGAGCAGATTTTCAGTGAGTTCTGGGTCTCTTACCCTTCCTTTTAATTAACCTGGTTACACTTGCTTTTCAGAATGAAAACAAAAAGGCACCATTCTCCATGTCACACACAGACTGGGAGTTTTATTACTTAAATATTTTGGCAGCCACAGTTCCCACTGATTGGTACTACCACTTTTCCATAACAGGTTAATAAATAATTCTTGATTTTTAAATGCTCAAATGTTAATTAGTTGGAGAGTGTTCTTCCCATCACCAGCATGGTGTTTTACCCTGACTAGATGCCTCAACCTATCTTGGGAATGCACGTGCAGAAAGGTGGTTGCTGTGACTTTCTGCAAATGGGAAGGAAGAAATGTCATCTGGGAAGGCTGTGGTAATGGCAGGCACAGTCAGGCCTGGAGTCAAGTGGGTGGGAAAAGGGAAGCAAGGGAAGCAAGTAGTGTCTGGAGTGCCTGAAGCAGGAGAGCTAGCAGCTGGTCTGTGGCTTGTCATAATGAAAGATGAGCACTGTTTTGATCAACTGGGACTTAAACCTTTTGCTTCTCACATTTAAGCTGCTTTTCATAGTTTCTCATTACGTTTTTTTTTGTTTGTTTGTTTACCTTTTCTTTCCTTTTTTTTTTTTTCATTTAGAGCAATAATGAATCTTTCTCTGCAGAGGAGTATGTTCCATGCCACGTAATCTTGCTGTGGATATTCTGTGTAGATCTATGTGTCTTCTGTGGTTAGCTTTATTTAATGTTGACATTGTATCATGTTCTCACCTTTCCTCTACAAAATAAGCATAAAACTACACCAAAATAGGTGAACTATTAGGGAAGGAGATCCAGTGAAAAATAAAACAAAACAAAAACCAATCAAACAACAAAAAAGCTACCAGAAAACCCCACAAACAAACAAACAATAAAACAACAACAA